>JAJEJO010004388.1:39249-116225 GCA_020662805.1 Glaucomys volans
GAGAAACAGATTTTCCTCTGTTTGAATCCTGAGTTACGGAGTGACAAGGAACGCAGCCTCCCTCTAGTCCGCCATCTTGGATCTCCCCCTACCAGTTTCTTTTCTCTTATAAAAATCCTGTGGTGAGGAGAGTGTGTGGGGCCAGACGGGGGCAGCTGTACTGCCAGGAAATTATAATTTTAAAGGCTCTTATAGCTAGGAATATAGCTACAATAATTTTTTTTAATAACTTTATTTACTTTTGCATGTGGTGCTGAGGATCAGATTGGTACCTCATGCATGCCAGGCAGGCGCTCTACCACTGAGCCACAACCCCAGCCTACAATAAATGTTTGTAAAGTAAATATTTTCTTTTCCTAGCGCAAAGTCCTGGGAAATCAGATGATGTCAGAAAAGAAGAACAAGTACCCTACTCCAGAATCTGTGGCCGGGGGTGAATTGAAGAGAGATAGCAAAGAGAATCTAAATTTAGTAAGATGCTATTTTGTGTACTCTCTCTCTGTATGTGTACATTTGTAGAGAGCTCATGTTCTTTTTTTTTTTTCTTTCTTTTTGTTAATTGGATCTCACTATGTTGTTGACACTGGCCTTGAACTCACCATTCTCCTGTTTCAGCCTCCCTAGTAACTGGGGTTATAGCACACACCAACTGAGACCAACTTAAATGTGGAAAAAATTGATATATGTCATTTGTTTTACTGTGTTGATCCAGGCCATTCAGTTATGCTTTTTTTCAGTTAGTCCTTTTATATGCTAATATCTTCTTTCTGTAGTTTTTTGGAATCATTCAGCAAGCATATTTTAAGTTCAAGAAGACTACAGCTAGTCACAAAGACCAGTGACCAATATGGTGCAATAGTTCTGTAATCAAGTGTTGGGAGATTTCACAAGGCAGGTAACATTTGAGCCAGGCCTCTTCTGCTCTGCATTACCTGTGGGGTAGTCCTTCAGGGTATCAGTGGCCTGGCTGCTTCATTAAGCTACCAGTGAATCAGCTAAGATTAATGAGATACAAATACACGAGTTTCAGTAAAACTCTTCACATTGAAGTTGAGTGTAAATAATTCCTCTGTTAACTGGGTATGGTGGCACATGCCTGGAATTTCAGCTGCTCAGAAACTGAGGCGGGAGGATTACAAGTTGAAAGCAGCCACAGCAACTCAGGAAGGCCCTATAGAACTTAATGAGACCCTGCCTCAAAATAAAAAATAAAGGGCTGGGATGTGGTTTAGTGATAAATCCCTAAAACTGGAAAAAACAAAAAAGCAAAACAAAACATGAAAAAAAAACCTGTGTTAGTAAACTGTATCTATAAGCACTGACACTAGAACTTTCAAGCCTCTATAAAATTTTCTTGTTACAGGTATTTTCTGGCTCTCCAGCTATCATGATGACACCAACAAAATTGAAATGGTCTGAGGGGAAGAAAGAGGGGAAAAGAGGTACGAACTAATTATACTTCTTGACTCTTCCTGCTAAATGTACTTATTTAGTCAACCAGTGGCATTTTTTTGAATTCCCAGGGTGGTGTATTTGGAGATAGGTGAAATGTGAAAATGAAACATCCAAGTCCTGTGTTGAATTCTTTCATGAGATGGGCATGCTATTCAGTGCTGCCTCAGATGCCAAGAAGTAGAGCTTCAAACATAGATCTGTCTGGTCTCTGCCTGCTTGGACACATGTAGAAGTTACCTTAAGAATATTTATTAAGTTAAAAAAGTATAACTGATTCACGAGACCAACAACATCAGTGCTTGGTGCATGCTTGTGGAATAGTTTTGTCCCTTTTCTGTCAGTCTTGATCAGTGAAGCTTGTCTGATGTTAAAAGACTCTGAAAATCATACACCTCATGTTTTTGGGGGGGACTGTTTAGTACAGAGAGGTTTGTTTAATGGTGAGATTGCTGTTCTGGCAAAAGGCTGCTGTGCTTTTCTCTGAAGGAGTTGGTAGTTCACTGGAAAAACCATGTGATTTGTGTTGGTCCCCATTTAGTCCTTATTCCTCTCACCAAGGAAAATCACTCATTCTCTCTGAACTTCAGTTTTCTCCTCCAAAAATGAGGATAATACAGGTGTAGCATCCTTAATTAAAAACTGGAAAGCTGAAGTGCTTCAAATCTGAATTTTTTTTTTTATCCCCAAGCATTTTGACTTTCAGATTTTTGGATTAGGGATTTTCAACTGATAATATCTGAAAATCCCCCAAATCTGAACCTTCTGGTCCCAAAAATTTTGGATAAGGGATATTTATCCTGTAGTTATATCTATTTTCCAGATTTATCATGAGACTCAATTGAAATAATATTTTAGAAGTATACATTTTAATTGTTAAAGCCTTAAGTTGTAATAATTGTTACTGAGGAAAAACCAGCCTGGTTATGTGTAGGTGATCTCTAGCTTGATATGCTTGTTTTACTACTGAGACATGAGCATAATTACTATTTGAGACATCAGCAGTAGGAAGAGAACAAAAGCCCAATCCTTGTGGATGAACCTTCATTCTTTTCTAGAAAATTATATTTCAGTATAGTTATCTTTGAATGAATTATCTGAACTCATGTTTCTTTCCTTTTTGCTTCTGACTTTGGGGCAAGGGCTGTCTGACTGAGGCAAGATCACTGTTTGAGTTATTTATATCTAAGTATTTCTGTCTATATGTCCATGAGTCAAAACCAAGTATAAGTTATTTTTGAGGATATGTTGTTTTGTGTTCATTATACCTTTTGTCGTTGTCATTTTTGAAGATAAGCAGAAAATAATAAGTCTTTCTATCTTGAGAACTCTACTTTGGAGAAAGAAAAATGAATTTAACAAATAAGCCATTTAATATTTTATCGAGGAGATTTAGAGCAGGGGTTCTTGGTCTGTTGTCTGTGGGTTTCCTAAGGAGTCCAATAAAGTCCCTGGCATTATTGTATTGTATGTGAGTTCATTGCATTCTTCCTGGGGAGAGAACATATAATTTTTATTAGATTCTCAAAAATGGTAGTGGTTCAGAAAAATAGAGGTGCACAGAAAATGAATGATCTTCAAATGGATCAGGCCAGACATTTTCACTTTACTGTCTCTGGTCACTTCCTCTGTCCTTTCTTGCTGTCATGGTGCTATCCTATCTTGTTCTTCCCTTTTTTCTTTAATGCTTTTCTTTTGACTATAGTGACTTCCTGTCATCTTCCTATTCCTCCTCTTCTTTGTTTTAAAAAATCTATCTTAAGTTCTCTGCTCTTTTCTCCTCTTTGTTTCCCCTCTTAGCAGCTTGATCTGCTTCCACAGTCCAGTTCTGTGTTCTCTGTTAACTGCTCTCAAACAGCAGATCCAGGAGCCTGCAGTGTTTCTTTTACACAGCAGTGAATACATCCTAGGTTTGTTTCAGTACTGATGTTTATGAAAGTAACAGATGTTCTTTGAAAAAGATAATGCAATTTTATGATCACCATCGATAGCACAATCCCTAAAGACTCCTATTTAGCAAAGGGTTTCTCAGCCTTAGTACTATTGACATTTTGGTCACTTAATTTTTTGTTGTGGGGTTGCCCTGTGCATTGAGTAATATTCAACAGCATCTCTGGGGCTGGGGATGTAGCTCAGTTGGTAGAGTGCTTGCCTTGCAGGCACAAGGCCCTGGGTTCAATCCCAAGCATCGCAAAAGAAAAGAAAAAAAAAAAAAAAGACACACACAATAGCATCTCTGGTTTCTACCCACTAGACACCAGTTGTGACAACCCAAAATGCCTTCAGACGTTACCAAATGTCTCTTGAGGGAGAAAAGTCACCCCCAAATGGGAACAACTGATTTAGCCTGTATTATTAATGGAATTAAAAAAATAACATTATTTTCAGCAGTCTCAATCTTACCTGTTCTTTAAAGTCCAGCATAAAGCCCCAGATCCTCTTTAAACCCTTCTCTGGCTAATCCAGCCCAGATAGAATTACTTTTTTCTTTTGAACTCTGATGCTTCTAAACTGGAGACAGTATAATCTATGGTTATTCACTTTACATGTGTTGTCTTATCTCTCTCTGGTTTCCCTTCTGGGAGACAAGGTCAGATGTCAGAATGTATTTGTGGCCTCTATCTTCTGTAATTCTCTAGTTCCCTGCTTTGCTGCTTAATAGTTGTATGCCCTGGGACAAGTTCACTTGCATAGGTTGCAGGTCCTTCATCTGTAAAATGGTAGGAGTATTGCTTCATGTGCAGGTATTTGTGAGGAAAAATGAGAAAAATGCATATAAAGAATTTAGAGCGGCACCAGCACTAAATATGCACTTATTAGTAAGTGGGACCTCTTAGTGCCATTAAGATGATTTAATGAACTGGGATTAGGTCAAACAGACAGGTGATGTTTACTTGGTAGAGAATCAAATTCTCAATTAAATTCTTTAATTCTCAGTTTGGATAACATGTTTCATATAAATTCCCATAGCTTTTGGGGGGGATGTTTATAAAAAGAAACATTTACATGTGTGTCTAATTCTATTGTTTTTCTTCAAACTAGGATTCCTCTGAAGAATCTCCAGTCGTCCACCCAGAATTTTCTTTTTAGTGGGCCAGTTTTTTGTTGTTTTTGTTTTTTTATGCTCACAATGAAGCTGGGACTTGCAGCATGCTTGCTGCATTTTGAATTGAGAAAGCCAACTAACACTGTGACCTGTCTGACACTTTAATTCCACTCACTGGATGATGCTGGCCAGCTGTGCCTCCTGAGGGAGTGAGACGCTCTCCCTTGTTTTCTCTTTTTAATATGGGGAAACCACTAACCAACCATCCGGCTTATACAGTGTAGCAAATGAGCAGAAGCAGGTGGTGTGTTTAGGCAGATTCTGTTTAAAAACCTGAAATTTGTGCTCAGCTCCCGGAGATTTTATTTTGGGCTTTACTCTGTTTTGATAGTGTTGGGGGTAGTCGTTTGTTATTTACTTATTTGTTGTTTATTTCTTTATCTTAAAAGCCATGTTTTTTTTTTTTTTGCCTTGGTTGCCTAAATGGGCTCTGATAACCTAGATGCCTTTCACCCTTTTTCACCTTGAGCTTTGGGAAAGCCTTTTAACTCATGATGCTTTATTCCTCAGTATCTTACTTATGTTCAAGGAATGCATAGCTTTCTTGGAAATTTTTTATTTCTTGGGTCTAAGATTATAGGATGTTTGACCTGAAGTATTGTAAACAATTCAGAAGAACACCATATTTTAGCAGATTTCAAGTTTAAACTGTTTGTCCTCTCCCCACTCCCTCTCTTCTCTATCTTTCCTTTCCTTCCCCTTTCTTCAGTGGTGTCAAAATAATTGTGTGGTTACTGAGGTTGTCCCCTTTGTCAGCATTCCTCACCTAAAACATCGCTGGTGCCAATGGAATACTTCCATACCAAGTCCTTGTGACTCAAGAAAAGTCACTGACAGCTTCATAGAGGTGTGCTATATTGTTGTATGTGGTGGGAAATTCTGGAGTGTGCCCAGGAGGGGCTGATTGGCTGCAGGTGGGATCCTGTTGCACTTTCCCAGAGATCAGGTGTGCAGAGTCTTTCTTGAGAGCAAGTTGGAATCAGAAAAAGGAGTGAGCAGTGGTCTCTGCAGAGCCTGTAGGATTTGAAGAAGAGATTATTTGTATTTGGAAGCAGTTGTGGCTTATCACCAGTCTTCAAGAGCAGTTGCTGCACTTCTCTCCTTGTCAAAGTGGGCATGGGTAGTACTTTGGAGATGGGGCTGGAACTTTTGACTTTTGGGTTGGGTATGTTCACATATGTTTGAGTTGAGCAATGACATGACTTTGATCTTGTGTGAAATATTAATTGTCTGGTGAGCAGCTGTGGCAGGTGAGAATGTTCAGGTGCGTGCCTGACTGTGTTAAGCTACATAACCCTTTCTACCCCGCATATTGGAGCTGAGTCAGGCCACTGTGGGGAAGTAGATACCCAGCAAAATATGGTTTGCTCACCTACTTTTACATGATTGAAAATGCTGCCTTATTGCTGAAACAAAAGATGATTCTTGGCAGCACAGTTTGGCTTTGTGTCTGACTCTTGGTCCTCTCTTCCATACTAAACTGTTTCTTTTGGTGTTGTAACAGCAATAGTGAAGAAAGTGTAAAATTTGGCTTTCTGTACTGATAGATTGGGGACAGTAGACGTGTGGGAGTATTAACTGCTTAAAAGTCCCTTTCTCTAGAGCAGTTTTAGGTATTGTTTAAAATATTGGTAAATTTAATTGTATGGTTTCTATTTGATTTCTTTTTCAAAAGTTGCATTTATATAAAACTTGATTATCTGGTTACTGGACTTCTTTTTCTTACTAAGAAAAAAGTTTCTTGCCCCACATACCAGCGAACTCAGACTTCTTTTGATATCAAATCAAAGTAGTGTTTTTTCTCAACTCTGTCCTTCCTTTCTTTATTCCTTGAGGTGTATTTCATCCTGGAGTGGGGAGACAGTCTATTAAACATAGTCTGGTATCAGGTAGAGAGAGCAAAGCAGTGATCAGACACTTCCTTGTCACCTGTTAGTTCTGTGCTGTTTAAGAGAGGTGGTGTACACTTAGGAGATGCTGTTTGGATAAATGGAATCAGAAACCCAAAGTAGTATTCTGGCAGGAGGATGTTGAGAGGTGTTTACCACATGCACACTTTTATGTAGCTAGATCCCTGGAACAGTTTATGTGTGTATTTGGATCTGTGTGTTTTGTTTATTTATTGAATATACTTTATCTTGCTTTAAGGGGATTATAGGTCATTTTTCTTAAAGAAGCTGTGATCCAGTTGAAAACCAGATTTGAGGAGTAAGCAGTATAACCTTTTACCTTGTATTATTTAGCTACTCTGATCCTATGCAGTCTTATGGAAAACACAGAAAAAAGTCCTTCCTTATTGCCACAGAAGGTTGCAGCCTTCTGATGTGGTGGGCAGATATTTTTGAGCCAGTATTTAACTAATTTTTTAACCTATAAGATGTTTTTAAAATCTGTTTTGTTGAGTTTATTTTTCATGTTGGAACAGTCTCTTTGGGATGTGTCTTTTCTTGTGGCTTTTAAAGTCTTATTTCTTTTTGGGGTCAGCTGCCATGGGTTTTGTGTGGTGTCAGTATGGGGTAGTGTATTTGTGCCAAGGGTGTGCAAGCATGAAAGCATGACCACTTCCTTGATTCAGATCTGCACTGCGCGTGAGCTCCACTGGGTGACTTGGTGGAAGCCATAAGCAGTGAGTTTCCATGGACTTTTGTACTGGGACCAGTGAATCTGGTTTGAAAAACTCCACTGCAGCTGTTGAAAGAGATCAGACCTCTTTGAACTTGAGTGTCAGAACATATCAGAGGAACTGGTAACAAATCATAAGTAAACCAGTTGATCTTCCACAGAGAGCTTTTTACCTGGATTGGCTACCCAGAGATAGGAGTGACAAGGGGACACCCTTGGGAGGTGAGGCAGTACAGGACTGTGAACTGTGGTGACCACTGGGTGTGTCATAGGTGATTGTTTTCTTTACCTACAAGGAGGCCAGTTGACCCTAGAATCAGAGCAGAGTCATTCTTCCCTCCTGAGCAGGAGTTTTGGTCAGCTTCCCTCACAGGAGTCTGTGGTGGCGTACGGTTTAAAATGCTGCTTTCTAGGGAAATTTGTGGTCATTGGGGCTATGCCCCATAGTCTGGCCACGTGACCATGCCATATGGGAGGCATCTTTGGAAATGATCTCTAGACTGTGCTTCTTTGCTTCTTACAAAGCACCACGCAGAGGCTGGAAGCTGATGGCTCCCTTCAGAGGTCTTATCTGTATAGAACTTCTTTCCCCAGCAGAGATCCTCATCTGCCCTGAAACCTTCACGCTAAAGGACACCAGCAGGACATTCCAAAATTTGGGGCACAAACTGTTGAACCAGTGGTAATTAGCCCCTTGGCAAACTCAGCTGTAGAAAGCTGGCCTTCCCAGACAGCTGATGCTGAGATCTTGATGCAGGAGGGCTAGTGAGAAGGTGGAGCACAAATAGCCCCAACGCTTGGGTTACCATGGAAACCGGAGTGTGTGAGGCCACAGCCTGAGCCAAAGAGCCATTGAGCATGCCCCTTACATATTTAGGGACCAGCAGAACCTGCTGGGAAAAACATTCCCTCACCCCAGGGTCCTGTCTTCCTAGCAAGGGTTGTTTTTGCACTATCTGAACCTGCCCAACAACTGAAACAAGGTTTGTTAAGAGAAAGTTTCACCATTTTTTATTCATTCTTATTTACTATATATATGTATATATATATGTATGTATGTAAGTGTAATTGTAAAGGAACAATTGAATGCTCTTTCTTTTCTATTCATGTAATATTCTGAAATTAAATTTCTTTTGTTTCATATCCATTGGTCTCTTAGTTTATATTGATGGATTATTTTGAAGAGAGAGGTTGCCTCTGAATCTGAGGAACAGGAACCTCTAAGAAAGGCTCCTCTGGCCATTATGATGGCACACAGCCTACAAGCCTAGTGACTCAGGAGGCTGAGGCAGGTGGATTGCAAACTTAAGGCACCCTCAGTGACTTAGTGAGGCCAAAAAACAAAAAAAAGTGGGGGAGTGTAACTCAGTGGTAGGGCATCCATGGATCAATCCCCAGTACTGCTAAATAAATAAATCAATAAATAAATGTTCCTTTTTGGCTTTTTTTTCTGCTGGGTGGTGTGCTCAGGGGTCATTGGACTTGGGGGCAGATAAGAAATACAAGCTACTGGGCTACTGAGCTTCCTGATGTCCTATGACTGAGTGCTTTGCA
Organism: Glaucomys volans; assembly: GCA_020662805.1. Taxonomy (NCBI): domain Eukaryota; kingdom Metazoa; phylum Chordata; class Mammalia; order Rodentia; family Sciuridae; genus Glaucomys; species Glaucomys volans. The sequence continues at coordinate 47,984 of JAJEJO010004388.1, forward strand.
TGAGTTTCAGTTTCTCACATAATATCTATTTCCTCACTTAAGGAGTGAACCCAGAATAGCCAAAGCAATCCTGAGCAGGAAGAGTGATGCAGGAGGTATCACAATACTAGACCTTAACCACTACTACGGAGCAATAGTAACAAAAATGGCATGGTATTGGCCCCAAAATAAACAGGTAGACCAGTGGTACAGAATAGAAGACACAGAGATAAACCCACATAAGTAGGGTTATCTCATACTTGACAAAGGAGTCAAAAATATACAATGGAGGAAAGATAGCCTCTTCAACAAATGGTGCTGGCAAAACTGGAAATCCATATGCAGTAAAATGAAATTAAACCCTTATCTCTCACCCTGCACAAAACTCAACTCAAAATGGATCAAGGATCTAGGAATTAGACCTGACACCCTTCACCAAACAAAAGAAAAAGTAGACCCAAATCTTCATCATGTTGGCTTAGGACCAGACTTCCTTAACAAAACTCCCAGAGCACAAGAAGTAAAAGCAAGAATCAATTAGTGGGATGGATTCAAACTGAAAAGCTTTTTCTCAGCAAAGGAAACAATAATGTGAAAAGAGAGCCTACAGAGTAGGAGAAAATCTTTTCCACATGTACTTCAGATAGAGCACTAATCTTCAAAATGTATAAAGAACTTAAAAAACTTTACACCAAAATTACAAAGAATGCAATCTATGAATGGGATAAGGAACTGGGCAGACACTTCACAGAAGATATACAGGTAATCAACAAATATATGAACAAGTACTCATCATCTCTAGTAATTAGAGAAATGCAAATCAAAACCACCCTAAGATTTCGTCTAACTCAATTAGAATGGCTATTATTAAGAACACAAACAATAATAAGTGTTGACACGGATGTGGGGAAAAAGGCACACTCATACATTGCTGGTGGAGTTGCAAATTGGTGCAGCCACTCTGGAAAGCAGTATGGAGATTCTTCTCAAAACTTGGAATGGACCCACCATTTGACCCAAAGGACTTAAAATCAGTATACTACTGTAAAGCAGCTACATCAGTGTTTATAGCTGCTCTGTTCACAATAGGTAGGTTGTGGAACCAACCTAGATGCTCTTCAGTTGAATGGATAAAGAAACTGGTACATATGCACAATAGAATACTACTCAGCCGTAAAGAAGAATAAAATTATGGCATTTGCTGATAAATGAATTGAGTTGGAGAATATCATACTAAGTGAAATAAGCCACTCCCCCAAACCAAAGGCTGGATTTTTTCTCTGATAAGTGAATGAATGATGATACATAACGAGGGTGGGGATGGGGTTGCAGGGGGATAAGAAACGAATGGAGGAACTTTGGATTGTGTAGAGGGATTTGGAGCTGGACGGGGTGGGGAAGGAAAATAGTGGACTGAGACATTATTACCCTGTGTACATGGTGTGATTGCACAAATTGTGGAATCTACATTGTGTACAACCATAGAAATGAAAAGTTGTACCCCATTTGTGTACAATGAATCAAAATACAATCTCTAAAAATAAAAATAAATTTTAAAAAAAGGGAAAAGGAGGGGAGAGGAAACAGTCAATGATGACGGAATTGAAAATAAATTTTTAAAAAATTGAAAAATAAGGAATGAGAGATGCAGTAATAGTAAAAAACAGATGTTTAGACAAATCTTGTTGAAGTGTTTCTGTCACTGTTTTTGGCCTGCTGTAGCAATACCACAGACTAGGTGGCTTATAAACAACCCAAATCGCTAGGTATGGTGGCCGTCCTGGAGTTCCAGCTCCTTGGGAGGCTGAGGAAAGAGGATTGCTTGAGCCCAGGAGTTCCAGACCAGCCTAGGCAACATAGACCTTGCCTCAAAACCCAAACCCAAACCAAAACCCCCAATGTAACAAAATCAAGCACAGATTTTTTTTTCTTTTCTTTTTTTTTTTTTTGGTACTGGGGATTGAACCCAGGGGCACTCGGCTACTGAGTCACATCCCCAGCCCTATTTTGTATTTTATTTAGAGACAGGGTCTCACTGAGTTGCTTAGAGCCTCGCTAAGTTGCTGAGGCTGGCTTTGAACTCTCGATCCTCCTGCCTCAGCCTCCCAAGTGCTGGGATTACAGGCGTGCGCCACCGTGCCTGGCTACAAGCACAGATTTATATCTCATTCTGGAGGCTGGGACGTCTAAATCAGGGTGATGGTAGATTTGGTTTCTGTTGAGCCCCTGCTTCCTGGTTCATAACTGCCATCTTTTCTCTGTAACTCACATGGCAGAAGGGACAGGATTTCTTTGGGGCTTCTTTTATAAGGGCACGAACCCCATTCTTGAGGTCTTTATCCTCATTACCTAATCATTTCTCAAAAACCCCACCTCCAAAATAACCTCACATTGGGGATTAGATTTAAACATGAATTTGTGGGGAACACAGATACTTGGTTTATTGTAGCTATTGCTCATTATGTGATTTTAGGTATGTTCCTGAACACTGTGTCCCCTCATCTGTAAGGTGGGGATCGGTATCCATGTCAACAATGCCAACATGCTCAGTGGGTGAACAGATAAAAGGCCAGGGTTTCATTTGGGATCTCGAGCTGTGCCTCAGGAGAATACTTGGTAGAGTGCCTGCCTCGCAAACACAAAGCCCTGGGTTTGATCCCCAGCACCGCGTTAAAAGAAAAAAAAAAAAAAAGGGGCTGGAGAGGACAAGAGGTATTTTGAAAAATTGGAGGAGGACTGAAATGCCTGCAATTACTGAGCATACAATTATAGATCACTGAGTCACAGAAAATAATGAAGAGGTAGACATGCATTAAATAGTGGAAAGGGAAGTGAGGAAAACTGGAAATTGGGAAGAGCCTTGCTGTGGTCTCCCCCTCCTCCTGGGCTGTTTCTACCTCCTTTGCCTACTGTTGTGCAAGGTCCACTTTTGCTCCTACTTGCATTTCTGAATTGGAGGCCTGCAGGGCATTGGAATGGTGAAAGCTGAACCCCAGGCTGGTGTTTAAGGGTGGCAGACTTCATTTAGATGCTTCTTGGAGGCCAGCCTCTTGAACAAAAAATTGGATTGAGTAGTGTCCAAGCAGTGGTTCAGCTTGAATGTTAGTATCTTAATCCTTTATCAGCAGCATTCGGGGCCCAGATCCTGAGAGTCTTGTACTTGAAATCAGGATTAAGGTGAGCAGGAGGATCCACTGGTGTCATGCTAACTTCCCCTTTATATTCCCAGAAATATGTCTTATAGTCAATGCCTTGGTATTGAGGAATGCTTCATTCATTTGAACCATATCTATGGGCAGAAGAGAAAGGAAACCCACTGTCTAGAAATTGTGAGCCTGAGGGCCAGAGAAGCCCAGGAGGTGGAGCCAGCGGGCTAGAAAAGAGTCAACGTTCAAAACTGAGGAGATAAGCCTCTTCTGGGGATTCATGTACCAACCTGGGGTGGATGCCAGTTTTCCACATGGACACAGCTGAGGCTCTCTTGACTCAAGGCCATGGCAAGTATAGATTTAAGGTTGTGCTTAAGATTGCTGCATTTATCATATTTTCATGATCTGTGTCCACTGGCAGGCAATAACTCAGGGAAAATAATAGCCCTCAAAGGAAAAATATTGATGTGATAAGCAGTCGTGTTGCCCAGTGATGAGGGTATTTTTTTTTTTTTTTGCGGTGCTGGGGATTAGAACCCAGGGCCTTGTGCTTACAAGGCAAGCACTCTACCAACTGAGTTATGTCCCCAACCCTGAGGGTATGTTTTGAGAAATGCACCATTAGACAATTTTGCTGTTGTGTGAGCATCATAGGGTGTTGCACAAACCTGCATGGCTCTGTGGCCTGTGACCTCCCTGCGGCCTCTGCAATGTGGTCTCTGGAGGCCATCAAGAGACTTGGTAAAGGAGATGTGTGAAGCTACTACCAGGTGGCATGGCATACCGCTTAATAGTGAGTTGTTCTCTTCAATAAGTAGAAGGAGTTCACTCTAAAATAATAGTATAGTGAATGCACCACCAGTAACAGAAGTTTATCATTACCATCAAGTATTACATACTGTACATAATTGTATGTGTTATGCTTTTTATATGACTGGAAGCAAAGGAGGTTTACACCAGCATCACCACGAATGTGTAATGCATGCATTGTTTTACGTATGACAGTTACAACATCACCAGGCAACAGGGAGTTTTCAGCTCTGTAATAACCTCATGGGATTGCTGTTATATATGCAGTCTGGAGCATCACTGTGTAGCACATGTCTGTATGTGGATATATTTTAAGTCATATGTCTAGCTTTAAAGAATGAATCATGCTGGGTGCTGTAGAGCACACCTGTAATCCCAGTAACTTGGGAGGCTGAGGTGAGAGGGTTGCAAGTTTGAGGCCAGACTCAGCAATTTAGTGAGACCTCAAAATAAAAAATAAAAAGGACTGGGAATGTAGTTCAGTGATGGAACACCCCTGGTTCAATCCCCAGTATGAAAAAAAGGAATGAATCGCAAGTTTAAACATCTTAAATATAAGTACTATATGTGCTTAAGGGTTAAGTCTCAAATAGGGAGCTTCTGCCCTATCAGATTGCATTGAGAGCTCAGAGCAGCAAGTCAGCATACTGTAAGCATGAGAAAAGCAGAGGTTCTTCCTCTGATGAAGCTTCAATATTCTCTTCACTTCTACAGCAGTGAGTGTGTTAAATAGAAGATTCTATTTGTGGGACTGAAACTGCCACCCTGGAACACCCTGTACTTCTTGAGAAAGTAGCATCCTTTAGATAATGTATCCAACGTGATTGTCCCATCAGGGCTGCACTGTATTTGAGGAGCTGTCCAGCAATCACTGTGACAAGAACGTTTCAACCTAAAGGCAAATGCCAGTTTTATAGAGTGCCATCATGTACTACTTGCCCACAGCTCAATTTAAAAAGCTTTCCATGAATTTCCACTGGTTATTCTCTGCGTGATCACTTGAAATGAAATATGACTTGTCATATTTCATTTCAAGTGCTTAACAGCCACATGTCACTGCCTCATTGGACAGAGCTGTCTTCAGGGATAACACTCAGCCACATGTGCCTGTAGTCACCACTTCTGCCACTAGATGGCACAGGTGCTTTTCCTCGCTTACCTAAGCATTTGGCCTAAGAGATTGGGTGGGGACTTAAATATTTCTGTCTTTGACTTATTTGCTTAAATTTTAGCCAGAAGTGAGTCTGAAAGATTTCAAACCATTAAAAATTTACTCTAGAAATAAACACACATAGCTGAGTCTTTGTGTGTCTGGGGTCAATCATGTAATTGAGAGTCCTACGAGTTAACACCCACGTATAATACACTTTATTAAAAGATGAATAATAAAAACATGCAAATTTAAAGCTTACACATCATTATTAAAACTTAATAGTAAATTGGGCATGATGGCGCATGAGACAGGAGGATCACAAGTTTGAGGCCAGACTTAGTGAGAGCCAGTCTCAAAATTAAAAAAAAAAAAGTGCTGAAGATATAGCTCAGTGGTAGAGTGCTTGCTTAGCATGTAGAAGGCCCTAGATTCAACCCCCAGATCTGCAAAGACAAAAAACCAAAAACATAGCATCTGCAGAAATTGTTTAGAACTTAGCCAAACAAAAGATTTTTTGTGTGTTGTTTAGAATTGAAGGTTATAAGAAGACCAACTATTAATTGATTATTTAAACAATTCCCTCTTGTTGACTGCACCCAAGGGGAAAGGAGCCCCATCACCCTCCCCTGGTCCACCTCTGGTGCTGCTACCCTGGAGTTCCCATTTCATTTCAAGAATGGGAAAATAGCCCCAAGAGGCAAAGAGTCCCCATTCCTGTCACACGAGTGCTAGTGCTATACCTGGAAATAGGTTTCAGGTGTCCCAGAGTCTGTTCAGTGCTCAACACTGTCATTGTTTGAGGAGTGGTAGTAGTTGTGGCCATCTCTAATTTCTCATGCCTCTGTAGACAGAATGTCCTATGCCTGAGAACCTGGACCCTGTTGTGCCATTTACAGGCTGAAGACTTGTTTATCCATGATTGAGCCCAGAAGAGACTCTCAGAAAATTATAGAGCTAATGAGGAAAAGAAGAAAGGAAAATAACCTCCAGGCATTTCTGAAGTTTACTGTTCCTGGAAGTGGGGCCAGTCAGCCAGCCATCTGGTGGCAGATTGATTACACCGGACCTCTTCCATCATCGAGGGGGCATTAGTTTGGTCGTCATTGGAACAGACACTTATTCTGGATATGAATTTGCCATCCCTTCCCGAAATACCTCTTCCAGCCCAACCATCTGTGTGTTTGCGGAGTACCTCAGGCACGTTGTAGTACTCTGTGTAACATTGCTTCTGACCAGGGAGCTCTCTTCAGAGCAAAGAAGTTCAGCAATGGACTTGCCCATATGCAAATCGACTAGTTTAACCACATGCCCTGTAGCCCAGAAGCATCTGGCCTGATGGCTCTGTGGTGTGGCCAGCTGAAGATTTGGTTATGGCACCATTTGGCCTGGAAAGTTGGGGTTCTATCTTACAGGATGCAGTAATGGGCTTGGAATTTGAGACTGTTTTTTTCCATGGAAACCAAGTGGCAGGGACTGGAGGGGGTCCACTCACTATTGCAGCATCCTTTCCTCTTGCTCCAGCAACTCTCAGCTCTGCTGGCTCCACTACCTTCTTCCTGATGGGGGGAGGTTGCTTCGGTGGACGCAACAATGATTCTGTTGAATGGAGCCTGCACTTGGCTCCTCATGCCTCTGAACCAAAGGGAGATTGGGTTGCTGCTACAAATAAGGGAAGAAAAAATATGCCTCCAACTTTGGGGGCACCTCTTGGCATTTCCATGCTAATACTAGAAGTTAATGGAAAACTATAGCAACCAGCCAAAGGTGGGGCCACTAAGGATTCAGACCTTGCAGCAGTGAAGTTTGGGGTCACCCAGCAGGTAGAGGACTTAAGAAGCTCAGGTCTTGGTAGAGGGTAGAGGGAGCCCAGAACACGTGAAAGAAAAAGGAAACTATGAATATCAGCTGCAGAGTTGCAGCCATTAACTGGGGACTCTGTCAGTTCTGTGTATTTTCTCCCTTTTGCTGTGCGTGTGTTAGGGTATTAATGAATTTCTTTTTGTTTTATATTTATTGTTAGGTTAACATTACAAATTTATTTGGTTGGGTCTATGACTAAATTTGAGGAATAATTAAAATCTTTCATAGAGAGATGCTGTGTATGTTTTCTGAATTGGGCACAATAACTCTCGGGGCTTTGCCTGTCACCTTCTGGCAGGGAAAGCACGAGTGATCTCGTACAAAGGTTGCGTCTTGGGTTGTGCTGTGTTGAATGGAAGCTTAATGATGGACATGGTAATGTGTATGATACATAGCATATCATATACAGCTGAGGTGGGTTGTGTTTTTATGTCTGATTTTGAAGAGTTAGTACAAAAGAGAATGTTAAATATCTCATTTATATTTTTGTTTGGATTACATGTTGAAATGATAAAATTCAGATATATAAGATTACTTGAAATTTATTATGGGAAATAAATTTTATCTGTTTTCACCTTTTTTGTGGTTATCAGAAAAATTTAAATCACCTATGAAGTTTTATTAGGTAGTTTATACATATGACATTAGATTTAAAAGACTGAAAAGGATATTTAGGGGCTGGGGGTGTGGCTCAGTGGTAGAGCACTTGCCTCAAACGTGCAAGGCACTGGGTTCGATCCTCAGCACCACATAAAAATAAAAAAGATATTGTGTCCACCTACAACTAAAAAATATTTTTTTTTAAAAAAGGACATTTAGATCTCCAGAATAAAAGAAAATATTGTAAATCATTTATCTGATAATGGACTGGTATCCACAATGCATAAACATTCTTACAACTCAACAATTTTAAAAAAATGGGCAAAGTAGCTGGGTGAGTTGTTCACACCTGTAATTCCAGCAACTTGGGAGGCTGTGGCAGGAGGATTACAGGTTTGAGGTCAGGCTTAGCAACTTAGTGAGGCTCTTAGGAGCTTAGTGAGACCCTGCTTCAAAATGAAAAATAAAGGGCTAGGGATGTATCTCAGTGGTAAAGTGACCACTGGGTTCAATCCCTGTTACAAAGATAAATAAACAAAATTAAAATGTGCAAAGGATCTGAATAGACATTAAATTCAAAGAAGAACTTCAAATGGCCAATAAACATATGAAGAGATGTTTTGCTGCTTGAATCAAAAGAACACTAATTCATGTTTGACCCTGGATATAAATTTGGAGTCATTCAAGACCCAGTTCAGGATTGGAGATGTGACTCCCTGGCAAAGTACCTTGTCTAGTAAGCCCAAGGCCCTGGGATCAGTTCCCAACAGTGTAAACAAACAAACAACAAAACAAAACCCAGATAAAAAGAAACCTCTTCCAAGAAGGTTTCTCTCTCCCAGGCAGAGCCCTGCCTCCACCTGCTGAATTCCTATCCCAGCTTGATACCTCTCTCCTGGAGTGCTGACCACATTGCACCACATCTGTAGGACCATCTCTCTCCAGATAAGGCGCTCCTTCAGGGGAGGGGCAGTGTCTAATTCACCTTGGGTATTCCCAGGCATACCCCAGTGCCTGGACCAGCAAGGGCACAGCACATGGATGGATGGCTTGGAAGGAAGGCTGCCTTTCTTTTGGGTTGAGGGTAGGAGGCAGTACTAAAAAGTCAAACTTGACTAGAGAAACTAGGGTTCAGAGAGGGCAGGGAGATGGGGCAGAGAGTTCTAAAGCTGGGGTGCTTGCATCTTACTACATAAAGTGAAATTGCTTTCTGAGTCTGGAAATCCATCTATCTAGTTTATATATATTTTAATATCTGCTGTGGCCCGTGCAGCATCAACAAAAGATTCTTTTTTTTTTAAATTTTGTAGTTGTAGATGGACAGCATGTCTTTATTTTATTTGTTTATTTCTATGTGGTGCTGAGGATCGAACCCAGCACCTCACACATGCAAGGCAAGTGCTCTGCCACTGAGCTATAGCCCCAGTCCCAACAAAAGATTCTTGAGTAGGGGTGATGGGAGATGAAGTAAAACACAGAGACAAAGAAGATACAGAGATATTTTCACAAAAAGGTAGGGCCAGGTGGGACACTGCACTCTGATGGAGAAACAGTGACCCAGAACTAGCTCTGCAAATTTATTATATAGGGTCTCATAATCAGAAAGTGGAACTGTAGGGACACTATAAATTGTTCAAGGCTTGTAAGTTGTCAGAGTCTTCTTTGTGCACTAAAGAGTTACAGAGCTGGAAACATTTTTTGCAGCTGTCCTACTGTTGCAGTGCTAAGAACATTTTGCAATTATCCTGATGTACCCAGGACAATGGTTGTCCTGGGATGTCTGATAACTTAGCACCAGTGCTGAGAGTTAAGGCTGATAACTTCCTCTCTTTGACAAGAAATGTTTCTTGGGCTTGCCTTTTTGCGACACTACAGGATCAGCTGATAACCAGGGGCTCATATGCTCTCCACAAATATCCTAGGTCCCTGACTGAATGCGGGCCAATGAGTCACTGTGGGAGGGGAATAGGCTGAGGAGAGGCATGATAGTGAGTCCCTAGGTTTCAGCTCAAATAGGAAAAACTCTTTAATGCCACATGGGGGATGTGTTGGCAGGAAACTTGACCTTGGAAGGGAGCATCTTATGATCTTTCTGTTTCTGTCAGACTATTTCTGGAAGGGTCCCAAAGAAGCCCTTTCTCATCTGCCCCTCTGACCAAGGCCCACAGGGTGTGCTGGGGCCGCTGAGCTCCCTGGGCCCACGCTGCACCTGCTTTAAGCCAGCAAGGACTTGGGGGGCTCGCCACCCCCATTTCTAGGGTCCTGCATTGCTGGCCAACACATGGCCCTGAGACCTGCAGTGCAGGTGCTCTTCCAGCACGGGTGTCACACTTCCTGGTCCCCAAGGAGGCCTGTGATGAGGTTTCTACAGAATGCATTTCTGAGGCTGCCTCCTTTCACCAAGTGAACCTGGAATTTAAGGTTTGGCTATTGGTGTTTAGGTTAAGCCACTTGTAGAAATTCATTTCTCGTAGCACCCAGTGCTGGCAAGGGTGCGGTAAGTTGAGAACTCACACCTTTTCTGAATGGTAGTTTGGTAATAAATATCAAGCCTTAAAAATTGCCCTTTATGTTGTGGTTGATTTTTAAAGTTGCAATAATGTGATTGTATTTTTAAAAGACCCCTTATGTTATAGAGATGTTTATTGACATGGTTGTGGATGAACTACTCAACATCTAGGATTTACTTCAGAAGGGCATGGCTGGGCTTGGCTTTGAGCTGATCCCAGGGAGGTTCATTGTACTGTTTTCTCACCATTTACATAAATATTTTATATTTCCATAGTCAGAAGTTTAATAATAAAGGTGGCTTTGACCTGGCATTTCTACCATGGTGACGCCAGTTCAAATCCCCATTGTCATTTAACTGGGCTTCTCTGATTTCAGTTTTGTCCTTCTCAGTCCAGAGGGATCATGCCCCATTTGTGTCCCTGCTCACAGCCTCAGGACTCCCCGGGACCTCATGTCAAGGACACTCTTCAGACCTGGCTTAGAAATGTGGTTGGAAACGTAAGGCAAGGACTAGATCACAAGGGGACTTGTTGGCAACATCAGGGCCTGGCTGGATTGTCCAGACCCGGGGAGTCATTGAAGGTGCTTGATGTGGGGAGGCAGCCCCTCTGGGAAGGCCTGGAGATCAGCTGATTCGAGTCCTGGTTGGGGTCCTGAGGGCTTGGGCAGAGGTCTGCGGCAGTGCTGGGGATGCAGGAACAGAGTGGAATGCTGTGGCAGGGGTCCAACACAGCAGCTCCTTGGCTCCTCCTCCCTGAAGAAGAGCACAAGAGAGCCCCAGAGGGCCTGGCAGGATCGAGTGTGTTCCACAGACACGCCTTGGATGAATAAGAGTTTGGCAAATGGTGCCTCCAGGGGCGGTCACCAGGAAGCTATGCTACAGCGTGGCCGCTTGGGACGGGGCAAGGCCCTGGTCCCTGTGGCTAGGGAGCTGTGACTGATGATAGCATTCTGGCAAAGGCGATGAGAAGTTGCTTGTAAGGCAGTGAATGTCCCTCCAGCACTCCTTCAGTTAGGACTTGACTTTGAGCCAGGGAAGGAGCTGGGGGGATGCTGGAGCCTCAGCGGGTGAGTGTGACCCACCAGGAGCACTGTCCTGAGCCTGCAGCTTGTCCACTGTCCCCACATGTGCGTCACACTTTCTCCCCACCCTTAAGAGACTTGCAGTTGGTTGCCAGGATGGAGAGGAGCAGGAAGTTGCTGTGGGAGGCCAGATGACCAGGAAGAAGCAAGAACCTGCATGATGGTCACCAACTACTAATGCTACTGCACCACACCCAGTGTTGGGCTCTTTAAATGTTGCTCATTCTGCCGGGCGCAGTGGCGCACGCCTGTAATCCAAGCGACTTGGGAGGCTGAGGCAGGAGGATCGCGAGTTTAAAGCCAGCCTCAGCAACTTAGCGAGGCCCTAAGCAACTCAGTGAGACCCTGTCTCTAAATAAAATACAAAATAGGGCTGGGGATGTGGCTCAGTGACCGAGTGCCCCTAAGTTCAATCCCTGGTTCCAAAAAAAAAAAAATGTTGCTCATTCAATCCAAGTGAGGTCTCCTTTCTTCCTTTCCATGGAGCTCAGTGCTTATCCTTTGGAACACTAATCATGGCTGCAAATGACTCTATGAGACAAACCCACACGTCTGCTTGTGTCATGTCTGTCTCCCTGGCTGGACCTCAACTTGAAATTTTGTGAGGGGGGGATTCTCTTTTTGTCCTCTGCTGTGGCTTCAACACCCCTGTGCTGCCTGGCACACAGCTGGCATGCAATAAGTATGTGCTGAATAAATGAACGAGCCTCAGGGCAACCCAGGGAAGCAGCTGCTGCATTAGCCTCGTGGGGCTGGGCAAACCGAGTTGTAGACAGGTCGGGTCACCCAGGCCAAGGGGCCAGGAAGTGGAAGCCAGGATTAACTCATGATGCTCAGTCAATGAGGGGTATGTGACCCACGCTGTGGAAAGGGACATACCTGTCCTTTTGGACTGTAGGCTATTGGGACCTGACACCAAGGCTACTGGTGGCCATGGTTCTAGTGCCTAGATCAAGAAACAGTTCTTTCCTTTCTATCTTTCTCTCTTTCTCTCCCTTCCTTCCTTCCTTCCTTCCTTCCTTCCTTCCTTCCTTCCTTCCTTCCTTCCTTTCCTTTCTTTCCTTCCTTTCTTTTTTTAAGGAATTTAACCTTTATTCTTTACTTATTTGTTTTTGTGCCATGCTGAGGATCAAGTCTAGTTCCTCACCTGTGCTAGGCAAGCATTTCACCACTGAGCCCTGGATTTCACTTTTTTGTTGTTGAAGGAAGAGTTCGAAGCCTCGCTGTTCCCCGCTCCCCTCAGCCCTTTTCCTCCACATCAGAAGGAACTCCCGCTCCGACTCTGAAGGGAATCACTTCCTCGAATTTCTTCATAATTATATTACCCAAGGGCACCTTCTTAAATTCTACAATTTAGTCTCTCACATTTACATATTTTAAAAGATAATTTTATTCTCTAATTGTAGTCAAAAACCCATATAATGTAAAATTCACCATTTTAACCATTTTAAGTGTATAGTTTAATAGTGTTAATATATTCCTATTACTGTGTATCAGATCTTCAGAACTTTTTCACCTTGCAAATCTGGAGCTTCACACCTATTAAACAACCACTCCCCATGCCCCCTGCCCATGGCCTCTGTAACCACCAATCAACTTTCTGTATGTATGAGTTTTTTTTTCCCCCTTGTGGTACTGGGAATTGAACCCAGGGGGACTTAACCACTGAGCCACATCCCCAGCCTTTTTTTTTCTTTTCTTTTTTTTTTTTTTTTTTGAGACAGGGTCTTGCTAATTTGCTAAGGGTCTTGCTAAATTGCTTGGGCTAGCCTGGAACCTGCGATCCTCCTGCCTCAGCCTCCTGAGTAGTTGGAATTATAGGCCTGTGCCACTGTACCCAGCTATATCTATGAATTTGACTTCTTTAGGTGTCATATAAGTGGAAGCACTTGTGGCTGGCTAATGTCACTTGATGCAATGTCTTTAAGTTTCATCCATGTGACAGCATGTGTCAGAATTTCCTTCTTTTTTAGGGCTGAATAACAATGCATTGTATGTCTATACCACATTTTGTTTATCCATTTATCTTTTGAAGCAACTTGTGTTGCTTCAAATTCTTGGCTATTGTGAATAACAGTGCTATGAACTAGATATACAATTATGCACTTTTTAGTTTGATATGTCTTTTAAGTCTCTTTTAATCCAAAGATTCTCCCTCCACCGGCCCCCCCCCAACTTCTATGTTAAAGAACCCAGGGTTTTCTACTTGTAGACTTTGCCTCAGTCTAGATTTTATGGATGGTATAGTTCATCATGCCTTTTCTCTGTCTTCCCAGCAAATTGGAAGTTGATCAAGAGGCTTGATAAAATTCAGTTTTCTCTTTTTTGCAACAATTGGTGGTCATGTGTTCTTTCATCAAAAGGTGTACATGATGTGTTATTATGATGTGTGGGTGAGGGGTGATGTTAACAGCTGCTAATATTCAATACCTATATCGCTAATTAATCAGTGGGTTCAAAATGGTGTTGTTCTAATTTGATCATTCCTTTTTCACTAATTAGCAACAAAAACTTCCTTAATACTCAGCTAGTGAAGAGAAACTATGTAACAACCAGTGTGACATAGCTTTTGTGTGTGTTAGATATTTGCCTTTTCCATGAGATGATTACTCAAAGAAGGGCTCACTGCTTATAGGAATATATAAACTAGCAGAGATCTTGTGGATAATAATTGTTGATTGAAATCATCTCCTTTTACTCTCTCAGAGTCTTACTAAATTGACAGAAAAAGACATTTTTTTGAAGGAAAAGATCTGCAAGGATGGGAAAACAGAAGAGGATAACGGAGCACGATTTGGGTAAATTGCAAAGTATTTGTCATCCTCTTAGAGCTTGTTGAGAAAGGTACTTGAGAAGTCAATACTTTGAGACCTTTAATACCTGAGGGTGTCAATTTCACCCTCATATTTGATTGACAGGTTGGTTGGATATAGAATCTAAGTTGGAGAAGGGGTGCATGGTAGGCCCGGGTTTGATTCCTATATCCCTCACTTCATTAGGAGGGCATTTATAAGTCACATGACATCTCTGGACCTGAGTTTTTAAATTTTAAAACAGGGAGAAGACTTGCCCTGACCTAGATCCTGTAGATGTGGGACCCTGCCCGTGCCCAGTCAGGTAGGCTGTGAAGAAGTGCTATCAAACCAGACTCTTAGAGCTGGTGACTGACAAGGTGCTGCTGTGCTTGGGGCTGTGAGAGGACCCTGGGCACATCGAGGGTTCCCTACAGTCCAGCATTTACTTCTCTTCTCCCTCTACTCCCAGCTAGTGGAGAAAACCTGGCTTGTGTTGTGTGGAATTAAACCCTCACCTTCTCCAGCAGGGGCCTCCCTCACTGGGCTGAGTTTACTCCCAGACCCTTCAAGGGACTTCCTCCCAGTCAGTGTGGCTTATGCTGTCTTCCTGCTGCTTCCAGATCTGCTTTTTAAGAAGTCATTTCTTCCTTAGAATGGAACCTGGGTTTCAGGGAAGTTGCCACCAGGCACATGCTGCGCACCTGTCTTCCTTGGAGCCTAGCTAAGCCATGGAAGATGAAGGGGCACCTTGTCTTGGACAAAGGTGCAGTCATAGGTTGCTGTCCTGAGGATGGTGTCAATCAGCAGTTTGCTGTTGTGTGAATCATAGCATGCACTCACACACACTGGGATGGCTTTGGGGCCACCGGGCGATGTAATCTTGTGGAACCACGTCATATATACTATGGCACCACTGCCAAGCACACAGTCCATCTGGAATGTGGTTATGTGGTGCAGGTACCTGTGGGTAGCAGTTTTGTCTCAGAACTCAGCTGGCTGGAGCGTGAGGCTGAGGTGGTTCTGAAACTGAGCTCAGAGAAAGGAGCATGTTCTGAATTAGTGCTGCCATGGGCAAGGACAAGTGGTAGCATGCCTGCCACGTCCTTGGGGACATGAGAGAAATGATACCTTCCTGCTTTTATTGAGGTATAACCTCCATACAGTGCACTAATTTTAAGTGTACAATTTGATGTATGTTTACACATACGTAGTGTCTGCGTATATATGTGCACACACATGCATGTACACATCTACACACACATAAGCCGATACGCACACACACTACCACCACCTGGAAAAAAATATAGACTATTTCAAGAAACACAAAATGCTCTTTTGTGCCCCTGCCAGTTACAACTGTCTCAAAGACAAACATTATTTTGACTTCTGTCACAATAGGTTGGTTTTCCTTGTATTTAACTGCATATAAATGGAATTAAGTACTTTGTACTCTCATTTCTGGCTTCTGTATTCACTATAATGCCTGTGCAATTCATTCATATTGTCAGGAGACCCGTTCTTGTTCATAAATCCATTATATGTTGCATTATGTTTTGTTTATCCATTCTCCTGTTGATCAACATTTAATGTCATTTCCAAGTTTGAACTATTATGAATGAGGCTACTTTAAATATTCTTTTGCATATTTTTGGTGGACTTAGCTATATATTATATTCATGTTACCAGGCAGTTCATTGTCTAAACTTCTGCTATTTTCATTTTTCCCATTTTCTCTCCTCCCTTCCTCCCTCCCTCCCTCTTTTCCTCCCCTGCCCCGCCTCTGCCTCCCTCTCTCTCTGTACTGCTTTTAAACCTAGGTTCTGGCACATGTCAGGCAAGTGCTCTACCACTGAGCTATATCCCCAGTTCCAGTACTTACCATTTTCAATTACCTAATTGAACTTTGGTTTCCTGTAGGCTTGAATACATCTGTAATTCCCCCTAATTCTTTTTGACTGCAGGTGTTTGTCTAGGCCTGTTTGCCAGATGTTAAATCATCTTCTGCTTTCTGTAGCTCTAGGATGGATGCAGTCTATTATGGCTAGAAAAAGATTTGGGAGACCTTCCTGACCCACTGATCAGTTTGCCATGCCGGGAAATTTGTTTTTTCCAGCCTGAAGGGAATGATTTCTCCAAAAATGACCTATTTTAACCTGGACTTTTGGCTTTTTTGAAATAGCTACTGTGTGTATAGTGTGTATTGAATATTTACATCTGCTCACTAGTACTTCTGGCTGTGGGAGACTCCAGACTTACACACTTGTTTCTGATTTTAAAAAGGTTCACATTTCTTATTTCAGAAATGCAAGGCTTTGTTCATGGTAGATGCAAAATAAATACTTATTGAATGAACATAACAAAAGTTACTGAAGAAAATGTTGCATAGACTGTAACCAGAGGCCAGGGAAAGTCCTTCTAGCCTTCAGGCTTTAAGGTAAAGTCCTCAGGACTCACCCTGGTCTTGGGTAAGGACCTGAAGTAGAGACGGGAGTGCGCAGCTCTTATTTTCCCTACAGAACTGGGTGACTTCCGTGGGCAACGCCTGGGCCCGGTCTCTCCAGCCCCCAGCAATTGTTAATATTGCTGGATTTTTCAAGTATGTCTTTCCTCCAAGATAAAGGACCTGGGTTTTTCTACTCCCATCCCAGTTCATTTCAGATTTACAAACAGGTTTCGAGCATCTACTAGGTTCTAGGTACTGAGACATGAACAGCACAAAAGCTGACATACAGGTGGCACATTGCCACATAAAGGTGAAAGTTCAACATGCAAAGCATGGCAGGGAGAGGGCATTCTGCTCCGTCCAATACCCTCTGCAACCCCAGGTCAGTTACTTATCCTCTGTGGGCTGTTTTATCTGTATGAAAGTGGAGCAGGGTTTGCAGTGTTTCTCTCTGCTGGGCTGTGAAAGGGGTGCAGCTGTCCTGTGCCCAGGTGCTGTGTACCTGTCCTCCCCAGGGGAAGCTGAGGACAGCTGGGCTGTCCAGGGAAGAGCTGCGCTTCCCTGGGTGCAAGTCTGCACTCAGTGCCTCACAGATGGTGCCTAAAACCCCTCAGAGGGCCTCAGGGGGCATTTGTGCAGAGGCCTTGTTCTGATTGATCCAGCAACGCACATTCCTGTCTGCCTTGAGCACCCCTTAGCAAGTACCCCATCCTGGAGCAAGGTCCAGATGGTCCCACCTGCCCTCCAGCACCCTCCCTGTCCTCGCCTCTGCTCTTCCTCCTCGGCAGCATCCCCTTCATGTCCCTACACTGCAGCTCTGGTGCAGCAATGTCCTCCACTCACCCAGGGTCCTGGGTTCTGGCTGCTGCCCTGGGTCAGTGAATGTTCCCTGAAGAGGATGAGCCCCTCCAGGGATCCAGATGGACTTGGCAGAAACCCAAAGCAGCCATACCATTGATTTTAAAATTGTCTCTGCCTTCAGAAACCCTGATAACCTTTCCTGCCCCCTCTCCTGGTTCCCCCACTCAACTTAATACTGCAGCAGTTATTTCAAATCCTCAGCCCATCATTTACATTGCCTGACCTTTGCAGGCACCAGACCTGGGTCTCAAAATGGAGCTTTGCCACTGACCTGCTGGATAACTGACTGGCAGGCAGGGGACAGTCCCAAGTATCAGATTTCTCCTCTGCAAACAGGGCTAATGACACCTTCTTTGAAGTTACCTGCAGAATCTCATGTCATATGTGATGTCTACAGCAGGCAATTTTGTCACTGTGGAGTGCAGCAAAGTGGTTCACCACATGACATTTGGATTAAAATCCCCTGTCCGCATCGTGGGTGAGGATGAACAAGTTATTTAACTCTCTGGGCAACCACAGACTAATGCCAGTTTTTACTATTGTTTATACCAGTTATTGAGCCCATCCTGGGCAGCTCCTCCTTCTCACATGTGGGTTGTGAATCTGTGATGTGCTTCCAAATGGGATCTGTTCTTCCCCACACATCACAGGAGGGGAAGAGACTGAGGCAGAGGAAAAGTGAGAGAAAGGGGATCATATCTCACTCCTCAGACTAAACCCCCAAGGGCTTCCTGTTCCCTCAGGATTCAGCCCTTCAGGATCTGCCCCTTCCTCAATACTATCTTGACTAACCCTTCTCCTGAAAATTAATTCCCGGGCATGCCAAAGGGTCCTCTGTCTACTATTGCCTCTGGGCTTTCTCCTACTCCGTTCTCTCCATGTGAAACATTGTTCATTCCAAGTGATCCGTTAGGTGTTGGTTTATAGTCACTACTGGACACCTTTCCCAATCCCTTAGGTTAACTGCCTCTCCTGTGGACTTTCCTGACCCCCTATACTGCCCCTAAAATGCTCTTGGCATGTGTGTGTGGATTTGCCCCCTGGGAATGAAGGACACAGCCCCCAGGTGCTGTAAGAGCTGCTTGGAGACCGGCTCACAGCTGTCAGTCCTCACTGGGCGTTGCTTGCCCAAGGTCAACTCCTCCCAGTCCATGACTGGTCAGTGCCATAGGATAAAGGCCAGGCATGCTTGCCATACTTGGGACAACTCCAGAGGGTCAGCTCATCTTCAGAGTTTCCTCAGAGCCTATGGAGTCTCCGGTGGAGATGGCGCCCCAGCTCAACACTGCTCTTGGCCTGATCCCACCTCCTTCTTTACTTCCAGATAGTGATCCCTGGAGCAGTCCCCACAAAAGGCTCTGCAAGCTCTTCTCCAGCCCAGATGCTCTTTCCAGGGACCCCAACCTGTGCCATGTGGTGACTGCTCAATACTGTGGGGTGGCGGGTTACTGCCCTCAGGATAATGTCCAAGGGCCTCAGCATCTGACTCCTCTCTCCTTCCACATTATCTCCTTGTTCTGGGAATTTCTCTCTCTAGTCAAATATGCCTCCTTCCTGCTCTCTGATACCCAAGGAGGCCTGCCTTCTCTGAGCCTTTATTCTCAAGATCCCTCCTCCCCAGAATAAAAAGTATGTACTCAGTATCATCTACATCATTGTCTGAACTAGATATGAGGGAACAATTTGTATGAGAACCTGTCCATACTTACCAGCTCCGGTCTGGACGAAGGAGAGGAATTAGATAAACAGGAGATCACAAATGACCATGCCAAGGGCTCTGAAGGGGAGGCACATGGAACCATGAGATCACAAAACAGCTGGGGTGGGGCTGACTCAACCCAGCACAGGGAAGACTCCTCCCAGAATGTGCTGCTTAAGCTAAGCCAGGGCAAGCCTGATGGGAAGAGCATCCCAGCCTAGGTGCCAGCATTCGCAAAGTCCATGAGGTGATTCCTAAACCCAGGGAAGCCCTGTTCAGCTGAGGATCCTTCCCTTCCAGCCAGCTCCAAGGCAGTTGTCAGAGAAACATAATTGTCCACTTGATTGTCTCTCTTCAGCACAACAGGATTGTTCAGAGGACATAGAGTGCTATTAAAAATCTCTTTTTTTTTTGAACCGGAGATTTAACTCAGGGCACTTGGCCTCTGAACCACATCCCCAGCCCTATTTTGTATTTTATTTAGAGACAGGGTCTCACTGAGTTGCTTAGGGCCTCGCTAAGTTGCTGAGGCTGGCTTTGAACTTGTGATCCTCCTGACTCAGCCTCCCGAGTCGCTTGGATTATAGGCATGCGCCACCACGCCTGGTTTAAAAATCTCTTACCAGCAGGGCATAGTAGTGCATTCCTGTAATCCCAACAACTTGGGAGGCTGAGGCAGGAGGATTGCAGGTTAGAGGCCAGCCTTAGCAACTTAGCCAGGCCCTGTCTCAAAATAAAATATAAAAATAAAAAGGGCTGGGGATGTAGCTCAGTGCTACATAAAGTGCCCTGGGTTCAAACCCCCGTACAATTAAAAAAATTTTTTTAATAAACTCTGTTCCTGGTCAAGATAGCATAATGGGCCTAATTTAACTCTCTGCCTTAAACAATTAAAAAGCCAAGAGAAAAAGTTAAACAACTATTTTCGGACATTAGACAATGGGTAGGTCATATGCAACAGTGATTTCTGCGAGAAGAAAATCAAGGGAAGCCCTGTAATTGCCCTGCCTTAGAGACTGGAGACAACTTCCAGACAATAGGGTAAGAGGGAGGGCTGGGTGGAACCTGGCACCAAGTTGAGGAATCAGAGCTGAGTCCAGGAGTCAATGCAGTGAGAGTTCTCAGGTGCAGAGAGAATGGCTAGGGATTTGCAGAGGGTTCCTTGGTTCAGTTGAGAACTGATCAGTGTTGTGTGCATGCTTCTGAAGCTGCATGAAGTTTACCCTCAAGGGGCAGGCAGCATCCTTGGATCTCCCACAGAGTCAGGAATAGTTGGTGTCCCCACCAGCCAGAACAGAAACCTAGTTCACAAGGTGAAGGATGAGTCTTCAGAAGGGTGTTGCTCCAGGAATGGAGAAATCAGTCCCAGATTCAACATGACTCTGGTCCTGCCCACAAAAACTTAAAAGCGTTTGCAAAAAGATCAAACACTTCTAAGTAGCTCGACCCTGTTCTAGAACAAAGCTCAAGAATAGTTTTCAGACATATAAGAATAAATGGGCTGTGGTGGTATTCACCTGTGGTCCCAGCTACTCAGGAGGCTGAGGTGGGAGGATCATTTGAGCTCTGAGATTGGAGACAAGTCTGGACAATATAGTGAGACCCTGTTTCAAATCAAAGCAAACCAAGAATCTCCAACACCCCACAAGGTAATCCATAAAGTCTGGATTCATCAATCACCTGGATCTACAATCACCAGGATTCAAAGTAGTAAGAAAATATGGCCCATGATGAAGCAGAAAAGCAATTAATCAAAAATCATTCAGAAATACTAGAATTAGCGGTTTTGAACTATTTTCCATATGTATAAGAAGGTGATGGGGAATATAAACATTGTAAGAAGATATGCAGAAGACACAAAAAAGACCCAAATAGATCTAGAGATGAAAACTACAATGTTTGAGTTAGAAATTGTCCTAGATGGGATTAATAACAGAATAAACATTCTAGAAGAAAAGATAGTGTGAAACACAGCAGTACCACCTCACTGAAAATGAAACACAGGGAGAAACAAGACACTGGGAAATATGAACACAGCAGCAATGAGCAATGATACCTCTTGGAATGGCCTAAATTTTGTGTAAGTGAGGGCCTCAAAGGAGAGGGAATAGAGAAGGGGACAAAAAAAGTGAAGAAATAATGATTGAAAACTTTAAAAATTCTATAAAAGCTATGAACAAGGTACAAGAAGAAGCCTGATGAACCCCAAGCAAAAATCTCTTGTCGTGTCTGCACCTGGCTCATAGTTGAGACACTGTCCATTTCTGATAAATGAATGGACACATGGCTGCCTGCATGGGCCCTGCTCTCTCCCTTTCTTCTCCTCTTCCTCTTTCCTCTCTCCTCTCTGCTTTTCTCTTGCCAGAGTGCTTCTCATTTTGCCAGAGTTGTCCTGGATACACATGGTGGTATCTGGTCTATAAAAGTCACTTGATCTGAAGTCCAGGAGTCTGTCTCTGCTGCAGGTTTTGCCACTGAGAGCCTCAAGCAGGCCAGCCTCCTCTGGATCTGAATATACTCAAGGGTTTCAAGATTTAAGCTAAAATATCCTGAGGCCTGCTGGCACAGATTTCCCTGAGGATTCCTGGTTCCTTAGTCCTTCTGTGGGAGACAGGGTCAGGAGGAGTGCCCAGGATGGATTGGACACTGTTCTCAGGTATGTGGCCCAACAGAGCAAGGTTCAGACCCACTCATGGCCCACCTCTGCCACTCCTTTGCCACACGAGGCTGGTCCCTTTTCTTCTCTGGGTCACCGACTGTATTTGGATTTGATAATTTTTTAATCCTCTTCCAGCTCCAACCTCCTGTCCCTACTCCACTCCCCCTTGACTTCTTTCTCTTTGATGTGCCTCATCCTTGCTAATGGGTGTGTGGAGCCTGGAAAGGGGAAGGCAGGAGGCCTTAGACCCTTTGTTCTTTGCCGGGCCCCTTCCTTCAATGGCTCCCCGGAGTTTTCAGGTCCAAGTTCAAACTCATTAACTCAGCATACGGGCTTCAATTCTTAGAGCATGGTCTCTGGAATCCTCTGCACTAGAATTGCACCACCTCCCCCGACCCCCAGCTTGCTGTTTAGGAAGGTCTGGGGTGGACCTTCCTGGAATAAGCATGTATTCTAAGTACACCAAGGGATTAACGTAAGTGTATTGGTGATAGGGAGTTAGGTCATACCACACAGGTTAGTAACCCCAAACAGTCGAAAGGAAGCTTGTGTTGAAACTGACCCCCTGCCACCACCCAGGTCCCCTCCCTGGAAGAATCAGGTTCCAGAGGCTGTATATATCCAAGCACATACATCAACAGGCATGTGTTTGAGCACAGGGACAGGTCATGTGATGCTGAGAGCTAAGAAAAGCCAGAGAACAGTTGCACCACAGCCTCTGGGATGTACCCCCATCATGTCTGCAGCCCCCACCCCCTGCCTGTCATGCTCCCCACAGGGGCCCATGTCATCGAAGCACTGCTCTTGGCCCATGCTCTTCCTTCATGCAGTCCTACTTGCTGAGAAAAGCCCATCCTCCTGTTTTGCCAGTGCCTGTCTGTCCTTCAAGACTCAAATGCCTCTTCCTACAGGGAGCCCTCCAGCTCCACTCCATGCCCTCACATCAGGGTCTCTGTGATTCTGCATTCCCTGTCACCACACTGATCATGCTGATATGAAGGCCAGGTCCCCTCTCACTCTGATGAGTTACTGAGTCCAGTACAGTGTACGTGGTGTGTGGGTATTCAGTAAGTGATGTTGGTGGATGTCTGGGGAGCAGGCATTCAGTCTGTTTTGCCTTTAGCAGTTTGGAAATCCACATCACAAGGACCTCAGCCTCCCCAGCCTGTCCCCTTCCTGATGCTCCGGCAGGGGCTGGCGTAAAGCTACAGTGGGAGGGGCTCTCTCCTGGAGTCACAGGACCAGGTAGCCTCCAACTGCAGGGTCCGCACGACTGAGGGCTCTTTGGTGGAGGCTTACACCACTGAGATGGAGAGACCCCAAGTTTTCCTCTGGGGGTTGCCCTGCTGGTGGCCAGTGGACAGAGCTGACTTGGTGGAGCATTTCTGCCAGAAGCGATGTGCCAGGCCTGCTCCTCCCCATCCAAGCAGAGGGAGCAGGTGGCCTGGGCTGCAGGGAGGGGGTAGGGAGACCCCACAGAGGGAGGGGCATGGGAGAGGAAATTGAAAAAGCAAAGGGGGTGGAGTGGGGTGTGCGGCTGGCCGGGCAGTTGTTTAACGAGTAAATGTGCTGGGAACGCTAATGAGCTGTGTTCATTCATGGCGGGCTGCCTCCCGAATTGGGGAGCTGGCCAGGTTCTGGGGTGGAGGAACCATGGATGGGAGCCAAGTTGGGGAGCTGCCCGGCCACTGGGGCAGGGACTCCCGTGATGGGCTGGCGGGGAAGTCTTTGTCCTGGGTCTGAGGGGCCCTCCTTCCTTCCCTCCCTTCAAAGGAAAGGCCAGGTTTTGCCAGGCTGTGACAACTTGGCTTAGGGCCTGCTTGGGATTCACTGTCCAGCCTAATCTGGAAGCTTCTAGGACAGAGGCTGGTTCTCGGGAGCCATAGGCAAGACTGATTTGCACCCTCCTGCTCACTCTCACACCCCTTAACCCCACCACTCTGAAGACCCCAGGGCATGTCTCCTGGCTAATCAACACTCTCCCCCTTCCGCACATGGGTCCTGGCTTCCAAGGGCCCTCTGAGGTCATGGGGCTGGGAGGCACTGCTGGAGCAGAAGCTGGGAGGCCAGACGTCTCCAACATTGAGAGTGTGGCCTGTGACAGCCCTACTAAGTGCCAACACTGGGGTAAGTGCCAGTGAGGAAGAGGGAGGGGTGGTGCCCTGCCCTGGAGGGGTGTCAGGGAAGGAGCACAAGTGCTGACAGTGATCCAGCTAAGATAGGGCAAACAAAGCAGCGGACACCAGGGATGAGGACCTCACTCGGCCAGAGGCTGGGCAGGCCTGGGGAGAAGCAGTTGTAATTTGCTAGATGAGGGGAGAAGCAGGTGGGCCCTTCAGACTCTAGCCAGACCTACCCTGAGTTACTGAAATAAAACAACCCAGGATGGAGGTCATACTAAGGGTGTGCAAAGAAGGCACATATTAGTTGCATGTGCATATTAGTTGTGACATACTGGCCACAGTTCTACCCCTGCTATGATAATAGAGATACTCCAAAAATTTCATCCAAGGTGGAAAAGAAGAACCCTGAGCCTTGGGGTTCATCTTGGGGCTCATCTTGTGGAATCCATCAATCTCTCACCACCACCACCCCTGGCAGATTGCATCCGTGCCTGACAGCTGTGGGACCAGCCCTTTCTTTCTGGGAGAATCCACAGCACTTCCAGTGAGGGCAGAAGCTTCCTGAGCAGCTCCCACACTCCCTCTTGCCAGGCCATGGGTAGCCTCATACCAGGCCCCATCTGACAGACTGATGGATGATGTCAATCCTCTCGAGCCCCAGCAAGGGCCCCACTGTCCTTGGTTTGGGGAGGTGCTTTGTCTTTTCTCTGGCTGCAGAGATTTCTCCCCACATGGATTTCCCACTCATATCCATGCCCACATGTTTTAGGCAGCTTTTTTGCCACTGTGACTAAAAGACCGAACCAGAACAACTGCAAAGGAGGAAAGGTTTATTTAGGTGCTGACAGTTTCAGAAGTTTCAATCCATAGACAGCCAGCTTTATTCCTCAGGTCTCCAGGTTAGGCAGAAACACTTGGCGAAAGAGTATGTGACAGAGGGAAGCAGCTCACAGAGTGATCAGGAAGCAGAGAGATTCCACGCTCCAGATACAAGATACATACCCCAAAGCCACACCCCCAATGAACTACTTCCTCCAGCCACACCCCACCTGCCTCCAGTTACCATTCAGATAATCTCTTCAGGGATTAATTCACTGAGTAGGTTAAGGCTATAACCCAATCATTTCTCCTTCAAACCTTCCTGCATTGTCTCACACGTGAGCTTTTGGGGGACACCTCACATTCAAACTGCAACACCACACCTAACTCAGGGTAAGAAATGTCCCTGCCCACTGGGGTGTAAGGCCTGGGGGCTGTATAGGTAGCCTGAATTTCTTTCCCAAACACAGCTGCCTGAACTTTTTCCAGCCTTCTCTGCTGCCCTTTGATGGCAGACTTGAGTATTCATTTCAGTTTCCACCTGTCAGAAATGGAGGAGCACTGGTGTGAGTGGAGGAAGGTGTATGCTGGATTTCCAAGTCCCATTGACACTCGGCTCCCCAACTGGGAAGACAAGAAACACCTTGCCTGTGCAGATGCCCAGTGCAGGGCCATTCTATTCCTGCTATACTGGCCTCCATTTCCCTGGAGAATTGGGGTGCTGCCATCTTGGGGAGAAGGTGTGTTGGAGGAAAGGAGACTGTACTTGGTCTAGGGCTTTTGTACGCAGCGGCCCCACTTCTCCCGCCCCCATCCCCCAGCAAGGCTCAGTCTTCAAGGTCCCAGGCTAAGTAAGGCAGGTGATTTTGGGAAGCCACCTGGGGCCAGGGACTTCCTTTCACCAATAATTGACAAAGCAAGCCTGTTGAGGCCTGGGATTCCCTTTAGCCCCGAGGAAAGCAAGTCTGTGGCCCTGGTGTCCAGGCGGCAAAAAAGATCCCATTCCTCTTGCGGACCACCATCTGGGGCCACGGATGCTTGGGTGCCTGCATCTAAATGGGCCCATCCTCGCTTTGCGTGCGTGTGTGTGTGTGTATGTGTGTGTGTAGCCCATCGGGCAGGTCGCCTCTGCCCCTCCTGCCCGCAGCCCTCTGCCCACTGGCGGCGCCTCGGAGGTTCCACCTTTGAAACTGGACGCGGCTGCAGCCGCCGCCGAGTGCCGGGGAGGAGGGGGCGGTGGTCGGGCTGGGGGGAGGGCGGGGAGGAGTCTGGCCCTGGTGTGTGCTTTTCGATTGATGGATGACGGCCGGGTGGGAGCGAGCGTGCGGGTGTGAGTGAGTGTGTGTGTGTGTGTGTGTGTGTGTGTGTGTGCGCGCGGGGTGCGTGCGCGCGCGGGGCCTGCCCATTTTCCTCCTTCACAGCAGTCAGTTGGGAGCCGGCGGGAGGGAGAGAGTGAGACGCAGGCGGCGAGAAACCGGAGAGGAGCCGAGCGCCCTCCGCCCAAGGCGCCCTCCCTCGGTCCGCGCACAGGCGCCGTCGCTGGGAGCAGCAAGGTGCCTCCCAGCCCGCAGGGGCGCAGCGCACAAGCCCGCGGGCTCCTCGGTGGCTTGCGGGGCACTGCACCTGGAGGCGGCCCCGGACTGGGATGCTCAGCGGCTGCCGCCGTCCGGCAGGCAAGCGGGACGCGGTGAGGGCACCATGGCGCTGACGCCCGGGCGGGGGTCCTCGGCGGGGCTGGTCCGGCCCCTGCTCTGGCTGCTGCTGTGGGCAGCCGCGTGGCGCCTGGGTACCACAGCGTGCCCCGCCCTCTGCACCTGCACCGGCACCACGGTGGACTGCCACGGCACGGGGCTGCAGGCCATTCCCAAGAACATCCCACGAAGCACCGAGCGCCTGTGAGTATGGCCCCCACCCCGGTCCGCAGGGAGCCCGAGGTTGCCTTCCTTCCCAGACGCCACAGAGGGCCGGGGTGGGGGCAGGACTGTGGTGCCCGAGCTCCGCGGCCAGGAGACGGTCAGTGCCCGCCAGGGTCTTTCCCCAACCAGGAGCCAGAGCACCGCTGTTTCCCTTTCCCGGATTCATAGGGGCCTCGGCGGGGCTGTCAGCCCATCCTCACACCTGCACTCTGCGCTCTGCACAGGCAGGCCCTTCCCACTGCGCCAGCACTTTATTCCTCCAGGGTGCCAGCGATTTGGTGCCAGCAAGCTTTCCTGGCACCCAAGAGGGAAGCTTCCCACACTCGCCAGGCACAATGTCTCCTTCTGGACACATGGAGCTGGGGCTGTGTTCTGAGTGGTTGTGTGGGTTTGGGTGCTTTGGGCTTGCTGCCTGGTGATGAGCAGCGCAGTGTGATGGACTTGAAGTTTCTGATCTCCGGCTTCCTCTCCATTGTTTGCCCCAGAGCCTTGAGATTTCTTTCGTTGCAGGTGTCAGCACCCCTGCCCCCAGTCGTCCCCAACCCAGGCAGACAATGGGACCTGAGGGCTGCAGGTTTGGGGCTTGGAACGTCCAAAGAAGGGTAGGTGTGTCCCAGACTGGGAGCCCAGTGAATAACACCTAGAGGGTAGGAGCTTGAAGCAGATACACAAGGTTAAAGCTGTTGACCATGACAAGTCATAAAAAAGGTCATTTCTCTTCCACTTCTGAATTCTTGAGGAAATTGAATCCTTTCTGGACCTATTGAGCTTTGTAGGGTATGTGTGTGTTTAAAGACCTACATAATTTGGGTTTTGCTATTCTCCTGCAGAATGTGTGTTCCTAGTGTCTGTGGGCACCTCAGTAGTGTAAGGCTATAAGATTCCACATACATGGCTGTGTGTGGAGGTTTTTGGTCATGGCAAGGCCTTTGTACTGTTCACAGGGGTGACTGCACCAGGAGATTTTTGATTGAGACTTTGGAGAAAGCTGGCAGCTCCTTTGAAACCTGCTAACTCCTTCCCACACTCCAGGGCCACTGCAGTGGCTCTCAGGAAAGGTGTACATATTTTGATAACTTTTGAGCACATTTTCATGGTTCTCATCTGCAGACAGCTGACCCTGGGGAGAACTGTCACCTGGATCAAACTCTACCAAGGCCAGCAATTAATGATCACACATTTGCCCCAGACTCTTCTTGCCTGAGTCTGAAACATTCCCGTGGAGATTTCAGAGAAGTTGCAATCTACATGCAATCTAGATGGGAATCGATGTGTGTGCATGAGTGTGCGTTAGCACATGTGTTGTGGAGCTGGGGAGAAATGGTGGGGTGGAGAGGGGTGGGACAAAGCCAGGTTTTCCTGAGGCAGCTTGTGCATTATCCTGTGTGAACCTGGAGAGGAAATGAGCATCAAACATTGTCCAGAGGGGGCTGTGGCTGTGGCTAAGTGGTGGAGCACTTGCTTCGCATGTGTGAGGGACTGGGTTCGATCCTCAGCACCACATTTTAAAAAATGAATAAAGTTATTGTGTCTATCTACAACTAAAAAAATAATTTAAACAATTGGCCAGAGGATCCCTAAGGTCGCCTGGTCACCCTCTATGCCTGTTCCCTCTGTACCTACTCCCTGTTCCTCTTGCCTTGTCTCCTGAACCTGTTACCCTGGCAGCAGCCTTGACCCCTCTGTGTGGGGGCATCCTGAATCTTGAAGTCCTCTCCACCTTGAAGTTCTCTCACTACCTTTAGTGTTTAAGATAGGGTGTCTTGACTTTCATGAACTCTTCAGGTTTTTGTTGTTGTTGTTTGTTTGTTTGTTTGCAATCAGTGAGATGGAAGATGGAAGTCCAATTTCCTAGCAAAGAGGAAAGAGTTGGGGCTCTGGAAGTGGCAGTCTCTAGGTTGATGCCTGAACTGTCAACTATTAGCTGTGTGACCTTGGGCAAGTTGCTAAACTTCTCTGACCCTTAGTTTCTTTCTATCAGAAAAATAGGGCCATATACATCTTGGTCTCTGGTTTTTATGAGGATGGAAGGTAATGCATGGAAGTGCCTGTATGTTCTAATGCTCCCTGAGTGAGGTCTGATTATGACAGGTTCTATCCTATTATGATAAAATAGGGAAGAAAGTCTTGTTATTTTAATCCAGCAAATATTTACTAAGCCAAAAATTGCCCTGGGTGTGAGGCTGCAACAGGGAATGCGCCTATCCCTGCCTTCCAGGGCCAAATGGTCTGGAGGACTGAGCAGGGGATTCCTAATACAAGTGCTTGTTAAAGGGCCAGGCCAGCAATGTAATGGGGGCACTGAGAACATTGGAGTAGAAGCCCTTTTTGGGAGTGAGGGGGCTTCTCAGGGGATGGGCTCTTCTGTCAGGGTTGGGATGGGTTTTGCCAAGCAGAGAGGACACGCAATGGTGACAGAATTAACAGAATGAAGCAAAGCTCAGGTGTGAGGGTGCCAGGCCTGCTGTGGATAAATGGACCAGCTTGACCCAGGGGCTGGGTCTTGCTGTGTCTCGTGGATGTGAGGGGCCTGGAGGCTGCAGAGAGGTTGGGAAAGGTCAGGAAGGTCTTTATCTGGACTTCTCCTTTGGAGACTTCTGGGTGGGAATCCAGGGGCAAGTTGTCCTGGGGAGTGGAGAAGGTCTGTCCTTGGCTCTGTGTGCAGAGCTCCTGGGGTTGGAAAGGACATTAAAAGCAAGGGGCCGGGCGTGGTGGTGCACGCCTGTAATCCAAGCGACTTGGGAGGCTGAGGCAGGAGGATTGCGAGTTCAAAGCCAGCCTCAGCAACTTAGCGAGGCCCTAAGCAACTCAGTGAGACCCTGTCTCTAAATAAAATACAAAATAGGGCTGGGGATGTGGCTCAGTGGCCGAGTGTCCCTGAGTTCAATCCCTGGTTCAAAAAAATAAAATACAAAAATACAAAAATAAAAGCAAAGGGAGCCTCCTGTTTACCAGGCTGACCTCTGAAGAGCCATTTGAAGAGGAAGGGAACATCCTGAACGAGGCCTCGGTGAGAGCCCAGGCGGACTCAGAATAACGAGCAAATGCTCTCTGTGATCAATATGGGTGCTGTGCAGTATCGGAGCTGCAAGAGCGGCTTCCTCTGGGGCTGTGCGATTTTTATAGACTGCAGCTGTGCATTGGCTTCTGTCCTTTGGGCAGCCTCTGTGGCGCCTGGGAGACCTGGCAACTTTATGATCACACGTGCCATACCTTCTCCCCAGGTGAGGAGAAACTGTTACTGGTCTGCTGCAGGGACTTCTGGGGAGAGGTGAGTAGGCCCTAGAGCTGCAGAGGAAACTGGTTCAGCTGGGAGGCTGCAGGACCAAGGAATGGCGGGTAGGGAAAGAACGCTAAATAATTCACTGTAATTGAGCAATTGAAATACAGAGCAGGGACTGGGAGAGGCGCTGGAAGAGGCCTGGGGGCGTCATCTCTTTATAGAACCCAGACTCAGAGGGACCCAGCATAGCCACTGTTAACTTCTTTCCTTTCTATTCAAGGACCTTGATTTTCAGTTGAATTAAAAAAATAATAAAATGATAAATCCTTTGGACTAGAGCATCCAGCACGGTGACAAGAGAATGCAGAATATGTGGACATTGCTTTGACCCTTCCCTTGGGCACTTGTATTCTGGACCTGCCACGGATTCCCTTGTGGCTCCAGAGATTGAGAGGCATCTGTCTGACTCTGGCAGATCGTGGGAGGATGGAGAGGCAGGGCAGGGCCCCTGGGAAGGTTGGCCTGCTGGCTTCTGTTTGCCCCAGGCCCAGCACATTCTGCTGCTTGTCAGATCATGGGGCCTGCTCTCTTGCTGTCCTCTTTATGTCCCCTGCCCTTTCATCAGTCAGTTTGTCCACCTTGCCCTAGCTCTGTGCATGCCACAGAGAGGCCTGTGCCTTCTGGGAGCTCAGCCTGGGAAGTCCCATTCAGCGCTGCTGGGTGGTTATGTCCAGGGATGACAGCCCAGAGCACCCTGAGGCTGATGATCTGGGGACTATTATGGAATTCCAAATAGTGATTGGATGGTGACTGTGGTGGGTGAGATGAGGGTCCACTGAAGCCCACTGTGGCCCTCTGCAGCAGAGACTGCTCTGTGTAGGGGAGAGACCTCCCGGTGGGGTGAGAAGTTCCTGCTCTCCTAGGCTCTGGTATGGTTGCCAGTGTGCTGAGCTTATTGCTGCGCTCTTGAGGCCTGAGCCCCAGTCCCTCCACCTGCTCTGAGACTCCATTTCCCCCGCACATAAAAGAGGACAGTGACATCTTCGCAGATTTATGGTAAAAAATAAGTGAGGGATTGCATGTAGAACGCCTGATACATGGTGCGTGATTGGTGTTTGACCTTCCTTTGGCCTCTAGGGATAACACCTACTAACTACCCCATGCATGCTTGCGAAAATGCTCTGTGATTCAAACATTAGGTGATAATATTGTTATTATTTGAGAAGCCAAGCTAAAGGCTTCTGAGGGTTCCAGTGGGGCAGAAGGAAGCTTGGGAGGGATGGCGTGACTGTTGGCTGTGCTGCAGGCTGCTCTGTAGATGCTGTCTACTTAGAGTGTGTGGTCACTGGACCTGGGCATCTTTGTCCCTGTCCTCTGGAATTTGGAGACAAGGAACAGGGACTCTGCAAGGAGGATGGGCATGATGGCATGGTTCTGGAGCTGACCTGCTGGGTTTTTAGTCTCACTCTGCCTCTCAGCAGGTGGGGCACTCTGGGCAAGCTACAGGGTTTAATTTACTCATTCAACAGATAGCCGCTGTCTACTGAGATCTGCATTGTGGCGAGTGAATAGGGCCGAGCAGAAGGAGAAGCCATCCTTCTCTCCGCGACTTTTAATTCAGCAGGGGAGGTAGAGATGAACGACGCAGTATGAGAATGAACACATAATTGCACGCTGGGGTAAGTGCTTGGGAGGAGAGTGTGCTTCCCAGAACACCATTTTCTTGCCCGTAAAGTGGGGATGGTGATAGGAGCCACTTGGAAGGATGGCCTGAGGGTCACATGTGGCAGGGCTCTGCAGAACGTTGCACTGGGCCTGACAGCAAAGCCCAGTAAGTGGCCCCACCATTACTGTTATTATAGTGACACAGAACTGCAGGAACGAGGAGGGAACCTGGGTGCCACTCAGGCTGGATCCCAGGTAGCTGTCCTATCTCTTAGCAGGCAGCCACTGGGGAGACCACAGGACACGGGGTTGGGCTGCCCTTCCTCAATACCCCTTCTCCAGGCCGAGCGCTGGCTGTCAGCGGCCCAGGCCACCCGAGGTTGCCAGTCGGCCGTGCTCCTTTGGGGCCCAATGAGGGGCAGCGGGGACAGGCAGCTCCTGCATTATTGGGAGCAGACGGGGCGTTTGGCGGAGTTGCCGCCTCCAGTTCTGTGCCGGCATTAGCAGCTCGGCAGGGCTCTCGCTTAATGGGATTTTCTTCCCAAATGCTGTAATTATCGCCATACAAATACTTATTACCCGGAGCAGATGACGGCCGGGCCTTGGGCAGTAGCCAGGGAGCTGGGCTGTGCTGGGGGTGGAGAATTGGCTTTTTTTTTGAGGGAGCTCATGACCCCCTCCTCTCGTTTCTGGAAGCCAGCCTGTGGCGGACAAACAGCTGTTGGGCACCTGCCCTGTGCATAGCATCGAGAGAGGTCCGGGTGTGGACCCGCTCCTCTGGGAGCTTGCAGCCGGTGGGGGGGAAAGAACAAACACAGAAGGACATCTGTGGGGACATGCAGCACAGGAGCTGTTAGCACAGGCTCTGGTGTCTGAATGGACCAGTTTAAATACCGGCTCTGTTCGCTACCACCTCGGAGTCGTGGACAGCTCACTAGTGACTTGATTTCCTCATCTGTACAGTGGGCCACTGACAGCACTGACCTTGCTGGGCTGTGAAGTTCAAGGGAGGTAATCCACATCAAGTGCTTGGACTAGTATCTGACATGTCAGTGCCCCCTGGGTGCGGAGATTAGGTGATGGGCTCACTGGTCGGGAGTGACAGCTTGGAGGTGGGGCTGGATTGCTGCAGTGCCTGGGGTGGGGTGGGGGCTTCCTTCCTTCCTTCCTTCCTTCCTTCCTTCCTTCCTTCCTTCCTTCCTTCCTTCCTTCCTCCCTCCCTCCCTCCCTCCCTCCCTCCCTCCCTCCCTCCCTTCCTTTCTTCCCTCCCTCTCTCTTCTTTCTTTTGGGATGGGGGTCTCCCTGTGTTGTCCAGGCTGGCCTTCAACTTGAGATCCTCCTGCCTCAGTCCTGAGGTGTGTGGCACTGTGCCTGGCACGGAAGATAGGATTTGAAACTTGAAGGCTCATAACTGAGAGTAAGGGGGTGTGGGGGCACACAGGTGTGTGCCACATATTTGGGAAGGAGAGTGAGAAGCAGATTCACTGAGAAGTCAGGGTTTGTGTGGGTGAGTGAAGGAAGGTGGTGAAGCAAGGGGTGGGTGTCAGGGCAGGGGGCTGGGAAACAAGGAGCTGCCAGTGTGTGCACGCATGTGTGAGTGTGTGTAGAACCTTTTAATTTTTAAAAATGACTCAGTGATTTTTAAAATAAATGAACAGAATTGTGCAAATATTGCCACAACCCAATTTTAGAGTATTTTCATCACCCCAAAAGATCTCTTGTGCTCACTATAATGTTCTTATAATTTCAAACTTAGAGATAAGTTGCAAAAGTATGTATCATTTGTCCAGATTCAGCTCTTTGTATTTTACTGCATTTGCTTTAACACATATTACACACACACTCGTGCACACTCACATGTGATTTTTTTGCTGAACCCCTTAAGAATAGGTTGGAGAATTGTAAATTTTTCCTGAAAGCACTTGTGTATTTTAATTTATTTTTTGGTACCGGAGATTGAACCCAGGGGTGATTTAACACTGAGCCCCATCCCTAGCCCTTTCTAAAAATTTTTTATTTTGAAACGGTCTTACTGAGTTCCTGAAGGCCTTGCTAAGTTGCTGAGGCTGGCCTTGAATTTATGATCCTCCTGTCTCAGCCTCTGAGTTGCTGGAATCACAGGCATGTGCCACTGCATCTGACTCTTGTGTATTTTATAAGAACAATAAGGCTATCAAAATTGGAACATTCAACTTTGATATAATACTATTGTTTATTCATAGCTCATATTCAAATTTCATCAATTGTCTCAATAATGTCTTTTAGGACTATTTTCTTCCAGAATCCTGCCCCTGTCACACAGGACATTTAGTGACCATGACTCTCTGCTCTCTTTTAATTTGGAATAGTTCCTCTGCCTTTGTTTTTCTTGACCTTGACATCACTGAGCAGAATAGACCAGTTATTTTATAGCCTGTCCCTCTGTTGTCTTCATCTGATCCTTCCTCATGGTCACATTCCAGTTATGTGTTTTGTCAGGAATGTTAAACAAACGCGCACACACGCTCCTGGGTATCATCTCAGAAGGCACACAACGTCGATTCTTCCCAACCCTGTGCTTTTAACTTTGATCCCTTGCTAAGTCTAAGTGCGCCAGGCTTCTCTGCTGAGAAGTCCCTGTTTTCTTCTCCATTGTTACGTGGAGTTTGTGGAGATGTTTTGCAGTCTTTTTTTTTTTTTTTGGAACTGGGGATTGAACTCAGGGGCACTCGGACACTGAGCCACATCCCCAGCCCTATTTTGTATTTTATTTAGAGACAGGGTCTCACTGAGTTGCTAAGAGCCTTGCTAAGTTGCTGAGGCTGGCTTTGAACTCGTGATCCTCCTGACTCAGCCTCCCGAGTCGCTTGGATTACAGGCGTGCGCCACCACACCTGGCATGTTTTGCAGTCTTATTCTTAACCTGTTGCTCATCTGACTTCTGTCACTGGTGCCAGCCTCCGTTGATGGTTTCCTAAGGTCCTCGTTTCCTATTAGTTGGCATTCTGCCTCTAAGGGCTTTCCCTCTGCTCTCTCATTTGTCTGTTTATAAAAGTGTATATTATCCTTTTATTCATTCATTTATAATTTGCTGCCATCGTTCAGGGAGTCTTGGATTTGGCTTTCAAGACAAGGCCGTACCCTTTTTAATTTTTTTGCGGTGCTGGGGATTGAACCCACGGCCTTGTGCATGCCAGGAAAGCACCCTACCAACTGAGCTACATCCCCAGATTCCCTGTGTCCTTTTGACGAGACTCTTTTGAACACCTGGCCCCATGGGTTTCCAGCAGAGAGTGACAAGTGCAAATGGTGTTTTAGGGAATTCTGTTGCCTGGCTTTTGTGTAGAAAATAAATAGGGTGGTGTTTGGGTCCCAGCTGGTAGTGGGAAGGCCTGTTGGTTGTGGTGAGTGTGATTTTTGGCATTTCTGCAACATGTTTTGCAGTATTTTTATTCTTTAAAAAAAAGATTTATTTCAAAATAATCTTAAAGATACAGAGTAGTTGCCAAAATCATCCAGAGAATTCCCATGTACACTTCCATCAGCTTCCCGAATGACCAAAGTGAGAAATTAGCGTGATTGCCATTCAATTAACCAAGACTTCATTCTGTCTCTGCGAGGTTTTTATTTTGTTTTTGTTTTTTTGACAAATGTCCTTTTTCTGTTCCGGGATTCCATCTAGGTTTCTGCAATGCATTTACTCTCTATCTCGACCTAATCTTCAGTCTCAGTCTCTGGGAGTTTCTCCGCCTCTCCTGGCTTTTTGTCACCTTGACACTTCTGAAAGTGTTATTTT
This sequence comes from Glaucomys volans, assembly GCA_020662805.1. Classification (NCBI taxonomy): domain Eukaryota; kingdom Metazoa; phylum Chordata; class Mammalia; order Rodentia; family Sciuridae; genus Glaucomys; species Glaucomys volans. Next base: position 83,107 of record JAJEJO010004388.1, read on the forward strand.
ATTTTCTTTCTGCGGTGCTGGGGATCGAACCCAGGGCTTTGTGCTTGCGAGGCAAGCATTCTACCAACTGAGCTATATCCCCATCCCTGGAAGTGTTGCTTTGTGGAATGTTCTTCAGGTTGGGTGTTTGTCTAGTGTGTTTCAGGATTCCACTGAAGCTACACATTTTTGGCAAGAATGTCACAGAGGTATTGTGCCCTTCTCTCAGTACATACATTTAGGGTAGAGGACATCCATGTGTCTTGTTGCTGGGCTGTTAACCTTCATATTCTGGTTGAGAGGGTGACTGCCAACCTCTCCACTCTAAGTAATAAATATCTCCTTTTGTAAGTCATAAATATTTTGGGGGAGATAATTTGAAACTATGAGACATCCTGTTTGTCCTGAAGTTCTCACTTACTAGCTGGGTGTGATGGTGCACACCTGTAATCCCAGCTTCTTGGGAGGCTGAGACAGAAGAACTGCAGGTTCAAGGCCAGCCTTAGCAACTTAGTGAGACCCTGTCTCAAAAAATTAAAAAGGCTCTGTGGTAGAGCACTCCTGGGACCAATCCCCAGTATTACATGTGCACACAAAAAATCCTTACCTACTAATTTTAGCATCAATTAATAAATCTTGCCTGCAATAATTATTATCTAATTGAGGTTTTCAAGGTCCCTTGTTCTTTCATTTATTAATTGGAATTCTGTAAGGAAGATAAGTTTGCTCCTTTTTAATAAGGTGGTTTTTTTCTGATGGGTAGCCAAGATTTTGACTTTCCTGAGGGCAGGGGCTGTCTCATGTATCTTTATATCCTTGTGACTTTGCACACCGTTGGTGCTTAAAAAATATATGTTGAAGCTGGGCACATGGCATGTACTCTATTCTCAACTACCCGCAAGACTGAGGCAGGATGATCATTTGAACCCAGGTGTTTGAGACCAGTAGCCTGGGCAACATAAGGTAGCAAGACCCCACCTGGGGGTGGGGGAAGCCAGGTGCAGTGATATGTGACTGTAATTACAACTCCTCAGGAGGCTGAGGCAGGAGGATCGAGTCTGAGGCCAGTTTCAGTATCTTAGTAAGATCTTCAACAACTTAGTGAGACTCTGTCTCAAAAATAAAAGGGAAGGCCTGGGGATATAGCTCAGTTGGTAGAGTGCCTGCCTCGCAAGCCCAAGGCCCTGAGTTCAATCCCCAGCACCACAAAAAAATAAATAAATAAAAAGGAGCCGGGCATAGTGGCTCTTGCCTATAATCCCAGCGGCTTGGGAGGCTGAGGCAGGAGAATCGTGGGTTCAAAGCCAGCCTCAGCACTGGCAAGGCGCTAAGCAACTCAGTGAGGCCCTGTCTCTAAATAAAATACAAAATAGGGCTGGGCATGTGGCTCAGTGGCTGAGTGCCCCTAAGTTCAACCCCTGGTTCCAAAAATAAAAAGGATTGGGGATGCAACTCAGTGGTATAGTGCTTGTGGGTTCAATTCCCAGTACCCACCCTCTAAAAATGTGTTCAATGAGTTTTTTTTAACTTTTGGTGAGGCATTTCATTGGTTCTGATCTTTGCTTTAGAAAATATGTTTGTTAGGATTAGGGATGTAGCTCAGTGGTAAAATGCACCAGGCACCAGGGAAGGTGGCAGAGGACCTGGCAGAGGTGGGAGAGGCTGCTGCCTGCACTGGGCACCAGGAGCACTGGCCAAATGTCTGTGGGTTGGAACCTGGGCCGAGCACTTATTTAGAAAGTCAGAGGCGTTTGGAGTTGGGGGGGAGGGCAAACGGTGTGGGGAGCAGTCAGTCTATCTGACGAGGAAAGCTGAGGAACAGGAGATTGGGGTCACTGCCTAGCTGGGCGGAATAGTTCCCTGGGAGAAGTTGAAGGTGGGAGGCAGATGGTCAGAGTGGGTGGTTGAGAAGTTTGCAGAGGAGAGATCAAGCATGGAGCTGGCAGGGAGAGGCTTGGAGAGGGTTGCTTGCTTGGAGGGGCAGGTGGGCAGTGGCCAGCATGGCAGGAAGGAGGGAGCAGGGCCCTTGGGGGATGGAGGAAAGGGGTGGGCTGAGATGGGTCAGAAAAGGATGGAGGCAGAGAGAAGCAGGAGGGTGTTTGGCTCAGTGAGGTGCTTCATCTGTACTCCTCCGAAGTCCTGGGGAAAGGTGTACTTAGCCCTGCTTTGCAGATGGAGAGAAGGTTCAGAGAGGTGGAGCCATGTACCAGGGTCACACAGCTGATTGCTAAGTGATTCCCTGAGAGTCCCTGAGTCTCGAGTCTGTGTTTAGGTTTTAAAGTTGCCACTCTAGGCATGTCGAGAAGGCCTGGTTCCTTCCATTCATTTGCTTATCTGTCAGTCATTACAAAACACCTGTCAGTGCTTAGCACCAGGACATAGAGGCAAATGGGCCACAATTGATTCCTGCCTGTGCATGTTTGGGGTGAACCCAAGTTGCAGGCAGGCACAGGGAGCGTGGGGGTCTGATGCAGAGGTGGAGGGCGGTGAACAGAGTTGGGGGCATGTGGGAGGTGGGGTTGCTGGTGGTCAGCATCAGGGACTTGGTGAGCAGGCAGCCTCTCCAGGGCTGGGGTGGGCTATGAGTGGGTGGCTGGTGGGCTGTGGTGGCTATTAGTGGGGTCGGGCCCAGACCAGGGAAGGGGATTGGCAGGAGCAAGCTGGCCTCAGTAGTGAAGTGACCGGGGAACAGCTTGGCACTCAGAATAGAATGTACCATGGAACTGGTAGGATGGCTGCTACCAGGAAAAAAGAAGAAAAATCTCCCAACAGAAAATAACACATAGGGGTGAGCATGTGAAGAAATCAGAACCCTGTGCACTGAGGTGGGAATGCAAAAGGACGCAACTGCTGGGGGAGATGAATGGCAAAAATTTAGAAGTAAACTTACCATGTATGACCTAGCATTCCACTTGGAGTTCTCTACCCCACCGAATTGAAAGCAGGGTCTCCAAGAGATATTTGTGCACCTGTGTTCATATCAGTGCTATTCACAATAGCTGAAAGGCAGAAGCAACAAGTGTCCATTGATGGACAAATGGATAGGCAAAATGCACTCAGTATAGACAATGGAATACTATTCAGTCTTAAAAAGGAAGGAAATGAGGACTTGTGCTACCATATGGGTGAAGCTAGAGGACATTATGCAAAGGAAATAAGCCAGTCACAGAAGGACAAAGAGCGCATGATTTGATTCTGCTTGCATGAGGTACCTGGAGTCGTCAAGTGAATAGAGACCAAGCACAGAGGGTGGTTGTGGGGGGTACAGGAGTGGGGTGGAGGGACTCTAAGACAATAGAGAGTTTGGATTTGCAAGATGAAGAGGATCTGGATATCTGTTGCACAACAATGTGAATATACTTAATGATGAACTGTACACTTAAAAATAGTTAAGATGGTTTTATGTTATTTGTATTTTACCACAATTTTTTTTTCAGTACTGGGGATTGAACCTAGGGCCTTGCCTTTGCTAAGCAAGTGCTGGATTACTGAGCTACATCCTCAGACCATTTTTATTTTTGAGACAGAATCTCGTTAAATTGTCCAAGCTGGCCTTGACCTTGCACTCCTCCTACCTCAGTCTCCTAAGTTGCTGGAATTATAGATGTGTGCACCACTGCACTCAGCTTTTTTTTTAAAACACACACACACACACACACACACACACACACACACACAGAGCTCAGCCCTGGAGCCAGACATGCCAAAGCTTGAATCCTTCATCAGCTTTCTTACCAACTGGGTGACCTTGAACTTGAATTCTGGAATCCTTTATGCTTCTTCATCTGTAGATCAAGACTGATAATGCACCTTAGAGCCAGGTACTAGTATGAGGCTTCATAAATGGGCTGCTTGGTTAGTAGAGCTATATAACTACTACCACTGCTGAAGTCAAGGATACAAGTTGGATCTCCAGGAGCCTGGGGCACAAGAGCAGCAGGATTGGCAGCAAATTGTCGCTGGCATGGGGCTTCTGACTAGTCATCCCTGGGGCTTCAGCCTGGTGGAGGGCTGTCCCAGACCTGGGGATTGGTGTCAGGCCTGTGGGCTTAGCGGGGTTGGGGGACTGTGAGGCTGGGACCTGAATGTCACCTGCTGAAGACTAAGGATAGTAGGGAAGGCTCAGCCATGGATGGGAGTTTGTGCCAGGGCTTGGCCATGATGAGCCAGCAGCAGTGGAGCTCTGTGGGGAGGACTGGCTTGTTTATTGAACACCTACTATGTACCAGACACCCTTGCAGGTACTGGGGATCTGGCAGTGGGCAGCTAGCTGTGGCCTCTGCCTCTCCAAGCCTAGGAGGGAAGGTGGCCTTTCACCAAGGACCTTGTGTTGGACCCAGCTAAGATTGTCTCTCTCAGCTCTCCTGGAGCTGGGGGGGTGCCTATGGAGAAGCAGGTTTAGAGAAAGGGTTGTTCGCAGGGAGGCCGGCAGGATGGTGGAGGTGAACAGGGGCTTGTGTTGGTGGGCAGAGGAGGAGGGGAAGGCTGCTCCAGGCTGTTCTGGGCTGAGGGGGAGACCTGGTCAGTCGAAGGGGTTGGAGGAGCCCAGTGGAAAGGACTGGGTATTTTCCCAGGAAAGGGAATGAGGAAAAGTCAGTCTTTCACTCCGAGGGCCAAGGCAGGCTTGTCAGTGGCCTCTGTTCTTCAGGAGGCACACCCACCGCTTCCTAGGGGCAGTCTCTGGCTCATGGCCCTTCTGGGCTCCAGAGTCCCTTGACACCTGGCCAAGGCTTGCAGCTGCTCCAGGGCTCTGCCCTTCTCCACCAACCCTCACCCCTCGGAGACCCCAGGCTGTGCCCTCTGGGCCCTTAGGACCTCCTGCCGCATCCACTGCTCCGGGACACCCATTGCCACTTCACCAAGCACCAGCCAGACGCTTTAATGGTAGATAACATTGTTGTCCCCATTATATGGATGACCAGGTGAGGCTGAGAGATTTAAGTATGTTTTATTCTACTTTCTGTTGCTAATAACACAATACTAGATTGTGGAAGTAACACAGAAAAGAGGTTCATTTTGGCTCACAGTTCTGGTCCAATGTCACAGGGCCACCTCTGGTCATGGCCTCCTTGCTAGCCGAAGCCCAAAGTGGCACAGAGCCTTACTTGACAAGAAACCTGGCCCAACTGACTTTATAGCAGACCCACTCCTCTTTTTTTTTTGTACCTGGGAGTGAACCCAGGGGGGCTTAACCACTGAACCACATCCCCACCCCTTTTTAATGTTCTATTTAGAGACAGGATCTCGCTGAGTTGCTTAAGGCCTCACTAAGTTGCTGAGGTTGGCTTTGAACTAGTGATCCTCCTGCCTCAGCCTCCCCAGCTGCTGGGATTACAGGCATGTGCCACCACGCTGAGCTCAGACCCACTCTTGAGATAAACCCATTAATTCTTTAATTGCACGAATGGATTAGGCTATTCATGAGGGCATGGTCCCACCTCTTACTATCTCATAATGGGGATTAGATTTCAACATGAATTTTGGAGGGGACAAACCATGTCAAATCATAGAAGAGTATTTCCCCAAGGTTATAGAATGTCTAGGGTGGAGCTGGGCTCAAGACCAGGCCTGTGAAGCCGAGGCCTGAGCTCTTCAGCTGAAGCACTAAGCTTGGCTCCCCAGCGTGACTGCTTACGGACAGCCTCAGTTTCCTCATCTGTCAGATGGTGTCAGTGACACCGCCTCTGAGCACTGATGTGAGAATTACATGGAACTAGTGACACTGAGGCTGCCAGGACAATGCCCGTCCCTGGAAGGCGCTTGCTCACTCCACGTGTTCCTTGCTTCTCCTGAAGCCTGAGGAAGCCCCTGAGTGGGAGGAAGACAGCCCTTCCTTTCTCCTTTTCTGGTAAAGGTGTCCCGATGGCCTGGCTTTCTTATTTGGCAGCTTGAACTTAAGGTACTGTTTCCTTGCACATATTGTACTATTTCCTTGCACTTAGGGGGATGGAAGAGAGGAGGGTGTGGGTAGGAGGGCAGCATCTTCTGTCTATGAGGACAACATTTAATAACTTATTTTTTCTTCTTTTTTCTTGGCGTCGGGGGACAGGGAAACGTGGAAGACCCACTCAATCCAATGCTATTTGAACCATGTCAATTTAATGCAGATCCATTCCTGTGTTTATGAAATGCTTATTGTCACATCTGTCGTGAGCCCTGTGCTATTAGGAGATAGTGAGAAAAAGCCAACAGAGCTGCGTCCTCACAGACTCTGATCTCTGCAGGGACTGAGGCATCAGTCAAGGGCTCCTCCAAATTCCTATAAAACCACCCCAATCTGTGCTCCCGAGCAGAGGAGTGGGGTGCTCTGTGGGCCTGTGATAGGATGGGAAGGTGAAGTGGGTTAGCTAAGGGAAGCAGGGGGTGTTCCTGGCAGAGGGATGCAGGTTCAAAGACCTTGCCATGGGGGGTGGTGTCGGGAGGAGTAGTGGGGGCAGCTTGGGCCAGCTGTGTGGGTAGAGGGCTGGCCACATGGAACTAGGAGCTCATGGGCAGGGGATTTGTCTTGATTCCAAGAGCACTGGGGATGCATTGAAGGGCTTAAGTGGGGAGAGACGTGATCAGATTTGCAGCTTGTAAAGACCATTCCGGCTGTGGCTTGGAGAGCAGATTGGAGGGGAACCAGGGAGAACATGGGGAGTCCATTTGGCGGCTCTGCAGGGCTAAGGTGTGGAGGTGTGGGGTGGGTGTCAGTGAGCTGGCTGGGCTTGCCTTGGGTGGGGTGCTGGGCCCTGTGGGCCCCAGGACTACAGTCTGGGCAGTGCCTGGGGAGGGACGCTCTGCCTCCCTCAGCTCTCTTGCCTGACTCTGCAGACACAGCTCCGCAGAGCTGGCCAGGGTAGGATTTCAGAGGAAAGAGCCGAGGTGTGCAGTTTCTGAGCCGAGGAGGTCTGCCTCATTCAGTCAGAGCAGGAGTGTTTGGTTTTCGGTGACCTGGGAGGAAGAGCACAGTTTTCAGGGGAGCTTGGGCCACTCTGGGCAGCAGCGTGGCAGGAGCTCCTGAAGGAAGCTCAGGCAGCACCCGAGCACCCCTGAAGGAAGGTCCTGAAGTATTTTCCCTGCACCGTGAGGAAATCTGAGAGTCCATTTTGGTTTATCACAATCACCCAGATGATGGTGACCAAATTCTTGTTTCCTGAGAGGAGTTGAGGAATCCTCTTGTGCCTTTATTTTTTTCCTTGGTAATTTGCTTCAGAGGACTTTCTCCAAAATCTTTTGTCACCAACGTTTTTCCTTTGAGGCCAGGGCCCCACAGGGACTGATGGAGATCAGGGCCATTGGCCACCAGGGTGGATTTCCTCCTCAGAGAGAAGGATGGGGTGAACTCACCATGGGAAAGAATTCTTTTAGGGCGTCTGCCCTGGTCTTTAGCATTCTGGAACCTGAGAAATGTGGGTAACTGGTTCCTCCTGCTCAGCCTGGCTCTGACAGTTCAGCACCAGCCTGATCTGGACCTGGGGACAGTACCTCCTGGGGGAGCCGTGGTCCTTGAGGAAAATAACAACAATGACAGTAATGGTAAAACTAATCACAGGTAATACCAACTGAGTGCTAATGATGCACCAGGCATTGTACTTGGTGTTTTAGAAACATGAAGGCGTTTCAACCTTACCACAGCTCTGAGAGGTGGGTACCATCATCATCCTCACCGTACAAATGGGGAAATCGAGGCCCAGATAAGTGACTCTGGATGCCCAAAGCCAAGGAGTAGTGGGAGGGGGGTAGGAATTGCCCCAGAGCTCACTATCTCAGCCACTAAGAACACACTGAGGCTGGCCCTGCTGGGGACTTCCCCAATGCCTCAGAGATAGACCAGTGGTCTTCAGGCTCCAGAGCAAGTGCTTCACATCCAAAGCAGCCCCGTGACTTTTCAGCTCTGTCCAAGGTACTACCTCAGGATGAGGGCATAAGATGACAGACTGGGTGGGAGCCCAGCAACAGGAGTGCCATGGTGCAGGGAAAGAATGTGGATCACGCTGGCCTGGGTCCAACTCGGGCCTCACCATGTTAGTCACGTGGTGCTGGGTTAGTTTTTCACCAGCCTGTGCCACAGTTTCCTCATCAGCATATTGGAGAGAATGGCACTCACCTCCTCGGGTGCGGTAAGGGCGAGTGAAATGAAGTGTATTTGGAGCCAGGGTGGGAGCTCCATGCTGGTGGCTGCCCGGCTGGGGTGGAGAGGACCCAGCGGAGGTCATTTCTCAGCCTCAGTGGCTGCAAAATGCTTCCGTATGCAGCAGGCCTCAGACCTGGGGCTTCCTGAGCCCTGCCTCTGTCTGCTGCTGCGCACTGGGCAGGGCGGCTCTGAGAAGAGACCCTTAACTCTGGCATAGAGAGCAAGGCCGACATGGGGCCGGCTGGGGTGGGCTTCGGGCTTCCGCCGACGGTCTCGGCTGGAAACCACCAGCAGGGCCTCTGGGGAGAAGGGCTGTATTTACTCTGCTGTCTGGCTCATTGTCCTCTCCCTGCCAGTCCAGTTCTTTCCTTGAGTGTGGCTAGAGTGACAGGTAGGGAGAGAGGAGGAGGGCTTGAGCTAAGGAATGTGCTCCAGTGTCTGCACAGGGGCTGTGGTGCAGTGGATGAGAAGAGAGGCCAGCAGGGGAAGATGGCATCAGAAGTCCCCATGAGTCTGTCTGCCTCCACCTGCCCTAATGGGAATTCCATCCTCAGCAACTTCCAAGTTCCAACTTGCTCAGACAAGTCTTGGCATTTGTCTTTGCCTCCATTTTGCCATCTATGAAATGGGAATGTTATCATAGTCAACTATCTTATAAGCCATGGTTGCCTTGAGAAGGAATGAATGAATGAATGAATGATTACAAAGTCAGAGTTCTCGTGACCGTTGATGGAGCGACTCCTTTCCTAGGAATGTTTCCTCTGAAAGACCCACTCAGCTTTATGCACTATTGTTTTTAAGTGAAAAATATTGAAACAACACAGGGGGCTGGGTTGTGGCTCAGTGGTAGAGCGCTTGCCTAGCATGTGTGAGGCACTGGGTTTGATCCTTAGCACCACGTACAAATAAATGAAATAAAGGTCCATCGATAATTTAAAAAATATTTATAAAAACCCCCCAAAACAAAAAACAACACAGGCTTTCCAGGAACAGAGAATCAGGGAATGTTCCAGGAGCTTGATGTACCCAAAGGGTTACTTTATGGTTGGTCAAAACCTTAAGAGGAGAACAAACAAGGAGTCCACTGTGGAAGTGGACTTTGGTCCCATTCGTCCTCTTTGGAATCTTGCAAAAGACTTTAGTAGGTCTTCAGGAAATACTTGTTGAATTATCTCAACTCCAAAAAAATTGTATCCAAAGAAATCAGATTTGAGAGAAAAATATGCCAGAATGTTCATGGGGATTATTCTTAGAGATGGGTTCATGCAAAATTTTCATTTTCTCCCTTTATTCAGAAAGTTGAAAAAATTTCAAGAATGTGCATATGTTACTCTTATTTTTAAATGCAATAATTTGGATATTATATTGGCTTATGAAACATAGGAAGTCTTTTAAAAAGTTAAAATGTAGAAAAGCATAAAAAGAAAGTAAAGCCACCTCTCATCTCACCACACTTAGCAGATAGCCATGACTGGGTGGCACCCAGGCCCCAGTTCACCTGTCTTCTCACCTGTGTTGATGGGTGTGGGGGGGGGCTGCATAAGGGGCTCTCAGTACACAGGTTGTTCTGTAACCCGTTCCCACATCCCGTGCTGTGGGTGGCTTTCCTTATCAGCAGGAGCAGACCTGGACCATTTTCAACAGTGTTAGTTCACACTAGGTTTCATGGATGTGCTGAATTCTACTCAGCAATGTTCTGTTGATGCCCATTTAAGTCGTTTAATGTTTTTGCCCTTACAGTCTATTGCCAACATACTTTTATAATCAGAAGAATGAAACAATCAAAAGGGCCTACCGTTTGGGGCTTGGGAGGATGGCCCAAAGGAAGCCTGCTCTGTTGGAACAGGAGCCAGTTTTAAAGAGCTTATGATGAAGTTCTCAGTGTTTGAAGAACATTGCAGAAGGAACAGATTGGTGGCTGTTTCAGGGAAGAATATTGAGTTCAAAGAGAAAAGATCTTCCCCTTGGAAAGAGCCTGTGTCACATGGGGGAAGTATCCTCACAGCAGTTGGGGATGAGACGTGGTTGGTTGGGGGAAGGCTAGCATGGAGGCATGGAGACCTTCTCAGATCCCAGTAGAAATAGGTGAGAAGCAGCTGAAATACCTCATCTGCTTTTCAGGATCAGGGCCAGGCCCAGAGAAAGGGCAGAGAGAGGGACAGATTGAAGGAATTATTGGCTTCTACTTGGACTGAACGCTGGGCCCTAGGGTCAGAGGCCATGGCTGTGGGTTCTGTCATCCACCCACTAGTGACCTCAGGAAGGCACCTCGCACCTTAGAGCTCTCTTTCCTCATCAGTGAAGTGGGCACGATGGCTACTTTCCAGTCTCCTGTGAGGAAGTGTGTACCTGGAGCACAGGAAAGTGAGTCAAATGTGTCACCATGCTGGATGGAGCAACTCTAGATTGTCTCCTCCACCAGCCACACCTCAGCATGTGTGGGACTTGGAGTTTGTTGTTTTTGAAGTAACTTGGGCTTGGGTTGAGTGGGTGGCTGTGCATAGAATTTTTAGCCAAAATTGGTTGTGAGAAGATTGAGCTGCAGGTGAACATAGTGTACGTGTGTGTGTGTGTGTGTGTGTGTGTGTGTGTGAGAGAGAGAGAGAGAGAGAGAGAGAGAGTTGAGGTAGAGGCACTCAGATTGATGCAAAGCATGCAGGTGACTCTGACAGTGGTGGGAAAGGAGACAGCATGGCTGTTGAGTGGGAGCTGCCCTGGGGACAGCTTAGATGCGGAAGGGGACATCTAGGGATGCAGCCAGGTCTGAGTATGCACTGCGTGTGGCCCCGTGGAAGAAGTTTCTGGAATGAGCACCCCTCCATGCTGCTGTGGCCCACCTTGCTGAGGCCAGGTAGACTTTTGGGGAGGAGAAATGACCCAACAGAGGCCAAGGGAGCTGCTCTTCAAGGCCAGGTGGGAGGTGGGGCCAGAGAGGGCCTGAGTGAGTTCTGTGTCCAAAGTGCCCAGGGGGTCAAGGGAGGAGCAGATGTGGCCTTGGGAGTGGGGAAGGACTTGGAAGTGGGGAAGGACCAGACAGCCAAGGGACCCTCTGCAGTGGACACAGTTGTCATTCCTGTTTTATAGGTGAGCGCACCGATGTTTAGTGAGGATGTCTTCAGAATAGCCTCTGTCATGGGCTTGTCCCTAAATTCTTTCCTGCCTGAATATCTTGACCCTCCACCTAGCCTGAGCTCCTTGGGGCAGAAGCCATGGTTTTGGTTTCTGCCACACTCTCAGCAATGTGCCCCCGGCCTTGCCGTTCCTGCTCGTGGGACGTCTGTTGTAAAGAGGCTCCAGCTTGTTGGGCCTCAGCACAGACTTGGGGCTCTGGGGTTGAGCTGGAAGCCCCTAGCTCCATTGGCAAGGTGGTCGGTTGAACCAGGTGGAGAGGAGCCTGGAGTGGAGCCCTGGCCTGGGGCCACCCTGGATGTCTCACCATCTCCTTTTCTCCTTCACTCCCACAGGGAACTCAATGGCAACAACATCACTCGGATCCACAAGAACGACTTTGCTGGGCTCAAGCAGCTTCGGGTGCTGTGAGTACAGGGTGTCCCCTCCCCTTGTGACCTCCCTTTCACTCCCTCCCTGGCAGTGGCCTTGGTGTCCTGGGCAGAGCCCTGGATAGTGGTTGAAGGGCTGTACACCCTCCACTATGGAGTCAGTCTTGGGACCCCTGAGGGAGCAGGATGGGGGTGAGGTTGAGGCCCATCCCAGAGTGCCCTACTACTTTCCACATGGCTGAAAAAATTGGGCATGGTGAAGGGACTGGGCTGGGTAGACTATCAACCCTGTCAGTTGGCTGTCTCCTGGGAGACTTTTTAGGTCTCTATGTCAGTCAGCTTCAGCTCGTGGGGGCTACACAGGTCGTCTCGCAGCTCTGGAGGCTGAGTCCCAGATCAAGGTGCTGCCAGAGGGGTGTTTCTGGTGGGCACCTCTTCCTGGCTTGCAGATGGCCACCTTCTCACTGTGTCCCCATGTGACTTTCTCCATGTGAGAAGGTCTGCGGTGCCTCTTCCTTTTCTTATAAGGTCACCAGTACCTCTTGTCAGGCCCATCCTTTGACCTCATTCACCTCATCTGCCTCCCTAAAGGCCGTCTCCCCACATGGCCACACTGAGGCTTCAGCACATGAAGAGTGGTGTGGGTGGGTCAGGGCACAATTCAGTCAGGAACAGTCTCCAGAGTTCTTATGAACCTGGGCATCAGACAGTCACAGGGTCCCTCACCTGCAATTCCCAGGGTAGTGCAAGGGTCCTGGGATCTCAGTTCTTGCAGAACTGCTGGCTCTGCAGTTCTGAGGGACTCTGAAGGAGCTGGAGACCTTATGGCCAATCCTTTCTGAGGTCAGAGGTGACAAGTTGTTGGGCAGGGGTCTCTGCTTCTACAGAACCCACTGATCTCAACCCTTCCCTCTTCTGAGTCTCGGGTAGACCCCCCTCTCTCCTGACATCACCCCTGCCCTGCCTCAAACCCTGTCCATGGCCCATGCCAGGGCACACAAGTCACTAGAGAGTGGAAAGGGGAAAACACAGAAGAAAAACATACTTTAGTATCTCAAAAATGATCGCAAAACAATCTTTATTAGTGGAAATGGTGCCTCACCAGCTGGACACTCTGGTCTCAGAACCCGTGGGTGGTGACAGGACCAGAGTCCCATGGAGCCAGGTGGTTCAGTTGGCTTGGACACCTACTCTTCTCTTCAGCAGATGGGGTCAGGAGGGTGGGGGTGCCAGCTGCAGAGTGGGTTTGCTGCATGCGTGGGCTCTGCCCTGGGCACAGCGCCCCTCCCCCTCTGCTGGCTGATGCCCCCTGCTCTGTCCCTTGGACAGAGGGCCCTCTGGGCCAAATAAGGGCAGCAGCTCAGAGTCTTCTTCAGGCACGTCTTTGGAGCACTGAGGCAGGAGGCTCCAGAGGGGTCAGCGGGTGCATGGGCAGGACGTGCAGCTTGCTGTCAGGCTGGGTGTGCGGAGGAGCCTGTGCCCAGGCTGGGGTGTGGGTCTGTGTGGGCATGGCTCCTGTTCACCCCCACGCCAGCATTGCCCTGGCAGAGTTCGCCTCAGCTCCCCTGCTGCCAGCTGTTTCTAGGAGTCCTGGACTGATGCTGAGCTGTCCTGTCTCTTTGCTCTGCAGGCAGCTGATGGAGAACCAGATCGCAGTGGTGGAGCGAGGGGCTTTCGATGACATGAAGGAGCTGGAGCGGCTGTGAGTACTGGCAGGGCCAGGCTCGGGGGCAGGCATGAGAGGGGATCAGCAGTCAGGCTGTTGATGCAACCTACAAGGGGACACTTGGGGGGCACCCCAGGCCCCAGCCAGCCTGCCTTTGCCTCACAGTGGAGCCAGGGGCGGCTGCAGCCAGGGGAGTGGTCTCAGGACGTGGGGAGGTGGTGGCAAAGAAACCCTGAAGTGCCCTTCCATGGTTCCTAGTGCCACGCTCTGTTGTCTGTCCCTGAAGATGTGTGATGGTAAAGCATTCCCACAGGTGAAGTTCCCTCCGGCCATCTCATCTCCAGGCACGTCCACTGTTCATTGATCTGTACGGTTTTTGCTTTTGGTGCCAGGGATCAAAGCCAGGGCCTGCAGCATGCTAGGCAAGTGCTCTGCCTTGGAGCTGCACCCCCCGCCAGGTCTGTGTGTTCTTAGTGGCAGCCGTTAGTGTACTGAAGGGACCATCAGAGAAGACCCAGGGACACCTGAGGATGAAGGCTTAGGTACTCAGGGCAACAGCAGGGATGTGGAAAGGTGGCCAAATGTTCTGAGTCTCGTGGTTGGTCTCAGGTTTGAAACGGGTCTTGATCAATTCTTGTATTTTGGATTAGTGACAAGGAGAAAGGAAAGGCTTTCGCTGGTGGGCGAGGTGGGGGATGGGCACCCAGACGTGGTGGCCACCTGTCACTCCTCCTGCATAGTCATTTGGTTGTAGGTTTCAAGAGTCCTGGGCTTCATGCTCTTTGAATCAGATAGTCCATTTTATTTTAAGGAAACAATCAGAGAATCAGAGACATTCTGAGAAATGACTGAGAAATTTATACATAAGGATTTTCATTACATTCCATTGAAATACCAACAAACACTGGAAACAGCCATTTTGGTGAAGATAAGATATAAAATCAAATTTTTCGAAGAACAGTTAAAAACATGGAAATGCGCCTATACTGTATTAAGTGGGGGAGGTAGGAAGTGATATTTTTGTAGATAAAATTGCTTACTATGTGAGCAGAATCTAAGAGAAAGAAAACAATTATATTGATGGGTGGGATAGCAGTGGGCACTTTTCATTTTATTCTTTGTGCTTTTCTCATGGATTTTTTTTTTAAACAGAATTAAAAAAAATATCTTCTAGTTGTCAATGAACCTTTATTTTACTTATTTATACGCAGTGCTGAGAATCAAGCCCTGTGCCTCACACATGCTAGGCAAGCTCTCTGCCCCTGAGCCACAACCCCAGCCCTCTCCTGGGTTTTCTTACAGTGAGGTTTTGATAGTGATTATAAGCTACCACAGTTGCCTTATTCTGTGCCAGGAACCAAGTTAAGCTCTTTGACCTGCACTCTCATTTAATCTCAAAAACAACACCACTGCAAGTGTGGTTTTACAGACAGAACGGAGGTGCCCCAAGGTTAAGTCACTTGCACCCAGGGGATTAGAACCTGGATCACTTCCCCTTCAGAGCCTGAGCTCCGGAATGACTAGACCTACTACTCCACCTTTCACTTGAATATCAAAGAGAGTGAGGCATTAAACACAGAGAAAGAACACGACTGTCTCTCTGCTTTCTTGCTGCCTGGAAGAAAATCAGGGCAATCTTCTTTTGTGTTCCCCATCCAGGCCTGAAACTGAGCGATAAGGAGCTCCCAGCTAGACCAGATGTTCAGTCCTGGGTCTGCTTCCTTCACAAGGCTTAGAACAAAATACATATTAATGACCTGGCTGTGAGGGGCTGATTTGGACCTAGCCCATTCTGGCTCCAGCTCTCTGCTGCTCTGCCCTGGAGGAGGAGGAGAGGTGGGGGAGGGGTCCAGACACCACCAGGGTGGTCCCTGTCCTGCCTGCTGCTGCCACCCGAGGCTGGTGAGGGTCTTTTTCTTGGAGTCATGATTTGCCACTGCAGACCATGTCCTTCTTCCTTTTCCAGTTCCTTTCTTCCCTGTGGGTCATCAGCAATTCTGCAGGGGACATTTGTTCTATCTCTGGAGGTGCCCATGCCTTTGTGAGTGCCCAGGGGGTGGCCGCCCTCTCTGACCCATTGGACACCAGGGAGAATCAGTTTATCATTGGAGCTGGTTGAATGGGGAGTGATGGGAAGCCATGCAGGCTGTAAACATTTTATTTTCAGTTAAGACATATAAATGGACATTTATGGGCCCCTTCCTTAGTTTTATTTATTTATTGCCAAGACTTTCTTTTTAGTATGAGACACTCATCCGGGTCCCATATTGCTCTCCTCCCCTACACCACACTCATATACCTTGCTTATGATTTTTTTTTGTTTTGCTTTCTTGAAGGTAAAGTGAGATTTTTTAAAAGCCCTTGGAAGCAATCTTGGTGGAGAATTAAGTCTTCTATTTAATTTAATAGCTCTTTAATTAGCAGCTTTCCGTCTTATTGAATCTTTTGAAAGCATTCAGCTTGTTTTTCATCGAGATGACACTTTCTTTTTCCACTTAGTCATTTGTGAATGAAATTAATTAAATTACATTAAGTACCTGTGGCATAAACAAGTTTGAGCACAGACGTAGCTGGTTCCTGTGAGCAGTTACGAGACTTAAGTGAAGATGTGGAAATGTGCGCTCTGCTGGCCTGCGGCTGGGAGGGCACAGAGCATGCTCAGTCCCTACGAGCTGGCCGAGTGGGGCTCAGCCAGATGGGGAGCTAACCACAGGCAGGCTTCAGAATCCCACATCTTAGCGATGACTTGGGCAACTCACTCACCTCTTGGCACCCCGATTTCCTCATCTGTCAAAGAGGGACACTCAGCTAGGCCAAAAGACAAACCCAGGGCAACTGATAAGAGCCAAGCCCATGGCTCTGCCTGCAATGGTGGAAGTAAGACCTTCCCCATGGGGTTGTTGCAAGGAGGAGGGTCTGTGCCTGCCTGGAAGGCGCTGTTGTCTTGTCCAGGAGAACGAAGTCCACCATCTTACTCTGCTTTCCCTCTGTGGAGGGGGTAATGCCCATCAGACGTCTCTCCCAGTGCTGGCGCACAGCCAAGGCTGATAATGACGTAGCATTGCTGCTTTTATTCAGAGTTACCCTCACCATGCTGGCTCCTTCCTTTGGTGCCCTTTGATTTTCCAATTTAAACTAGGCATTGAATTCCTATTCCCCCCTAAATATTTATAAAAAGTTGAAGTCAGAAAAATGAGAGTCTTTGGGGAAAACAAAACAAACCCCAGCAAATGCCAGGCAGTGGAAATACAGGATTAATTGAATGGACCGGTGTTAAGGGACTTGGAGTGACCTGATGTCTCCTCCGGCTGCTGCGAGGATTCTATCGGTGGTCTCTTTCTTTCTTGAGGTGGCAGTGTGTTTCCCTAGGAGCCTGCCCTTTAAAGTAAATTTCTTCCAGCTGTTCTCCTAAAGCTGCACATCTAATTGTCTGTACTGTGCTGGAAACATGACGGTCCCCAATGTGGTGGCAGTGACAGTTCTCACATATCAGATGAAAGATGACCTTCTAGGAGGTAACCACAGATGAGTTACTGCTGGCTGTGTAAAATTAAGTTACTTTTTCTCTCCCTCTAGAAGAATAATTTTGTTGAGTTGATTTATCAATGTCTGTTAAAGAACCACTAAAAGTGAGTTTGTGTGTAAGTCAGGCTGTGCTGTGGACTTCCTGGCAAGGGTTGTATCACACATCAGTGCTTCTGCAGCCTTCATGTGTACACGAGTCACAGGGGATCTTGTTAAAGTGCTGACTCTGATTCAGTAGGTCTGGAGATGGTGCAGCTCTAGCCACCTGCAGGTGGTACCCAGCAGGCTATCCATAGACCAGGGTTCTATACATTATGGGTGTCAGGTCCCTTGATGGGCTGAGCTTCTGTGGACTAGAAGCTAAACAATAATTGTTATCTTTTAATATTGTCTATCATAGGTTTCTAAGATTTAGATTGTACCCTTTGCTATATCCTAGATTCTGGTGTCAAAGAACTAGTTGCTTAAGATGGGAAAGATGAGTCTGGTTGAAGTTAGGGCAAGTCTGTGTCCTGCCTGCATGATGTCTTCTCATCGGGCTGTATTCCAGAACCAGACTTCCTGCTCCTGCCTGTGTTTATAATACTGGAAACATCTCTGTCCAGCCTTCAGGGAATTAAAGTTATGGAATATTATTCAGTCATTAAAAGGAGGGCTGGGAGGTGAAGCTTGGTGGTAGAGTGCTTGCCTAGCATGCATGAAGGCTGGGTTAGATCCTCAGCATCGAGAGAAAGAAAAAAAAGCAAATCTCTGTTGTTTGGCAAGGAAAGCCACACACAAACTGTTAAGTGAGAAAAATGCTATAATTGAGCACTTTTCTCTGATTATTTGGGATTTTAAAGCATGAATTTTCATGAATAATTAAAAAGATCAAGTTCATTTTGAAAAAATACCCAAAGTAAACAATAAAAAACATTAAACCATTGCTTAGCCACAAGCAATTAGGAATCGGGGCTGCTTGGCCATTTACCCCATTAGGGCGAATCTCAGGTTTCATGGCTAGTCAGGGATCCAGGTCTGGGGCTGAGATGGTACTGTAATCAGTGCCTTCCTTGTCACAGAGGCTCTTGCAGAAATGCAGGGTGATGGTGAGGGGCAGGGAGCCAAGCTGACTTGGCGAGTGGCTTTCTTGGAGATGATTCTTGTCCTCTGAGTGCCGGATGGTGGGATTCCCACTTCATAGATGGAACTGGCCCTCAGAAGGCCATTTCCCTGGGCTCACACACTGACCCTGCTAGGACTTGAATCTGGGCCTTGTGACTCTGAGTCAGGTGCTTTCTGAGAAGTCCTTTGGATTTCCTGGACACCTAGGTGACTTCCAACTCTTCTGTTTTCTTTTTTCAGACGACTGAACCGGAACCAGCTGCACACATTGCCAGAACTGCTGTTCCAGAATAACCAGGCCCTGTCCCGACTGTGAGTGATGCTCTGTGGCCAGAACGTTCTGCCTGTGGTCTTCTCCCCGCCGTGGTCAGTGGGCCTGGGCCTTCCCATGACCTCTCCTGCTGCTCCTCACCTGGGCAGGAAGGGTTTAGGCCATCACAGGCCAGGCCAGGTGCTGTGTGGGGCACTTCTCCATGGCAGGCACTTGTAAGAACCCAGTTCATCCATCCCATGCACTGCCAGCGGTGCAGGGGCAGGGGAGCTGGGGTGGCATGCTGTGACTGCCACCAGCCTTCACAGGGCTCTTCTTATGCATCTCTCACTGCCTGGGGTCTTGAGCCTTTGGTTGAGTGTCGCGAGCAGCCGGGTCGACTCCTCCAACGTGACCTGCCTGGTTCGTTCTGGGACGATGGCGCAGCTAGCGGGGCCCTCCCGGGAAGACACAAACGACTCACCACAGCGAGCTGGTGCTCCAAGGCTTTTTATTGATGCTGTCACTCGGGTCACACAGTTCCTCCGGACGCAGAGTTGTTGGAGAGCAGAATGGCTGTCAGCGCAGTGATGGCAAATGCTCTGCCTCCTTCAACCGTCCGGGGTTTTTATACACTTAAGGGGAAAGTCCCCGCACTGATATCACAGCACTCCAGCTTAGGGTTCGCTCATTTGCGTATAACATCACACTTACACAGTCAAGTATGGCGTTGACACTCCTCACACAATATGGCGTTGGTCTTGCTCTATACAGTTGAGTATTGATTCTTTCAGCAATAAGCTCTCCTTGGACTAATTTGTTTTCTGTTCCTTCCACCTGTTGGGGTACAGTTTAATGCCAGGGTGTAAAACCGTATTTTTATTTGTGGTCAATGTGCTGCTTTGGGGTTTAAAGGATAGTTGCTAATTCTTCTGATCTGTGATTTCCCAGAGGTATCTCAGATTGTTCTACCATGCATTTCATTTTGTGGACTCTTGGGTTGGACAGGACCTTGGAGATTTACTAAGGAACCTCCTCTGCAGCTCCTTAGTGTATGGCCTGCAGCCTTTGCTTGGCTATCTTTAGAGATGGGGCGTTCACCACCTCCCCAGGCAATGAATCCCATTATTGGACAGATCTGCATATTAGAAAATTCCTCTTAGGCTGGGATATAGCTCAGTGGTGGCGTGCTTGCCTAATGTGTGTGAGGCCTTGGCTTTGATAATTAGCACGGCAAAAAAAAAGTAATTCTTAACTCTGAGCCCTAAATCTGCTTTCTAATGACATATTTTTCTTAACTTTGCTCTCTGTAACTACTTAGAACAGCCATAGAAGCTTATGAGTTTCTCGGAGGACTGTTAGGTTTTTGAATTTTGAGTTGGAAGGTTTTTGAGTTCCCTTCATTGTCATTAGCAACCTTCAGAACCGTTGTTTAGGACCTTCTGCTTGCCTGGCAGGGCACTGGGTGAGATGGGGGCTGCTGCTTCTTCCCTGAAGGAGCTCTAGGACAGCACCCGGGTGGAGAAAGAGGTGCCCGGGGATGCAGAAGAGACTGAAAGGTGGGGCTGGGTGGCAGGTGGCAGCCTGGGCTATCTGAGTGCTGGGGGGCCTGACTGTGGATGTCGCTCGTGTCACTGATAAGTGGGGTCAGTGATTAGTCCTGCGGGGGAGTTGGTGCTCCTGGGCCCAGCCTGATGTGTGTGACCATGAAGCAGGCAGTGTCTCCTGCTGCTGGGACAAGGTTGGAAAGATGTTGTGACCTCCTCAAAATCACTGTGAAGCCCCCCTGGACTCCTAGGCCTGTGCTCTTCATGGTTTCACGTTTCAAGGGAATTCTAGAACAAAGGACTTCCATGTTTTAGCAATGATTACATAATCAGATTCTATACCCAATGGCTGGCACAGGGAAATCTATTCAAGGATTGAATGGCTTGAGGAGCTTTTGAAGAGGACAGTGGTCTGTGTGACACCTGCTCTTGGCACTCTCCTGGGCTAGAAGCCAGGAGGACCAGAGGCCTTCCAGACACACTGCATTGTTTCACTTGGGCCCTTGAAGAATATGTGCAGGCTCTAGAGCCAGAACTTTCCCCCAATGCTTACTGCTTCTCCCTCCATGTTTTGCTCTTGGCAAGAGATGCTTCGTATGCGGAGCATAACTGGATCAGGGTGACAGGAGACTATCTTCTTGAACTCTTCTCTTGCCTTTCTTTCTCTTTATTTTGGTGTTGGGATTGAACCCAGGGGCCTCACATATGCTAAGCACACACTCTACCACCCTGAGTGACACCCCCAGCCTCTAGCCCTTTCCTAATCTCTCTGTAAACAAGGTGTGCAAGTCAGGAGGACTCTGGGGAGGATTTCCCATGCACCACACCCCTGCCTGTGTCAACCCAGGACTGGAGTTCATGATGGAGGCTGTCACAGCCTGGTCAGCCTCGCAGGCTTGAGCCATCTTGCAAAGGGCAGCTTCTTGGGAAAACAATTGAACAACCTTTTATTGATCTGGTTCCTTATCCCTGGTGTGTGGACTCACTGAGTTCTTCACCTCGGAAGTGGTCATCGGGAAGGATAGAGAAGCTAGTGTTTGAAGATTTATTTGTGGATATTCTTTACCTCACCTCTACCCCATTCTCTGGACCTGAGCATCTAACTTCTCTGTTAAGTCCCCCCATTGGTCTGGCCAAGAAGCACTTGGTTCAGTACATTGGTCAGGCACACTTGATTCCAGAAACAGAAGCTCCGGCAGGCTGGTGTGGAAGCAGAGGGAGTGGGGTGTCAGGGTGCAGGCTCACAGGGGACAGGAGGTGAGGTTCGGCTAGCCCTCGTGGCGACTGAGATAAATGAGCATTTTCTAGTTTTTCAGAACATCCATTGTATTGTCCCACTCTTCCCTGCAAAGCGGTGCCCTGGCTTTACCAGAACACCTCAGTTCCTGCCACTTGGATTAGCCATGGCGCTGATCCCTCCTGCTTCCTGTAGCTGAGGTGTTCAGATCCCTCAGATCCCTAAAATATCTTGGATTTCAACTCCGAGTTCTGGAAGAATCTGATTATTCCAGCTCAGGTCAGGTGATTGCCCCTGGCCAGGGGGCTTGTGGGACCTCTGGACCCCATGCCTCCTTGGGAGCTAGGGGTGAGAAGGATTCCTTGGAAGGTGGAGTAAGATGGGAGGCAATGCCTAGCATTTCTGGTCTCTCACCTGTTGACCTTCTCTTTGCGTTGGAGGGATCTGTTACTAATCCTTTCCATCTGGAGCAAATTAGGGACTTTCATACAGAGGCTTTGCCAAATCAGCATGAAAATGGGCTCGAGCAAGACCAAATGTGCTGAGAAAGACTCTCCACAGAGTACAAAGGTGGTGCCTTCCGCCTGTTGGTTGATTTGTTCTGCGGAGGGCTGCTGTGAGGCTGGAAGAATAGTGCAACCCTCTCTCAGGTCAGGTGTGAATACTGTTGTGCTTGTTAGGGAGCCCACCCTGGAAATGCTTTGGAGGGTAGCAAACCGAACTCCCAGCCTCCAAGTGACCCCACACTGGAACATTAATCCAGTATCAGTGTGGGGGTCCCCCATTCCTGTGGAGATCAGCCTCCATCAGCATCTCACCCCCTAACTGAGAATCATCCCTTGCTGTGTGGGGACCTTCCCCCAGGGGGGCTTTGGTTTCTTTTCATGGGTGGTATAGGGTGCCCTGCAGAAGTACCCAGAGGAGGTTGTGGAGGGAGGCTGGCCTGCCACCAGGAAAAGGGCTCCTTGGGCCATAGGCTGGAATTCAGTGTGGGATGGTCATTGTTAGCAGAGGGAATCTGTTCTTGTACTACTTTGCTGAGCAGTTAGGGGAGAGCAGACATGGAACCAGGAGGAGATGTTGCCTTGGAAACATTTCTTGGTGCCCTGAAGTGACAGGTGAAGTCTATGCTTCCTGAGGATGCTCCCTTTGTGGGGGGTCCACCCCTTTAGAAGAGAGCACCCACCTCCTCCCTGTGTAAAGTTAACCACTGCAGAGTGAGCCTGCCCATGACATCTTTCTTTGCCTCTATGTCCCAGGGCAGACAGGAAGAGTTTCAGGAACTGCAGCCCTTATAGTAATGATTAGGACAAGTGGAAGGTCATTCTGTGCCAGGCTCATGCTCGACAACTTGCAAACATGATCTGGTTTCATCAGCAGAGCATCTCTGTGAAGGCAGCATTTCCTTCATTTTATGGACAAAATAAATGCAAGCTCAGAGGGTTTGTGACACAGCCAAGGGACTGAGACAAATTTGAATCTGGTCTGCTGTTGCTGAGGTTCATCCTTTCATACCACCCATCTACTCCCCCCATGCATCCAACAACCCACCACCCATGCGCCTCCTACCCCCACCCACCCACTACCCACCCCTCCACTTACCTGTTTATCTACCAGCCTCCCACCCGGCTACCCTCCCACCAAGCAACCCTTTCATCTCTCTCCCTGCTTCTTACGCATACTTCATCCCTCATAACTTCCCACCCACCTGGGTTTGGGGTCTGCTCCATCACTTGCCAGCCAGCAACCCCCAGAGGATGTGATGTTGTTTCCGTGCTCATGCACAGGGGTTAGGTTGGGGGTTAGAGGGCCACATTTGAAACCTGGCCACTTCCTTAGGGGAGCAAACCCCAGTCTTCACCCGGTTCAGGTGGACACAGGTGAGTGTCAGCTCTCTGTCCTCCCAGGTCTGGCTGCCTTGCAGCCTCCTCTGGCTGGTTGCATCCCTTCCTGTCTTGTCCAGAAGCTGCTTCTGGAAACAGTTCCCCTGGGCTGCCTTTTAGCCTTGAAACCAATATGAGTCCCGACAAGATTGACCTTTTGCGTCTCTGCTAGGTCTACAGGGGGTGGGGTGGGTGATTAAGGGCAGCCCAGGGCATTTATTTCCCCTTATTTATATCCCTGCTGTAAGGACCACGATAACTCATTAACAGGGCCCTGGTGGTTGGAGCTGCAGGGCTGTGAGATTCTGCCGGAGCCCTGTTGAAGAATGCCTGACCCCAGCGACCCTGTCTCAAGCTGGGTTTAATTAAACTGTCAGCACTGGTCAGAAGAACAAAGCTTCCCTTCCCGTCTGGCCCCCAGCCCCCATCGGAGGCAGGAGGGCATTCTCTGCTGAAATGAAGAGCTGTTAAAAATGGATCCGTCTTGCCTCCAAGGAAAATTACCCGAAGCAGGAAGGTGACCTCGCTATTGTGACGGTCCAGGCCAGGCACAGAGCTGTGGAACTGAACCAGCCACTCTGGAGACGAAGAGACAGTGGGTGAGGAATGGGGCCTTTGCTGGGCCAGGGCCTCCTTCCTGCCGGAACTGCCTCAAGACCCCTTAGAATGCCATCGATCACCCCTTAGGCTTCCCTTTTCTCAGAAAGGAATGTCATGAGCTTTGTCCCATGAGGTGGTAAGTCTGGAGATGTTCCTGTCAATCATGATAGAAGCTTCCCTGCTTAGACCGTCAGGGGAAGTGCTGGGACAGCAGGTCCTTCCGGGAAACTTTTCAGCCTCTTTATCACACTTGCAAGCACACTGAAGCTCCCAGGGGTGATGTAGAGTGTTCCATCTCTCAAACCTGTCTGATTGGGAAACTTTACAAACTTATTTTTTCAGTGAACACCTTTGGGCCTAGTGTTAAGTGACTTGCCAAGGTCTCAGTAAGAAGCAGAGATGAAATCTGAACCCAGGTCTGGCCACTGCAAACTCACAAACTTGGTTCCGACTCATCCATACTCAGACCAGAGGGAAAGAATTGTCTCAGGGGAGCTTATAAAAATGCAGATTCTCAGGGTCAAGTTCATCAGAAATCCTCCGTCAGTGTGGGAGGATCCAAAAGTTGCAAGATCATCAAGGCCTTCTTTCTCTGGCTCCTCTTTGGGAAGCCTTGCTCCCCAGCATGTGAAGTGAGCCTCAGCTCGACCCTGGCCGAGTTCCCATGTGAGAGCCACACCAAGTAAGCAGGAAGCCGAGAGCAGACGCTTCACCTCCTGCAGCCTCGTAAAGAACAATTTGGGGATTATGAGTTGGCAATTATGGAGCACTTTGGACTCTCAGAGTGCTTTCCAATCATTAAATCCTTGCCTGCTGTCAAGGCTGGAGCAAGAAAGGCCAGTGTCCTACTGGGTGGCACGGGAGCCGCCTGGAAGGCGTTGGCCAGCTTGAGATTGACATCCCATACACCAGAGCGCCAGAGTGGGCTGATGAGCCCAGCATGGATGAATGTCCTGCATGGAGCCCTGGCACTGTGCTGCAGGCTTTGAATCTAGCTCTGTCTCTGGCTGGCACAGAACCACACAGGCCTTCACAAACGTGGACAGCCAAGGGAGCCCAGGAGCCGGGGGGCGGTGATCCATGGCCATCCTGGGGGAATGCCCACGCTGATGTGGTTACACAGGGCTCAAGGCATGACCCAGCCTCTCCTGCAGCATTGCACGAATTCATACTCGGCAAATGGGATTATAGTCAGGAGGAGATTCTGAAGAGACTGGTGCATGCAGGAGAGGACTGGTGGGCATAATTTTTGGGGAGGTGAAGATTTTTAAAAACTATTTCAAAGGCTGGGGTTGTGGCTCAGGGGTACAGCGCTTGCCTCACATGTGTGAGGCACTGGGTTCGATCCTCAGCACCACATAAAAATTAATAAATAAAATAAAGATATTGTGTCCATCTACAACTAAAAAATATTGAAAAAAAAAGGCTATTTCAAAAACAATACCAATAAGTTTGCTAAGATATTGAACATTTGGAAAGTAGAGAAAAGTAGAAGACAAGAGATTAAGGGGGTTTTGTTTTTCAAATAAGGCATTTAAATAATGCTTGAGCTAACACACAGATATTTTCAAAATTAAATTTAACACCAAAGAAATATGTAATTGTTGTGATAATAATGACCATCTGGTGTGCACTTATGTTCCAAATGCTTTACATGCAGTTTTTCATTTCCATTGCAACGGTCCTGTTCAATGAGTGCTGTTATTATCCCATTTTATAGTTGGGAGAATGGAGGCTCAGAGGGGTTAACCGATTGCATGGATTGTTGTTGGTGGATTTGGAGTTTCCTCACACTCACCAGGCAAGTACAGCCTCTTTGTTATAGAAAATCTGAGAAATGGGAAGAAGGAAGAGATTGCTTATGAGGCTTCTAGGGAGGTGGGTTTCAGGGTACTGAAGGACGTGGGAGACACAGGTGGGTGGGGACTTCCCAGTGGGTGGAGTGGCTCTACAGGCATAAGATTGGGAGTCCGGTTGTTCATGGGCCCCAGAGTAGTAGAGAGTTTGCAGAGTTCAGCCTGGAAGGAGGTGTGTGTAGATGGGCTCTCAACTTGGAATGCTCTAGAACAAGGAGTCTGGAATAGGTGACAGAGGAAGCCACAGAATGTTCTTGATGAGCAGGGTGATTGAGCAGAGGGTGAGCCTCAGACACCTCCACAGAGCCTGCTCCCCCTACCCCAACTCTCTGGAGAGAGCAGGAGGGACTGATGGGCCCCCAGCTCTGCCTCAAGGCTTCTCCCTGTGCCTGAAATGCCTCCTTCCCATAAAGTCCCTGAGTCTCCTCTTCCCCAGACAGAACTGATTGTTGCTTCCTCTGTGTCCCCCTTTTGTTTATAACACTTCCTTTGTTGTGGCAGAGTATATATAACTTTAGCCATTTTAGCTATTTGTACAGGTATAATCGATGATGTTAAATATGCTCACAATGCCATGTAACCATCACCACTATCTACGCCCAAAACATGGTCATCTTCCCAAAAAAACCTCAGCTCCCATTGAATGGTGACTCATTGTCCCCCTGCCCCCAGTGTGACCCTGCTCTGTGTGCTGTCCCTGTGGCTTTGCCTCGTTCAGGGACATCGTATAAATGGAGTCACACAGTATCCCATCTGTGACTGGCTTATCTCCAGCATCTTTGAGGTCCACCCATGGTGTAGCATCTGTCCACATGGCCTCCCTTTTACTGGTGGACTTACTTCTCTGCTGGGGTAGACGGCGTGTTCTTTATCCATTCGGCTGGTGGTAGGCATTGGTTTCCTCCATCCGCTGAGCCCTTTTAGCACTTGGTGGAACCTCGGTCAGAGCCTCCATGGTCCTCCTTATAACCCTTGTCCCTGCCTCCCCTGCCAGGCTGAACTGGGACTCAGGATACAGGACCTGCCTGTCCCTCCAGCCAAGTGGGCTCAGCAGACAGGGGTGCTGTGCCTTGTGGAGGGGAGTTATCAGACTCGCTTGCTCTTTCCTCTGGGTCCTGGGCTTGGGCTTCATGGTCTGCCTTGGTCCTTGGCTCCATGGATTTGACAGACTCAGTGCTTTCCAGCTGTCCCCTATTCTACCTGACCTGTGGCTGGCCTTGACCTGCGGCCCAGAAACATGAAGCCAATTGTTCAGGGCTCAGTGCTAGCTTGTAGGCTGACTCTAACCAATGGTGGCAGGTTAAATGGCGTGTCTGGAGTGGTGGCTGGGCATCCCTCTGTGAGGGCAGTCAGTCATGGAGAGCCCTGAAAATGCCTCCTGTGTCCGAAGGCTGGAGGCGCTTGAGCTGGGAGTGGGGGAGGAGTGGTCAAGGAGGAAGCGTGGACCTTTTGGCGGGCGGTGGTGGATATGAGTTACCTGAGGTTGGGCTGGGGCTGCGGTGGTCACTTGTGCACAGTAGGGTCTGAGGAGTTCAGTAGTTTTTTTTTGGATAGCGAGGATTGAACTCAGGGGCACCTAACCACTGAGCCACATCCCCAGTCCTTTTTTATATTTTATTTAGAGACAGGGTCTCACTTAGTTGCTTCAGGTCTTACTAAGTTGCTGAGGCTGGCTTTGAACTCGTGATCCTCCTGCCTCAGCCTCTCGAGTCGCCTGGATTGCAGGTGTGTGCCACTGCACTGGGTCGGGAATCCCGGGACCTGGCATGTCCTGGGTGGGCCCTCTCTCCTTTCAGCTGAAGTGCCAGACAGCATATCTCCTGCTTGGGATTCCTGGTCAAGCATCAAGGGACTTGGGGGCTCAAAGAAGACATGCTGCGGTTCCTCAGGCTCTTTGCGGCGTTTCGTCAGGCTGATATGCTCAGTCCACGTGTGGTCCTCAGGCATTGGTGGGACCCTAGGGTTTGGAATCGGTGGAACAACACCGGCTCTATGACGATAGCGAGTAACCCTGCTGGCACTGGATAAATTGTCTCTTGATTAAAAAAAAATGGGATGATATATTATTAATGAAGATATTTTAACAGCTCCGATCTTTCAAATGTTGGCCTTGGGGGAGGGATCAAAAGGTTTCTTTCTGGTGACATGGCTGGCCATTGTTGTCATGTGTTTTAGTCCTGTTCGCCTCCGGCCCTCTCCATCCCTATGTTGTAGGGCAAGAAGCCCCTGGGCTGTCCACCTCTGTGGTCAGTCTGGCCCCTGTGTTAATGAGGAACCTCTTGACAGAAGCCTGATCTTTGTCCCAGGGAAGTTTGGAGTATCTTTAAGGCAGGAAGCCTTGGAGTGGAGGTGGTGGGGGGTGCTGGTAAAAAGCCAATAAACACAACCTGACGTCTGCCAAATATCTGCCCTTTTCCTACATTTCCTTCTGGTCCTCCTGCAGGCTGACCTTCCCTAAAGAGATGCAGCCCTCTATCTGGCCAGTTTTGGAGTGGCCAGTGGCCTGGCATGAGTAGACCCTTATGTGGATCCTGCATACAGGAGTGGACTGTGGCTGGGCAAGGAGGGTTGGGCTTCTCAAATCTGAATCGGGCTTCTCCAAGCCTGTTGAGGTGGGCACGAGCCTGAGAGGAAGTGCTTGTCTTTTAGGGAAAATGAGCAGCAGAGAAATACACTGCACATCCTTAAACCCCTTGACACTTTGCGAAAGCTTCTCAGCAAAGCTCTCTGAGTCTAGTACATGGTGTATCTTTCCACCTCACTGAGCAGCTGTGGTTTGTAATGCTCACCGACTCACCTGAGCTGATGATGAACACGGAGCCCGTTTCTCCCTGGTGCCTCATTCACAGTTCAGTGGACCTGGAGCTATTTTTGCCTTCAAGGGTATTGACTCACTGAAGTTTCCTCACCTGGCTAGGATCCAGGGCCTCGACTGTGGTCGAAGCTTCTGGCAGGATTGCCTGATTAGTCAGCCCTGGCTGCCACAGCAAAATATCATAGACAGGTGGCTTAAACAACGGGAATGTATTTCTTCACTGTTCTGGAGCTGGAGGTCCAAGATCAGAGTGCCAGCCTGGGTGAGTTCTGATAAGGGCCTTTGTCCTGGCCTCCATGTAGCCAACTACCCTCTTGCCGTGGAGACACACACACCACGGAAGGGTGAGCTCTCTGTCTCTTCTGTTAAGGACACTTGTCCCATCACCCCATGCCTCATCTAACCCTAACTACTGCCAAAGGCCCTATCTACAAACACATTGGGGTGGAGGGTTCAACACACGAATCTGGCAGTGGGCACAGCCCAGCCCGTGGCTGCTGCCCTTGCCATCTGTGTTGCTCCCTATGGTCACTGGAACAAATTGCCACACGCTCCGTGGCTTAAAGCAACAGAAATTTATCATCGCATAGTTCTAGGGGTCCAAAGTCCAAAGAGGTGTCATGGGGCTAGAACTGAGGTTCTGGAAGACTTGCATTCCTTCTGGAAGGTCTCGGGAGAATCTATTCCTTTGCCTCTCCGGCTCCTAGAGGCTGCCCTCATTCCTTGGCCTGTGACTGCATGGCTCTGACTTCCCCTCCACGTTTTCTCCAACTCTGACTCTCCTGCCTCCTTCCTTCACTGGGATCACACTGGACACCCCTGAACAGTCCAGGCTCACCTCCCCATCTCACGATTCTTGCCTGCATCACATCTGCAAAGTCCCTTTTGCTGTGTAGGGTCACATACCTCTGGGTTCCAGGAAGTAGGATGTGGGCATCTTTGGGGAGGACTTTGTTCTGTCTACCACACAGTCTTTTACCGTTGGGGCATGAGGACTCTTAGTGGCTGGAAGTATGCCAGGCCCCTCTCTGCCTGGTACTATGGAGTTAAGTGCACACCACCCTAATTCCAGGTGCCCACCAAAGAAAAGGCCTCTGGATAACTATCTT
This sequence comes from Glaucomys volans, assembly GCA_020662805.1. Lineage (NCBI taxonomy): Eukaryota > Metazoa > Chordata > Mammalia > Rodentia > Sciuridae > Glaucomys > Glaucomys volans. Next base: position 112,294 of record JAJEJO010004388.1, read on the forward strand.
GACTCTTCCAGGTTGGAATCAGGCTCCTGGTGTTGAATCCGCCCTTCACCTCTAGTGATCATGGGGACTGGAGGGGTGTGTCTCCTGGCCCAATGACTTGACCTCTGTCCATTGGAGGACTTTGTGAGGAGCAGGGGTGTGTCTATGGAGCACCTGGTACAGGTGCTGTGATTGTAATCAGTACCCAACCGGTGGGACGTGATGGAGGGTGGTGGGAGGACAAGTTCCATTCAGTGTGTTACTTGGATGCAGCATTTCTGTCCTGGAAGCCTTTGGCTCTTGGGCTTCTCGGCTTCCTTCTCATCACAGCCTCAGTGGGAAGTGACAGGTGGACCGGGAGCTCCTGCCTGTCTGAGTGTCTCCTCCCTCATTGGGGCCTGCCTGTGGCTCCCCGCCTGTCTTGGCTGTGGGGGACAGAGCATATCTCTCCCTGATCAGCTTGCCTGTGCTCACCCTGGACTTGGCAGGCAGCTCCACCCGCTCCCTGGAAGTTTTACTCACGTAGTTTGACTTCCTTTGCTTTCATAGACTGAAAAGGAAGTGGTGACTTCATATAAATGGAAGATGAATCTCTCCAGCCTCTTTCCACGGACACATTCCCCAGAAACAGACTTCAACATAGAGCTCCTTATTAGATGAACTTGGCTTGAATATTGAAGTGAATTATAACTCATGACACTTCAATTCGTGATCCATGATAGTAGAAGATTGAAGAAGTCTTTGCCAGGGTACAGCTGGCACCTTATCTTTTTAAAATTAATTCTCAAATGGTGTCCTTTCCTGCTTAATCTGATCTTCATTTCACCACTGAGAATCTTAGCATCAAAAGTCCTTCCGAGAGCGTGGGTGTGGTTCTGCTACTTAGAGACTTCAGGCTCTCCTGGCATTGAAGTCTGTAGGGAGCGAGTTGTCACTTGCAACAGAGGGTGGGTATTGATGTTCTGCAGATTGGTTCTGCGCTTGAAACCCAAGTCCCCACCTCTCCTTCCTTCCCAGTTCTAGGCTGTCTTTCTTCTCCACAGGGGTGACTTCTTTGCTGTTGGGATTAATACACATGATGTAGAGTTTACCAACTGTTTTTAAGGATAGAGTTCAATCATGTTATATATGTTCACATTGTTGTGAAACCGACTTCCAGAACCGTTTCATCTTATGAGACTGAAACTATGTGCATTAAACAAGCTCCCATTCCCCCCACTGCTGCAGCCCTGGTAACCATCACTCTACTTCCTGTCTTTGAGATTGACTCCTCTGGGAACCTCATATAAGCGGAATCTAACAGTATCTGTCCCTTTGTGATTGACCTATTTCATTTAGCATTATGTCCTCCAGGTTCATCCATGTTATAGCTGGTCTGAATTTCCTTCCTCTTTATGGCTGAATAATATTCCCTTGTCTGTATCTACCACATTTTGTGTATCTGTTTGTGGTGATGACTGGGTTGCTTCTGCCTTTTGGCAATTGTAGATAATGCAGCTACAGAGATGGGTGTATGAATATCTCTCCTGACCTTGCTTTTAATTATTTGGATATATACTCAGAAATGGAATCTCTGGATTGTATGGTAGTTCTATTTTCAGTTTTTTGGAGAGTCCCCATATGGTTTTGGGAACTCATTTCACAATCCCAACAGCGGTGCACAAAGTCCCGCTTTCTCCACGCCTTTACTTGCACCTAATTTTTCTCTCTCTCTGTGTTTATTGTGGCTGTCATAAAGCGATATGTTGTTGTAGTTTTGACTTGCACTCTGGTGATTAGTGACATTGAGCATCTAATCATATGCTTGTTGGCTCATCTTTGGAGAAATATCTATTCGGGTCCTTTATTCCTTGTTTGATTATTTTGTTATTGAGTTGTAGGCATTCTTTATGTACTCTGGATATTAATACCTTACATATAGATGATTTGCAAATTTTCTCCCATTCTCTAGGTTGCCTTTTAACACCGTTTTGTGATTCTTTTTCCTTTTTTTTTGTGCTTGGGATTGAGCCCAAGGGTGCTTTACCGCTGAGTGTCAGCCTCAATCCTTTCTAATTATTTTGTTTTGAGACAGGGTCTCACTAAGTTGCTGAGAGTCTCATTAAATTGCTGAGGCTGACCTTTAACTTTCGATCCTCCTTCCTCAGCCTCCTGAGTTGCTGGAATGACAGGTGTGCACTCCCATACCTGGCTTGTGTTTCTCATTTTTATTAAAAGACTGGATGAGCATATAGAAAGAATACATAGCAGATTTGCATGTGGTGCAAAACTGAAAAGGGGTGGCCATTGTACTTAGGATGACAAGTAGGGTTAAAAAATGACTTCCATGACCTGGACTAGAATCAGCGAAGTGAAACCTAAATAGTGATAAATATGAAGTCAGTTTTACGTGTTGTAAAAAGGGCTTATGACTTCAAGCTGAGCATGAAGCAAGGTAGAGTCAGGTGCCTGAAGGACTGAATGTAGTCATAGCTGAATAAATAGAGGCAAGGTGTCCTCTCCAGGGGAGGGGACAGTCCTGTTCCACTCTGGGTTGATCCAAGCACATGGAGAGAACAGTGTTCAGTCTCAGAATCTGCATTTCATGGTGGGTGTTAGTGAGGAGACCACTCAACCTGCTCTGCAGAGGGGTGGCGAACCTTGGGAGCCATCTGGAAACCATTTCATGAGAGACAGCTAAGGGCCTGGGGCTGTTCTGTGTGATGAAAAGAAAATGTGGAGGAACCCTGAGAGTCATTTTCAAATTTATGTCATGAGGACGAGGGACGGGATTTGTTCCAGAAGCTGAGCACCCAGGGCAGACGGTGTGGGGAAGCGGTGTGTTCTACGCGGGGCAGGCTTCCCAAACACGAGGTGCGGAGCTCAAGGCACAGCTGACTGCTTCTGCCAGGCAGAGGGCAGTGCGGGTGCCACAGGGTCCCATGGCCCAGGTCCCATCGCCCAGGGCTGCTCTTAGATGCAGAGCTGTCTAAGGAGGGGGCGTTTGGGAACAGAGGTGGGGCCCCATCCCAGCAGTCCCAACGGTGTTTGGGACGGTTTATCTGCCTGCAGACACAGGAAACTGGCAGCCTGGAAGTCCCCTGGCCCAAGCTGCAGCGCTGGAAGCCACCCTCACAGCAAGCGGCTCCAGCGAACTGTGGAACACGGTATTTACGAGACCCTGGATCCTGGCCCACGTTTTGAAGTCAAATCTGAAACAATAAAACCCAGCAAATTGCTTTGGGAATGGGGTCTGATTGGTGAAAAGACACAGAAGGTCTCTCCTCCGGCGAGGCAAAGCTCTCCTGGGACAGTCTGGTTGGAGGGGCCCAGAGGCAGCCCCTCCCCAGACCGCTCCCCACCCTCGCCAGTTGAGCAATGACTCATTTCCCGCTTTGAAGTCGGTGCGGTTGTCTGCGGAGCCCTGGTGTTTGTACCCCCCTGCTCCTGCGACAAAGGCCCTTCTGTCGGCAGATCAGATCGTGGAGGCCAAGCGGGGAAGGGATAGGAGAGGAAGGTAGTGACTGAATACCAATCAGGAGCGGAGCGTGTTTGTGGGGGTGAGGGGCTCCCGGCTGCTGGGGGGGCACTCGTGCTGTGCAAACAGAGCCAAGAATTCCCTTTGGCTGGTTTGTTTTACCGAGGGCTCTGGGGCCCCTGAGGAGGGAGCGGGAACAGGGGAGAAGGAGGAAACCTTTCACAATGCGAAGTTTAAGTTGCGCTGCTTGTTGGGGAGGGGCCAGCCCGAGCGCTGCAGGCTAACAAAGAGGCAGTGTGGGCTGGTGACAGTTAGGGGAAAACACGGGGCAGCTAATGGGCCAGTGATGGGTGGGGAGGCAACCTGGGAAAAGCTGGCACAAGGGGAGCAGGCACATCAATTCTGGTGGCGTGACATCCCCCTTGGCAGGGAGACAGGGACCACTCTCACCCTCCCCATGCCAAAGCCAGAGATGCTCCAGCTCCCAGGGATGTGG
>JAJEJO010004389.1:0-178926 GCA_020662805.1 Glaucomys volans
CAACTCCAGGAAAATACTCTCCAACTGTGGCTCAATGACTCAAAATGCACAATGTTCATTTCAACAACAGTGCTTTGCTTCAAGAGGGATGCACCCTTGGAAAAGACTCCTGTCCGGCCCTCACTGCTGCTCTCAACAGTATATTCACAGCAGAGTTCAGGTACATCCCATAATAGGGCTTCAAGAGAGCCCGTTGTAGTTACAATCACAAATTTTAGTGACAACTACAGAATCAGCAGGTGACAATTCCCCAAAGATTTAATGAATATCAGTAGTGAAATATTGAAGAATCCTTATTCCCTGTAATTATACACTTCTATGCTTCCTGCAGTAAGCAAATGATCTCAAGTGACCAGTTGATCCTTCTTCTTCAAGTACACAAAAACCCTACTGGAGCCAGCAGTTGATCAAACTCCAATGCAAATAGCTCCCAAAGGAAATGAGGTAAACATGTGGAATTTTCTTTATGAATCTGCTTCTAATCTACCAGACACAAATTTTTCCCATGGATTCTTTACTAGGCAAGCTGCCCATGCAGTCCACCAAGTGTGCTAGCAGCCTTTCCCTTACAGTAAGGAGTTTCACCTATTAGGTTCAATATGCTTCTGCAGAGATTATCAATGAAACAGGGCTCTGGGAAGTTGATCTTTCAGTATCTTGGCAATTTATTCATTTCAGCCTCACTGGCCTTCTTGGGATCCTCTAACTGTTACCTCTGCAAGGTGAAATTGCTTTCAATTGCAAAGAGTTCTGCAAGTGGTAGTTTGGATTTATATGTCATTCCACTACCACCAGACTTCCTTTTGTTTGACACACAGTGTCTCTAGAAGTGGGATGATATTTCAGAACATGCAATTCAACTGCATTCAAGGGGATCCTTTTCCAGGATATATATAAAGCAATGTTCCATGGAGTATGCACTCTGGGTAACATCAAAGACTTCTTACCCCAAATCAGAAACTTTAAGTTGCTTGTGAAACTTTACAAGGATCAATATTGCAAGGATTCACAGAAATTCATAGGAAAAAATCTTCAGAAACATCACTCTTGAAATACTCTTTGAGGATCCCAGTAGAGGTCCTACTGATGGAAATGGTATCTTTCCCCTCTACTCCAAATTGCTCCTTTTCATAGTACCTTTTCGCTCTACAATGCAGACTGGTCTCAATGGCAATGTGGTGACTGACTGGAATCTGGAAGTCTTTTTGATACTGCCTTTCAACTGGAATTGTTGCCTCCTTCAATTTAACCTTTCCAGTCACAGTGTGGACTCATACACATTGGGGATATTCACACTTCCCTTGTAGTTGTGCTCTTCAACTCCTTTTAGAGTCCTGTACTCACTGGTGATATAAATTCACTGATGTTTAAGTAAAAAACACAGAGATTGCTTTGAAGAATGGTCTTCTCATCTATGCTTGTGTGTTTCTAATGGTCTGCCTGTTACCAGAGGTACAATCACTTTGAATCATAAACCTTTAACCAACTGTTTGAAAACACTTGGACTTTCTCCTTCTGCATGATTTGCAAACTCCAAGGTCATTTTGAGACTCTAATGTGCACATGGAAAATGGATATCCTTGCTGAAGCTGCATGAGTCCTGCCTACTGGGCAGGTCTCACACTGCAGAGTCAGGCCCAATAGGAGAGATTAGAGCACAGTTCTAAAATAAAGTGGTCAATAATAAAGCAAATGTACCTGGATTCCCCACAGTAGAGAAGCATCATGTACCTCAAAAATGGTCCATGCATGTACACAGGGCCTACTTTGTGTACAACCAGTGAAACAAGAGCTGTACTCCATTTGTGTTCAATGAATCAATAAGTAAATAAAAAAATTAATTGGAAACAAATAATGTTACTGTAGGACAGAAGAATGGTAAAACAAATGATTAGAGAATGTAAAAAAAATGGTCCAAATCCCAAAGTTGGATTGAAATTCAGGAGTAGAACATCTTAAAACAAAAATTTTCAAAAGTACTTTCAGGTCTCCAAAGGAAGTACTGAGAACCAATTCTGTCAAATCCAGGAATGGAAATCTGCTTTCTATGGTCAAAATTGCTTCTCTTTAATCTTAGTCATACTGTGTCAAAGCAAAATGTTCTACATGGAAACCGAGTGTGTGCCATGAAATTGAAACTTTTGTGGTATAATCTTCTCCACAGTAGGAGACTGTTTCAGGAGAGCATTTCAGTGTTCATGTAGACCCTTTTCAATTGGGTGAAAAAGCAGTGCCATGAAGCTAGATATTCTAAAGGTTGAGAGGAATGCAGGGCTGGAGGTGGGACCAAATCTCCAAAATGTGATAGATTCACCAGTGAAACATTTGAAGATATGGCCCTTCCCATGCACTTCCAAGACTTCCAAGTGTCATCTCTAGACCAATGGCAGTAAGACAAAGAATTTCAATCTTATCTGCCCATGGTTCAAATTCCCTCTTTTAATGAGGAATTCATCCATATACCAAACAGAACTCTCACAATGGGAAACGGTGTTAAGGTAGAATGTCTTCACCATACTGCTATTCTTTTGCAATATGAGTGTCTTCCCTGGAACCCATTTGAAGTGCAGTGTAGAACAGTATGGAAGAGTTCCCTCTGAGGTAGGAACATTGACTTTGGGGAAAATGCAGTGCTGAGGATTTAATGTTACTCCAACATTTCACTGAATTCCATGGATAATTCTATGCAGACTTATCACAGCCTCGCTTACTTTCTTGCAATGATCTCCTAAAAGCTCACTTCCCTTCTTGCAATGGTCCCTGTGATGCAGAAGAAAATTGCCATGACACATTGTGGGAAGTGCCAGAAAGCATTTGTGCTTCCTGCTGCACAAGCAGAGGAAAAACACAATGTTCACTTTGAAAGTAGATTATGCACATAGAAGATGACTCTTCTGGGTGAATGTGCTTTCCTTCTGCTTTCAAAGCAATATTGCTCCTGCCTATTCTTCAGGCTCTTCAGCATTGATGGTACAAGTGTGTTAGGAGATAATACTAGAGGTTATGATCTCCATGATGATGGATGACAATGGATCCAGAGGAAGGACCAAATGTCCAAGGTGTCTTTGAATTATACTGCTGAAACTACTCAGAAAGATCTCTCTTCTTTTGCACTTTCACAATTCCAGAAAGGTTCCAGTGATCACTCGAATGAATGCTGCCAATTTAATTCTTCTGTGAGTGCTCCAAAATTCTTTTGATTCATGCTGGTGCATGCAAGTTCTGAGAAGAATGTTTGCAATGAGAACATATTGAGAGCCTGGTACTCAAATCTCTTCCAGAGGCTCCGTGTCTTTAGCAATGTTAGACAACTCCCCATTAGAATTACATCAGGGCACAGTCATCCCAGTGTGCAAGGTGTGCTTGAAATCACTCATTTCTGTAGAATGAAGTTACAATGGGATAATTATGGTTGTGCAGAAGGGATCTGTGTAGTGAGGAATGACAACAATGCATTTGGAACGTTTTTCCCAGAATTCTCACTTCACTTCAAATAGCTGATTGATATGCAATGATCTGTGTTTCCAAGGTAAAGTCACTGTGAAATCAAATCATTTTTGCAACTGCGTGAAACTGCTTTCCTCCTGTGGCTCAATTACTTAAAATGCATAATGTTCATCTTCACAACAATGCTTTCCTTCAGGAGGTATGTCCTGTTGGAAATCATTGCTGTTCTGAATGCAGTGCTGCTCTCAACAGGATATTCATAGCATAGGTCAGGCACATTAAATAAGGGACTTCAAGAGAGCCCTTTGTAGCTACAATCACATCTTTTAGTGACAACTACAGAATCAGTGGGTGACCATTCCCCAATATTTTAATGAATGTCAGTAGTGAAATTTTGAAGAATCCTCATTTCCCCTGTAATTACATGCTTCTATTCTTTCTACAGGAAACAAAAGTGACTAGTTGAGCCTTTTTCTTCAGGTACACAAAAAACCTACTGGTGCAAGCAGTTGATCAAACTCCAATTTTAATAGCTTACAAAGGAAATGAAGTGAGTGTCTGGAACTTTCTTTGTGAATCTGCTTCTCATCTGCCAGTTGCAAATTGTTTTGATTGGATCATTTCTAGGCAAGCTGCCCATGCAGTACACCAATTGTGCCAGCTGCCTCTTCCTTGTAGCAAAGAGTTTCAACTCTTGGGTTCCATGTGTTACTGCAGAGGGTATCAATGAAACAAGGCTCTGAGAAGGCGATAGTCCAATTCCTTGGCAGTTAGTTCACTTCAGTCTCACTTCCCTACTTGGGATTCTCTACCTGTTATCTCTGAATGTCAAAATTGCTTTCAATTGGAAAGAGTTCTGCAAGTGGTACTTTTGATTTATGTGTCATTCCAATACCACCAGAATCAAACTTCCTTTCATTTGACACAGTGTGTCTCTAGACTTTGGATGTTGGTTCAGAAAGTGCTACTAGATTGCATTCAAGGAGATCCTCATAAAGGAGATATATATGTATATGATTGTTCTACAGAGTATACACTGTGGGCAACAACAAAGCTTTGGCACCACAAATCAGAAAATTTAAGGTGCTGTACAACTTTATAAGGGTCAATGTTGCAAGGATATACAAAAATGCAGAGGAGAAAAGGTTTGGAAACATCACTGTTGAAATTCTCTTTTAGGCTTGCCAGGAGAGATCCTGCTGGTGGAATTGGTAGGTTTCTCATCTGATCCAATTTGGTCATGTTTTGTAGTGACTTTTTACTGCACAATGCAGACTAGTGTCAATGGCAATGTGGTGACTGACTGGAAATTGAAAGCCTTTCTGATACTGCAGTACCACTGGAATTGTCATCTCCACCAAATTAACCTTTCCAGTCACAGTGTGGACCCATATACAGATGGATAAATCAACATTTCCCTTGTAACTCAGCTCATCAACTCCATTTAGAGTCCTGAGCTCACCCATGACAAAAAACTAACCCACGTTTAAGTGAAAAACACAAGAGATTTCCTTGCAGTGTGGTCTTTTCATCTATGCTTGCGTGCTTCTAATAGTCTGCCTGTTGCCAAGGTGCAATCATTTTACATCTGAAACCTTTCTTCAAGTGCTTGAAAGCCCTCATGTTCCTCCTCCCGCATCATGTGCAAACCACCAAGTTCATTTTGAGACTCTTGTGTGAGCAGGGAAGATGGACATCCTTGATGGACCTGCATGAGTCCTGCCTACTGGGCAGTTCTCATGCTGAGGAGTCAGGCCCAATAGGAGAAATTAGAGCACAGTTCTGTCCAACACATAAAGTGGGCCACTAATAAAGCAAATGTAGCTAGATTCCCCAATGTTGAGGAGCATCATGGACCTGCAGAATGGTCCAAACCCTGAAGTTGGTTTGAAATTAAGGAGTGGAACATCATGTAAAGAATAAACTTCAAAAGCACTTTCAGGTTTCCAATGCATCGTTGAGGACCAGTTCAGTCAAATACAGGAATGGAAATCTGATTTCTGTCAACCAAATCACTTCTCTTTTTTCTTATTTATCTTTGTCAAACAAAATATTAAACATGGACACTGAGTGTGTTGTATGAAATTGAAACTTTTATGGTATCTTCTTCTCAAAAATAGGGCACTTGTCCAGGAGATGATATTTAGTGTTCCTGTAGACTCCTTTAATCAGGTTGAAAACACAGTGCCCTGGAGCTGCGTATTCTGAAGGTAGTGAGGAATTAAGGCCTGCAGAACAGGAATCTCCAAAGTTTGATAGATTCACCAGTAAAACTCTTGAAGCTATTTCCCTCCCCATGCACTTCCAAGACTGCCAAGTTCTTGAAACCAATGGCAGTAACACAAAGAATTTCAATCTTCTCTGCCCATACTTCAAATTCTGTCTTTTAATGAGGAATCCGTCCATATGCCAAACAGAACTCTCACAATGGGAAACATTGTTGAGGTAGAATGTCTTCACGACATTGGTATTCTCTTCCAATATGAGCAGCTTCCCTGGAAACCATTTGAAGTGCAGTTTAGACCACTATAAAAGAGTTCCCTCTGAGGTAGGAAAATCAAGTTTCAGGAAAATGCAGTGCTGAAGATTGAATGTTTCTCTAACATTTCCCTGAATTCTAGGGGCAATTCTATGTAGAAACATCAAAGGCTAGCAACCATTTTTGCATTGTTCTCCCTGTAACACAGAGGAAAAATGCTATGACACACTGTGGGAAGAGTCAGAAAGCATTTATGTTTTGTGCTGCTTCAAGCAGAGGAAAGACACAGTGTTAACATGAAAGCAGAATGTGCACATAGAAGATGACTCTTCTTGGTGAAAGTGCTTCACTTCTGCCTTCAAAGCAATACTGCTCCTGCCTATTCTTCAGACTCTTCAGCATTGATGGCACAAGTGTGCTAGGAGAAACACTAAAGGCTATGTTCTTCATGATGAAGGATGTCAAAAGAACCAGAGGAAGAGCCAAATATCCAAGGTGTCATTGAAATATACTGCTGAAACTACTCAGAAAGACCTCACTTCTTATGCCCTTATACTATTCCTGAAAAGTGCAGGTGAACAGTGGAATGAACACTGCAAATTTAAATCCTCTGTGAGTGCTCAAAAATTATTTTGATTGATGCTGATGCATGCAAAGACTAAGAAGAATGTGTCCAATTAGATCATAGTGAAGACCTAGTAACCAAATCTCTTCCAGAACCTGCATGTGTTTGGAAATTTTAGACCACTCCCCAGTAGAATTATGTCATAACAATGTCATCCCAGTGTGCATGGTATGCTTGTAACTTCTCCTTTCTATAGCATCAAGTTATGATGGGATAATTGTGGTTGTGCAGAAGGGATCTATGAAGTGAAGAATGACAGCAATGCATTTGGAAAGCTTTTCCCCGAATACTCTCTTCACATTCAATAACTGACTTGATGTGCAATGATCTGTGTTTTCCAAGGTAAAATCGCTGTGAAATTGAATCATTTTTGCAAGTGCATGAAACTGCTTTCACCCTGTGGCTCAATGACTCAAAATGCACAATATTCAGTTTAACAACAATTCTTTCTTCAAAAGGGATGTCCCCTTGGAAATGATTGCTGTTCTGCCCTCACTCCTTCTCTCAGCTGGACATTTACAGCAGAATTTAGGCACATTCCATATGGGGTCTTCAAGAGAGCCATTTGTAGCTACATTTCACCACTTTAGTGACAACTACATAATCAGCAGGTGACCGTTCACCAATGTTTTAATCAATGTTATTAGTGAAATTTTGAAGAACACACATTTCCCCTGCAATTGCTAGCTTCTATGCTACCTACAGCAAACAAAAGAACTCAAATGACCAGTTGATCCTTTTTCTTGAAGAACAAAAACCCTCCTGTTGCCAGAACTTGATCTAACTCCAATCTCTATAGCTCACAAAGGAAATGAAGTGAGTGGAATTTTCTTTGTGAATTTGCTTCTCAACTTCCAGTTGCAAATTGTTCCCATGGAATCTTCACTAGGCAAACTGCCCACGCAGTCCACCAACTGTGTTAGCAGCCTTTCCCTTGTAGCATGGAGTATTAAATCTTGGGTTCAACGTGTATCTGCAGAGTGTATCAATGAAACAAGGCTCTGGGAAGATGGTAATCTGATACCTTAGAAAATAATTCACTTCAGCCTCACTTGCCTTCTTGGGATCCTCTCCCTGTTACTTCTGCATGTTGAAATTGCTTTCAATTTGAAAGAGCTCTGCAAGTGCTAGTTTGGATTTATGTTTCATTCCACTACCACCAAAATCAAACTTCCTTTTGTTTGAGACACACTGTGTCTGTAGAGGGGGGATGATCCTTCAGACAGTGCTACTCAACTGCATTCAAGGAAACCCTCATCCAGGATATATATATATATATATATAGCAATTTTTCAAAGATTATACACTGTGGGCAACATTAAAGTCTTGGTACCATGAATCAGAAACTTTAAGGTGCTTGTTGGATCAATGTCACAAGGATTTACAGAAATTCAGAGGAAAAAATGTTTAGAAACATTGCTGTTGAAAACTCTTTGAGGCTTCCCAGGAGAGGTCCTACTGGTGGAATTGGTATCTTTCCCCTCTACTCCAAATTGCTTATGTTTGTAGTGGTTTCTCACTGAACAATGCAGACTGGTCTCAATGGCAATGTGCTGAATGACTGGAAACTGAAAGACTTTTTCATACTGCATTTCCACTGGAATTGTCACCACCTTCAATTTGACCTTCCCAGTCACAGTGTGGATACATATACAGTTGGGGACATCAACATTTCTATTGTAACTGGGCTCATCAACTTCTTTTATAGAACTGAGTATACCAATGACATAAACCAACCCACATTTAAGTGAAAAACACAAGAGATTGCTTTGCATATTGGTCTTTGCATCTATGCTTGCATGCTTCTAATGATCTGCCTGTCACCAAATATACATTTTGAATCTGAAACCTTTCTCCAAGTGCTCAAAAACCCTCATGCTTCCCCTTCTGCATCTTTTGCAAAGCACCAAGTTCATTCTGAGATTCTAGCATGTACATGGAAGATGGATATCCTTGCTGAAACTGCATGAGTCCTGCCTATTGGGCAGGTCTCATGCTGAGGAGTCAGGCCCAGTAGGAGAAATTAGAGCACAGTTCTGTCCTACACATAAAGTGGGCCACTAATAAAGCAAATGTAACTAGATTCCCCAATGTTGAGGAGCGTCATGTACCTGCAGAATGGCCCAAACCCTAAAGTTGGTTTGAAATTAAGGAGTGGAAGTCATGGAAAAAACAATCTTCCAAAGCATTTTCAGGTTTCCAATGCAGTGTTGAGGAGCAGTTCAGTCAAATACAGGAATGGAAATCTGCTTTCTGTCATCCAAGATATTTCTCTTTTTACTTATTTGTACTTTGCCAAACACATTACTAAACATGGAAACTATTGTGTGTCATGAAATTAAATCTTTTATGGTATCATCTTCTCAACAATAGGAGACTGTTTCAGGAGAGCATATTCAGTGTTCCTGTAGACCCTTTTCAATAGGGTGAAAAAAAACAGTGCCTGGGAGCTGCATATTCTGAAGGTGGTGAGGAATGCAGACCTGCAGAAGGGACCAAATCTCCAAAGTTCAATAGATTCACAAGAAAATTCATGAAGATATTTCCCTCCCCATGCATTTCCAAGAATTACAAGTGTCTTCTCGAGACCAATAGCAGTAACACAATGAATTTCAATCTTCTCTGCCCATGCTTCAAATTCTGTCTTTTAATGAGGAATCCATCCATGTACCAAACAGAACTCTCACAATGGGAAACATTCTTGAGGTAGAATGTCTTCACCACATGGGTATTCTCCTGCAATATGAGTGTCTTCCCTGGAAGCCATTTGAATTGCAGTGTAGACCACTATAGAAGAGTTCCCTCTGAGGTTGATTCAAGAAGAAGAAAGACAATATTTTCACTTCAAAAGTAGAATGTGTGCTCTTCTGGGTGAAAGTGCTTCCTTTCTGTCTTCAAAGTAATACTGCTCCTGCCTCTTCTTCAGACTCTTCAGTGTTAATGGAAAAAGTGTGCTAGGAGAAAACACTAGAAGCAAAGTTCTCCATGATGAAAATGACAATGGAACCAGAGGAAGGACCAAGTGTCCAAGGTGTCATTCAAATATACTGTTGAAACTACTCAGAAATACCTCACTTCTTATACACTTTCACTATTCCAGAAAAGTACAGGTGACCAGTGGAATGAATGCTGCCAATTTAAATCCTCTGTGAGTGCTCAAAATTCTTTTGATTCATGGTACATGCAAAGGCTCCAAAGAATGTGTGCAATGAGAACATATTTATGGCATGGTACTCAAATTTCTTCCAGAACCTGCATGTCTTTAGTAATGTTAGACCACTCTCCAGTATAATCATGTCAAGGCCCAGTTGTCCCTGTGTGGAAGGTGTGCTTGCAAGTGATCCAACTTCTGTAGCATCAATTTATGATGGGATAAATATGGTTGTGCAGAAGGGATCTATGAAGTGAAGAATGACAGGAATGCATTTGGAAAGTTTTCCCAGAATACTCACTTTACTTTCAATAGCTGACTTGATGTGCAGTGATCTGTGTTTTCCAAGGTAAAATCACTTTGAAAGAATCATTTGTGCAACTGCATGAAACTGCTTTCTCCCTGTGGCTCAATGACACAAAATGCACATTGTTCATTTCAACAACAGTGCTTTGCTTCAAGAAGGATGTCCACTTGGAAAAGATTGGTGTTCTTCCCTCACTGCTGCTCTCAACAGGATATTCATAGCAGAGTACAGGCACATTTCACAAGGAAGATTCAAGAAGGCCCTCTGAAGATACAATCGCCAATTTTAATGACCACTATAGAATTAGTGGGTGATTATTCCCCAATGTTTTAATGAATGTCAGTAGTGAAATTTTGAAGAACAGCATTTCCCCTGTAATTACAGGCTTCTATGCTTCCTACAGTAAACAAAAGAACATAAGTGACCAGTTGAACCTTTTCCTTTAAGTACACAAAATCCCTCCTGGTGCCAACAGTTGATCAACTCCAACCTGAATAGCTCACATTGGAAATGAAGTGAGTGTCTGGATTTTTTTTTTTTTTGTAAATCTGCTTCTCATCTGCCAGTTGTAAATTGTTCCCTTGGAATCTTCTCTAGCCAAGTTACCCATGAGGTCCACATAGTGTGCTAGCAGTCTTTCCCTTGTAGCAAGGAGTTTCACCTCTTGGGTTCAATATGTTTTGCAGAGGGTATCAATGAAACAAGGCTCTAGGAGGATGACCTTCCTATTCCTTGGCAATTAATTCACTTCAGCCTCACTTGCCTGCTTGGAATCCCCTACCTGTTACCTTTGCATGGTGAAATTGCATTAAATTCTAAGGAGTTCTGCAAGTGATAGTTTGGATTTATATGTCATTCCACTACCACCCAAATCAAACTTCCTGTCCTTTGACAGTGTGCCTCAAGAGGTGGGATGATAATTCAGAAAGTGCTACTTGACTGCATCAAAGAATATCCTCTTCCATGATGTATATATCTTAATGTTCCACAGAGTATACACTGTGGGCAACACCAAAGCCTTGGTACCACAAATCAGAAGTTTTAAGGTGCTTCTGAAGCTTTACAAGGATTAATGTCACAAGAATTTACAGAAATTCAGAGGAAAAAAATGTTTAGAAACATCTGTTGAAATACTATTTGAGGCATCCCATGGGAGGTTCTACTGGTGGAATTGGTATCCTTCCCCTCTGCTCCAAATTGCTCATATTTGTATTGACTTTTCACTGTCCAATGCAGACTGGTCTCAATAGCAATGGGGTGACTGACTAGAAACTGAAAGCCTTTTGGATACTGCGTATCCAATGGAATTGTCACCTCCTTCAGTTTAACCTTTCCAGTCACAGTGTGGACCTGTATACAAATGGGGAAATTAAATTGCCCTTGTAGCTTGGCACATAAACTCCTTTTATAGTTGAGCCCACTGATGACATAAGCTAAATCATATTTAAGTGAAAAATGCAAGAGATTGCTTTGCAGAATGGTCTTTTCGTCTATGCTTGTGTGCTTCTAATTGTCTGCCTGTTACCAGAGGTACAATTTTGAATCTGAAACCTTTTGCCAAGTGGTTGACAGCCCTCATGCTTCCTCCTTCTGCATCTTGTGTACAGACACAAGTTCATTTTGGGACACAAGTGTGTACATGGATGATGGATATCCTTGCTGAAACTGCAGGAGTCCTGCCTACTGGTCAGTTCTCATGCTACAGAGTCAGGCCCAAAAGGAGAAAATGGAGCACAGTTCTGTCCAACATATAAAGTGGGCCAGTAATAAAGAAAATGTAGGTAGATTCCCCAATGTTGGGGAGCGTCATGGACCTGCAGAATGGTCCAAACCCTAAAGTTGATTTGAAATTCAGGAGTGGAAAGTCATGGAAACAACAATCTTCAAAAACACTTTCAGGTTTCCAATATAGTGCTGAGAACCTGTTTAGCTAAAACCAGGAATGGAAATCTTTCTGTGATCCAAATTGTTTCTCTGTTATCATATTCCTCCTTTTTCAAAGAAACATGTTCCACATGGAAACAGAGTGTGTGCCATGAAATTGAAACTTTTATGGTATCATCTTCTCCACAATAGGAAACAGTGCCTGGAGAGCATTTTCAGTTTTCCTGTAGATCCTGGAAAAAAACAGTACCCTGGGACTGGATATTCTGAAATTTTGGAGGAATTCAGGACTGCTGATGGACGAAATCTGCAAAGTTTGAAAGATTCACCAATGAAACTCATGAAATATTTCCCTCCCCATACACTTCAAAGACTTCCAAGAGTCTTCTCGAGTTCAATGGCAGTAACACAATCACTTTCAATTTTCTCTGCCCATGCTTCAAATTCCTTCTTTAAATGAGGAATCCAATCATGTGCCAAAAAGAACTCTCACAATTGGAAACGTTGTTGAGGTAGAATGTCTTCACCCCACTGCTGTTCTCTTATAATGTAAGCATCTTCCCTGGAACTCATTTGAAGTGCAGTGCAGACCACTATACAAGAGTTCCCTCTGAGGTAGGAGCATCAAGTTTGGGGAAAATGCAGTGCTGAGGATTGAAAGTTTCTCCAACATTTCACTGAATTCCATGCAGAAACAACACAGCCTTGCTATCCTTTTTGCAATGATCTCCTGTGACCAGAGGAAAATCACAATGACACTTTGTTGGAAGTGCCAGAAAGCATTTATGCTTTGTGCTGCTTCAGTGTTCACTTTGAAAGTAGAATGTGCACATAGAAGATGACTCTTGTTGATGAAAGTGCTTCCCTTCTGCCTTCAAAGCAATACTGCTCCTGCCTATTCTTTAGGCTCTTAAGCCTTGATGGAACAAGCATTCTAGGGGATAAAACGTTTAGTATAACATACCTATGTTCTCCATGATGATGGATGACAATGGAACCAACGAAGGACAAAGTGTCCAAGGTAACATTGAAATATATTGCTGAAACTACTCAGAAAGAATTCTCTTCTTATGCACTTTCACTATTCCAGAAAAGTGCAGGTGACCAGTGGAATGAATGATGCCAATTTAAATCCTCTGTAAGTTCTCCAAAATTCTTTTGCAAGCACCAGCATGCAAAGGCTCTGAAGAATACATGCAATGAGAACATATTGAGTGCCTGGTTCTCAAATCTCTTCCAGAACCTGTGTGTCTTTAGCAAAGTTAGACACCACAGTAGAATTATGTCAGGCCACAGTTGTCCCAGTGTGTAAGGTAGGCTTGGAACTGCTTCTTTCTGTAACCTCAAGTATGGTGGGTTAATTTTGGTTGTGCAGAAAGAATTTATGAACTGAGGAATGACAGCAATGCATTTGGAAATTTGTTGCAGAAAACTCGTTTCATTTCCAAGTGCTGAGATTACTCACAGGGATCTGTGGTTTCCCTAAGAAACCAAATCATTTCTGAAACTGCAAGAAACTGCTTGTGCCCCTGTGGCTTCAATGAGTCAAAATACACTATATTTATTTCAAGAACAGTGCTTGACTATAAGAGGGATATCTCCTTGGAAAAGACTGCTGTTCTGTCTTCACCAATGTAATCAACACCATATTTGTAGCAGAAATCAGGCACTCTGTTAGGGGACTTGAAGAGATTCCTTTGGAGCTGCAATCACCATCTTTTACTAACCACTACAGAATCAGCAGTTAGCCATTCCCCAATGTTTTACTGAATTTCAGTAGTGATGCTTTGAAGAATTCTCATATCACCTGTAATCACAGGATCCAATGCTTCCTACAGTGAAAAAAAAAGAACTCATGTGACCAGTTGATCCTTTTTCTTCAAGTACACAAAAACCCTCCTGGTGCCCAGAAGTTGATCATATTCCAATCCAAAACACTTGCAAAGGAAATGAAGTGAGTGTCTGGAATCATTTTTGTGAATCTGTTTCTTATTTTCCAGTCACAATTTATTCCCATGGAATCATTTCTGGCCAAGCTGGCCATGGAGTCCACCAGTGTGCTAGCAGTCTTTCCCTTGTAGGAAGAAGTTTCAACTTTTGAGTTCATTGTGTTTCTTTGGAGGGTATCAATGAAACAAGGCTCTGGGAAGATGATTTTACAATTCCTTGGCAGTTTACCTCCACTTCACTTGCCTTCTTGGGTCCACTACCTGTTGCCTCTGCATGGCGAAATTGCTTTCAAAGTGAAGGAGGTCTTCAGGTGACAGTTTGAATTTATCTTTCATTCCACTTCCAACAGAATCTGACTTCCTTTCATTTGACACACTGTGTGTCTCTAGAGTTGGGGTGTTCCTTCAGAAAGTGCTACTCACCTGCATTCAAGGAGATCCACATCTATACATATATAGCACTGTTCCACAGAGCATACATTGTGGGCAACATCAAAGAATTTGCAACAGATATCAGAAATGTTAAGGTGCTTGTGCAACTTTACAAGGGTTAATGTTGCAATGATTTACACAGATTCAAAAGAAAAAAATATTTAGAATCATCTCTATTGAAGTACTCCTTGAGGCTTCTCAGGGGAGGTCCTCATTGGTAGAATTTGTATCTTTCTACTCTGCTTCAAATTGCTCATGTTTTGTAGTGGCGTATTGCTCTACAATGCAGAGTTGTCTCAATGACAATATGTACAGTGACTGGAAATGAAAAGACTCTTTGATACTGCTTTTCCACTGGAATTGCACCTACTTCAAGTTAACATTTCCAGTCACAGTGGGGACATGAACACAGATTGGGAAATCAACATTTCCCTGGTAGCTGTGCTCACCAACTCTTTTTAGAGTCCTGAGAAGACAGAATACATAAACTAACCCAAGTATCAATGAGCAACCCAAGTGATTGCTTTGCAGAATGGTCGTTTCACCTATGCATTCATGCTAATGATTTATACCTGTTACCAGGGGTACAATCATTTTGAATCTGAAACATTTCTCCAAGTGCTCAAGAGCCCTCCTGCTCCCTCCTTCTGCATCATGTGTATAGCAGCAAGTTCATTTTGGGACACAAGTGTGTACATGGAAGATGGATATCCTTGCTGAAACTGCAAGAGTCCTGTATACTGGGCAGTTCTCATCCTGCAGTCAGGCCCAACAGAAGAAATTACAGCACAGTTCTCTACAACATATAAAGTGTGCCAGTAGTAAAGCAATGTAACTAGATTTCCCAATGTTCAGGAGCATTGCTACCTTCAGAATGGTCCAAACCCTAAAGTTGGTTTGAAATTCAGGAGTGGAACATCATGGAAACAATCTTCAAAGTCATTTTCAGGTTTCCAATGCAGTGCTGTGAACAAGTTTGATCAGAGCCAGTAATGGAAATCTGCTGTCTGTGATCCAAGTTGTTTCTCCTTTATCTTATCCATCCTTTGTGAAGGCAGAACGTTCCACATGGAAATAGAGTGTGTGCCCTGAAATTGAAACTATTAAGGTACCATCTTCACCACAATAGGAGACTGTTCCATTAGAGCATTTTCAGTGTTCCTGGAGACCAGTTTCAATAGGGTGAAAAAAAACCAGTGCCCTGGAACTACAAAATCCAAAGGTTGTGTGTAATATGGGGCTGCAGAAGGGATCAAAACCACAACGTTTAATAGAAATTCACAAGTGACATTTGTGAAGAATTTTCCCTTCCAATGCCCTTCCATACTTCCAAGGGTCTTCCCAACATTAATCTCAGTAACACAATGAAGTTCAAACTTCTCTGCAAGTGCATAAAATTCCTAGTATTAATAAAAAAATCATCCATATACCAAGTAGAACTTTCAAAATTAAAAAAAAAAAACTTGTGGCAGTAGAATGTCATCAAAAAACTGCAGTCTTTTTCAATATGAGCGTCTTCACGGGGAATCATTTGAAGTGCAGTCTAGACCAGTATTCAAGAGTTCCTACTGAGGTGGGATCATCAATTTTGGGATTAATGCAATGCTGAAGAATGAATTGTTTGCCAACATTCCATTGAAATTCATGTGCAATTCTTTGCAAAAACACGACAACCTCACTTCCCTTCTTGCAATTATCTCCCTTGAACCCAGAGGAAAATGGCCATGACACATTGGGGGAAATGCCAGAAAGTATTATTCTTTGTGCTACTTCAAGCAGAGGAAAGACACAATGTTCACTTTGAGAGCAAAAAGTGCACATAGAAGATGGCTCCTCTTGGCTGACGTGCTTCACTTCTGCCTTCACAGCAATATTCTCCTGCCTATTCTTCAGACTCTTCAGGATGCAGGGAACAAGTGTGCTAGAACATGATACTTCAAGATAATTTCTCCATGTTGAAGGACCACAATGCAACTGGAGGAAGGACCAAGTTACCAAAGTGTCATTGAAATTCACTGGTGAAATTTCTCAGAGAGAACTCTCTTCATAGGCACTTTCAAACATCCATGGAAATGTGGGCAACCAGTGAAAGGAATGGTGAAAATTTGAAACCTTTTTGAGAGCTTCAAAATTCTACTGACTCATGCTGGTGCTTGGAAAGTCTCAGCAGAATGTGTGCAATGAGAACAGATTGAGTGCCTAGAAGTCAAATCTCTTCCTGGTCCTACATGTCTTTGGCCATGTAAGACAACTCCCAGAAGCATTATGAAAGAGCAGAGTCATCTCGGTGTGCAAGGTGTGCTAACAACTGCTCTTTTCAGTAACATCAATATAATTTGGGATCATTACAGTAGAGCAGAAGGGATCTGTGCAGTGAAGAATGACAGCATTGTGTTTGGAAAGTTTTTGCAGAATAGTCGGCTCATTTCCAAGAGCCAAATTTTCTTAAGGGATTTATGGCTCTGAGGAAAATCAGTGAGAAATCAAATCATTTCAGAAACTGTAAGAAACTGCTTGTGCCCTGGTATCGCGAATCCCTGCCCGCAGAGAGACACGACACGTAGGCTGATTAAAAGCTTTATTTACAGCATGGCCATCTCGTTAAGTTTTTCTTTGTTCTCCCTAAGGAGGAAATTGCTACAGGTTATATAGACAAAGACAACCAATCAGAAAGCTGTCCATGCAGGCAGCACATGGATTTACAGTATTACAGATATAGAGCATACAGAGATCACGCGCAGGACATGCAAAAGCTCCGGCCAATCGTAAACACTTCCTCAAATTGTATACAACTAAGGCTCCTTTTGGCAAGTTGCCAGCCACCATCTATACCATGTAGCAGGAGGGATAACAAAAGGGGTCTCTAGAAAACCCCAACACCCCGGTGACATCAATAGGTCAAAATGCACAATGTTGATTTCAAGAACAGTACTTGACTACAAAAGGGATATCCCCTTGGAAAAGACTGCTGTTCTGCCTTCAACATTGTTCTCAACACCATATTTATAGCAGAGTTCAGGCATACTTGCTAAGGGGTCTTGAAGCGAGCCCTTTGGAGCTACAATCACCACCTTCTAGTAACCACTACAGAATCAGCAGGTGTCCATTCCCCAATGTTTCAACGAATGTCAGTAGTGACACTTTGAAGAATCCTCACTCCCCCTGTAATTAGAGGCTTCTATACTTCCCACAGTAAACAAAAGTACTCAGGTGCAAGTTGATCATCTCTCTTCACATACACAGAAACCCTTCAGTGCCAGCAGTTGATCAAACTCCAATCGGAATAGCTCACAAAGGAAATGAAGTGAGCATCTGGAATTTTCTTTGTGAATTTGCTTCTCATTTGCCACTCACATATTGTGCCCATAGAATCCTTACTAGGCAAGATGCCCATGCAATCCAACAAGTGTGGTAGCAGCCTTTCTCTTATAGCAAGGAGTCTGACCTGGGTTGAATGTGTTTCTACAGAGTGTATCAATGAAAGAAGGCTCTGGGAAGATGATCTTCCAGTTCCTTGGCAGAAAATTCACTTCAGTCTCACTTGTCTCCTTGAATTCTTCTACCTGTTTCCTCAGAATGGGGAAATTGTTTTCAATTGGAAAGAGTTCTGCACATGATATTTTGGTTTTATGTGTCACTTTCACTATCAACAGAATCAAATTCGCTCTCATTTGACACAGAGTGTTTCTCTAGATGTGGGATGTTCTTTCAGAAATCACTACCCACCTGCATTCAAGGAGATCCTCATCCAGGATATATGAATAGCAATGTTCCACAGAGTCTGCACTGTGGACAACATCAAAGACTTTGTAATAGAATTCAGAAAGTTTAAGGTGCTTGTGCAACTTTACAAGGTTTAATATCACAATGATTTACACAAATTCAGAAGAAAAAATGTTTAGAAACTTCACTGTTGAAATAGTATTTGAAGCTCTCCAGGAGATGTCCTCCCTGGTGGAATTGGTATCTTCCCCCCCCCACTCCAAATTGCTCATGTTTTGTAGTGCTTTCTCCCTCTACAATTCAGAGTGGTCTCAATGACAATATGGTGACTGACTAGAAACTGAAAGACCCTTTGATACTGCTTTTCCATTGGAATTGTCACCTACTTGACTTTCATCTTTCCAGTCACAGCGAGGACATGAAAACAGATTGGGAGATAAACATTTCTCTGGTAGCTGGGTTCATCAACTCTGTTTAGTCTCCAGAGACTAAGAAGAAAAAAATTAACCCAAGTCTCAATGAACAACACAAGTGATTGCTTGGCTGAATGGTCTTTTCACCTATGCTTTTGTTCTTCTCATTTATGCCTGTTACCAGAGGTACAATCACTTTGAATCTGAAACATTTTTCCAAGTGCTTGAAAGCCCTCATGATTCCTCCTTCTGCATCATGTGCAAAGCACCAAGTTCATTTTGAGACTGAAGTGTGTACAGGGAAGATGGATATCCTTGCTGAAACTGAATGAGTCCTGCCTACTGGGGGCTCTCATCCTGCAGAATAATGCCAAGAGTAGAAAGTAGAGCACAGTTCTACCCAACATATATAGTAGGCCACTAACAAAGCAAATGTAGCTAGATTCCCCAATGTTGAGAAACATTGTGGGCCTGCAGAATGGTCCAAAACCCAAAGTTGATTTGCAATTCTGTACTGGAGAGTCATGGAAAGAAAAATCTTCTAAAGCACTTTCAGTTTTCAAATACAGTTCTGAGTACCAGTACAGCCAGGCCAGGAATGGAAATCTGCTTTATGTGATCCAAATTGTTTCTCTTATCTTATTCATCCTTTGTCATAGCAAAATATTCTATATGGAAAGAGAGAGTGTGCCCTGAAATTGAAACTTCTATGGTATCATCTTCACCACAATGAAAGACTTCCCCATTAGAGCATTTTCAGTGTTCCTGTAGACCAGTTTCAATAGGGTGATAAAAACAGTGCCCTGGAACTAGAAATTCTGAATGTTGTGTGTAATGTGGGGCGGCAGAAGGGATGAACTTCCCAAAGTTAAATAGAAATTTATGAGTGAAACTCATAAACACATTTCTCTTCCAATGCACTTCCATGCTTACAAGTGTCTTCCTGACATCAATAGCTGTAGCACAATGAAGTTCAAACATCTCTTTGAGTGTTTCAAATTCCTTCTATTAGTGACGAATCCATTCATAGAGCAAGTAGAACTTTCACATTTGGAAACCATGTTGAGATAAGATGTCTTCACAACACTGCAAATTTTTTGCAATATTGGCCTCTTCCCTGGGAGCCATTCGAAGTGCAGTGTAGGCCAATATTCAAGAATTCCTTCTGAGGTAGAAACATCGACTTTTGTGAAGAATGCAATGCTGAGGAATTAATTGTAGTCCAACATTCCATTGAAATCCATGTGCAATTCTTTGCCAAAGCATCACAGCCTCACTTCTCTTCTTGCAATGATCTTCCTTGGACCCAGAGGAAAATTGCCATGACCCATTGTGGGACATGACAGAAAGCTTTATGCTTTGTGTTGCTTCAAGCAGAATAAAGACACATATTCAATTTGAGACCCCAATGTGCACATAGAAGGTGACTCCTCCTGGTTGAAGTCCATCATTTCTGCCTTCAGAGCAATACTTCTCCTGCCTATTCTTCAGGCTCTTCAGGCTGCCTGGAACAAGTGTGCTAGTACATGACACTTCAAGCTAATTTATCCATGTTAAAAGACCACAATGGAATTAGAGAAAAGACCAAGTTCCCAAGGTGTCATTGAAATTCACTGGTGGAACTTCTCAGAGAGATCACTCTTCTTATGCACTTTCAAGCCTCCAGAAAAGTGCAAGTGACCAGTGAATGGAATGGTGAAAATTTGAAACCTCTCTGAGAGCTCCAAATTTTATGGACTCATGTTGGTGCTTGCAAGGGCTCAGCAGAATGTTCAAAATGAGACCAAATTGAGTGCCCTGAAATCAAATCTCTTCCTGATCCTGCATTTCCTTGGCCATGTAAGACCTTTCCCAGAAATATTATGAAAGTGCAAAGTCATCCCTGTGTTCAAGGTGTGCTAGCAACCGCATCTATATAATTTGGGATCATTATGTTAGTGCAGAAGGGATCTATGCAGTGAAGAATGATACCAATGCATTTGGAAAGTTGTTGCAGAATACTCAGTTCATTTCCCAGAGCCAAATTAACTTACAAGGATCTGTGGTCCAATGAAAATCACTGAGACATCAAATCATTTCTGCAACTGCAAGAAACTTCTTGTGCCCCTGTGGCTTCAATGAGTCAAAATGTTGATTTCAAGACAGTGCATGACTACAAGGGGAATACCCCCTTGGAAAAGACTGCTGTTCTGCTTTCACCATTGTTCTCAATACAATATTCATAGCAGATTTCAGGCACATTCCCTAAGGGGGCTTGAAGAGAGCCTTTTGGAGCTACAATCACCACCTTCTAGTAACCACTACAAAATCAGCGTGTGTTCATTCCCCAATGTTTCAATGAATGTCAGTAGTGACACTTTGGAGAATCCTCATTTCCCCTGTAATTACAGACTTCTATGTTTCCTACAGTAAACAAAAGCTCTCATGTGTCAGTTCTTCATTTTCTTCACATACACAGAAACACTCTGGGTGCAAGCAGTTGCCCAATCTCCAATCCAAATAGCTCACAAAGAAATGAAGTGAGTGCAATTTTCTTTGTGGATTTGCTTCCCATCTGCCACTCACAAATTGTGCCCATAGAATTTGTACTAGGCAAGCAGCCCATGCAGTCCACAAAGTGTGGTAGCGGCCTTTCCCTTGTAGCAAAGAATCTGACCTCCTGGGTTGAATGCATTTCTGCAGAAAGTATCAATGAAACAAGGCTCTGGGATGATGATCTTCCAATTTGTAGGCAGTTAATTCACTTCAGCCTCAATTGCCTTCTGTGAAATGACTTCAAATTGGAAAGAGTTCTGCATGTGATATTTTGGATTTATATTTCATTCCACTACCACCAGAATCAATCAACTTTTCATTTGACACAGAGTGTGACTCTAGAGGTGGGATGGTCTTTCAGAAATTTCTACTCACCTTCTTTCTAGGAGAACCTCATCTAGGATATATGTATAGCAAAGTTCCACAGAGATACACTGTGGGCACTATAAAAGCCTTTGTAATAGAAATCAGAAACTTAAGGTGCTTGTGAAATTTTACAAGGATCAATTTTGCAATGATCAGGAATTCAGAAGGAAAAATTTTAGAAACATCTGTGTTGAAATACACTTTGAGGTTTCCCAGGAGTGGTCCTTACTTTTGGAATTGGTATATTTCCCCACTGCTCCAAATTTCTCATGTTTTGTAAAGGCTTCTCACTCTACAATGAGGAGAGATAGCAGTGGCAATGTGGTGACTGACTGGAAACTGAAAGGTTTTTGATGCTTCTTTTCCACTGGAATTGTCTCCAATTTAACATTTCCAGTCACTGTGTGGACACATACACAGATGGGGAAATCATCATTTCCATTGGAGCTGGGTTCATCAACTCTTTTAGGACATGAACCCATGGATGACATAACTATCCAACATTTCAATGAACAAAAAGAAAGGATTGCTATGAAGAATTGTCTTTTCATCTCCACATGCATGCTTCTGATGGTCTCCGTGTTACCTGTGGTACAAACACTTTGTTTATGAAACCTTTCCCCAAGTTCTCAAAAGCCCTCATGCTTCCTCCTTCTGCATGATATGCACAGCAGCAGTTTCATTTTGAGACTCTAGTGTGTCCCTGGAAGAGGATATCCTTGCTGAAACTGCATGAGTCCTGCCTACTAGGCATTTCTCACCTGCAGAGTCAGGTCCACTAGGAGAAACTAGAGAACAGTTCTGTCCAACAAAAAGTGGGCCAGTAATAAGCAAATGTAGCTAGATTGCCAATGTTGAGGAGCATTGTGAATCTGCAGAATGGTCCAAACCCCAAAGTTGGTTTGAAATTCAGTAGTGGAGCATCATGGAAACAACAACTTTCAAAATTAGTGTCAGGTTTCCAATGAAGTACTGAGGACCAGTGCAGCCAAAGCAAGGAATGGAAATCTTCTTTGTGTGATCCAAATTGATTCTGTTTTATCTTATTCATCCTATGTCAAAGCAGAATGTTCCAAAAGGAAACAGAGTGTGTGCCCTGAAATGGAAACTATTATGCTACCATCTTCTCCACATTAGGAGACTGTTCCAGGAGAGCATTTTCAGTGTCCCTGTAGGACAGTCCTAATAGGGTCAATAAAAGAGTGCCCTGATACTAGAAATTCCAAGGGTTGAGTTTAATGTGGGGCTGCAGATGGAATCAAATTCAAAAAGGTTGATAGAATTCTGTAGTGAAACTCACTCAGATATTTCCATTCAGATGCACTCCCAGTGTTCCAAGTGTCATCTCGAGACCAATGGCAGTAATTCAATGCATTTCAATCTTATTTGTGACTGCTTCACATTCCATCTATTAACAAGGAATCCATCCATGTACAAGGTAGAACTTTCACCATGAGAAGAGGCATTGAGGTAGAATGTCATCACAACACTGCCATTCTTTTGCAAATTAGCCTCTCCCCTGGCAGCCTGTTGAAGTGCAGTGTAGATCAGTATATAAGAGTTCCCTCTGAGGTAGGAACATTGACTTTCAGGAGGAATGCAATGTTCAGGAATGAATGATTCTCCAACATTTCACTGAAATCTATGGACAATTCTCTGCAGAAATATCACAGCCATCCTTCCTACCTTGCAATGATTTCCCTGTGACCCAGAGGAAAACAGCCATGACACATCAGGGGAAGGGCCAGAAAGCATTTATGCTTTGTGCTACTTCAAGCAGAGGAAAGCATGATGTTCACTTTGAAAACAGAATGTGCACATAGAAGATTACTCTTCCTCACTGAAAGGGAACAAGTGTGCTGGAAGATAACACTTGAATCTGAGTTCTCTATCTTGGAGGACAGCATTGGAACTGTGGAAAGGACCCAGTGCCCAACATGGCATTGAAATTCACTGCTGAAATTTCTCAGAAACAGCTCACTTCTAATGCACTCTCAGGATTCCAGAAAAGTGCCAGCGACCAGTGGAACAAATGCTCTGAATTGAAATCCAGTGTGAGTGCTCCAAAATTCTTTTGATTCATGCTGGTGCATGCAAATGCTCAACAGAACATGTGCAATGAGAACGTATTGAGAGCCTGGTAATGAAACCTCTTCCTGAACCAGTATCACTTTTGCAATATTAGACAACTCCACAGGAGCATTATGTAAGTGCACAGTCATCCCAGTGGGCAGGTGTGCTAGAAAATGCTCCTTTCTGTAGTATCAAGTTATGTTGGGATAATTGTGATAGTGCAGAAGGGATCTATCTATGAACTGAAAAATGACAGCAACGTGTTTGGAAAGTTTTTCACACAAGACACACTTCATTTCCAGTAGCCAACATAACCTTCAGTGATCTGTTGTTTCCAAGGTGAAATCACTGTGAACTCTAATCACTTCTGCAACTGCAAGTAAATGCTTATAGCCATATTGTTTCAGTGAGTCAAAATGCACACCGTTCATTTCAACAACTATGTTTGGCCAGGGGAGGGATGTCCACTCATAAAAGGCTGCTGTTCTGCCTTCACCATTTTTCTCAACACCATATTCACAGTAGAGGTCAGGCACACTCTCAAAGAGACCTTGAATAGAGTCCTTTGCAGCTACAGGCACCAAATTTTAGTAACAACTATAGAATCAGGAGGTATCCATTACCCAATGTTTTATTGAACTTCAGTCATATCTTTTATGAATCCTCATTTACTGTCATTTCAGGCTTCTACAGTTCCCATTGAAAAGAAAAGAATGAAAGTGAGCAATTGATCCTTTCTCATCAAGTACATCACAAACCCTCCCATTGCCCAGTAGTTGATCATACTCCAATCTGAATAGCTCGCAATGGGGATGAAGTGTGTGTCTGTAATTCCCTACATGGCTCTACTTCTCATCTCCCAATAATCCATTTTTCCCATGGATCTTTACTAGGCAGTGTGCCCACACAGTCTGAGCAGTGTGCTAACAGCTTTAATCTTGTAGCAAGGATTTTCATCTCTTGGGTTCAGTGTGCTTCTGCAGAGGGTATCAATGAAACAAGTCTCAGGGGAGATGACCTTGCAATTCTATTGGAATGAATTCACTTCAGCCTCACATGCCTCCTTGGGATGCTCTTCCTGTTATCTCTGAATGGTGAAACTGTATTCATATGGAAAGAGTCCTGCAAGTGTAGCATAGGATTGATATGTCAATCCACTGGAAGCAGAATAAACTTCCTTTTAATTTGACAACACAGCTTGTCTCTAGGTGTGGGATGTTCTTCCAGAGGTGTTACTAGTCTGCTTTCAAGGAGATCCTCATCCAGGATATATATATATATATATATATATATATATATATATATATATATATATATATATGAATGTTCCACTGGATACACACTGTGTGGAAGATTAAAGCCTTTGTAACCAAAATCAGAAACTTGGAGGTGTTTGTGCAACTTTACAAAGGATATTGGTGCAATGAATTATGAAAATTTATAGGATAAACTGTTTAGTAACATCTCTGTTCAAATATTCTTTGAGGCATCCATGGAGAGATTGTTACTGGTGAATTTGGTATCTTTCCTGTCTGTTTCACACGCCTTATATTTTGTAGTGGCCTTTTGTCCTAAAATGCAGAGTGATCACAATGGCAATGGTGTGAGTGACTAGAAACTGAAAGCCATCTTTATACTACTTGACCTGTGGAATCATATACTGCTTCAGTTTACCATTAGCAGTCACAGTGTAGAGCCATACTCAGATGGTGAATTCAACATTTTCCTTGTAGCAGGGAGCATCAACTCCTTGGAGGGATGTGAGCCCACCGACAGCAACAGCTTACCCAAATTTCAATGAAAACCATATGGGAGTAATTAACAGAATGGTCTTTTGCCTTCCCTTTTGTGTTTTGATGATCCGTCTGTTACCAGTGGTATGATCACTTTTAATCTGAAATGATTCTCCAAGTGCTAGGAAGCCCTGAAGCATTTTCCATCTAAATCAGGAACAAAACCAAAAGTATATTTTGAGATTCTCATATGTATGTGGAACGTGGAACTCCTTCCTGATCCTGCATGAGTTCTACCTAATATTCTGTTCTCATCCCGCAAAGTCAGGCACAAAGGAGAATTTGGAGCACAGTTTTGTCCAACATATAATGTGGGCCCACAAAATAGCACATATAACTAGATTCCCTAATGTTGAAGGACACTGCAATCCTGCAGAATGGTTCAAACCCCTAAGTTGGTTTGAAATTCAGTAGTGGAACATACTGGAAACAACATTCTTCAAATACTCTTTCAGGTTTTCAAAGAACTCCTGATGATCAGTGCAGCCAAAGCCAGGAATTGAAATCTGTTCTCTCTTTTCCAAATTATTTCTGTTCTCACTGGCTTCATCTTTTGTCAAAGCAGAATGTTCCAAAATATAGTGTGTGCAGTGAAATAAAAACTTATATGGTATCATCTTCTCCAAAATAGGAGACAGTTCTAGGTGATGATTTCCAGTGGTCCTGTAGACCCCTTTCAATGGTTTGAGAAAAACAGTACCCTGGAGCTAGAAATTCTGAAGTTTGGAAGAAATGTGGAACTGCAAAAGAGAACAAATCCCCAAAGTTCCACACAAATTCAATAGTGAAACCTGCTCAGATATTTCCTTTCCAATGCACCTCCAGAATTCCAAGTGTCATGCTGACACCAATGGCAGTAACACAATGAATTTCAAACATCTTTGCTACTGCTTCACATTCCATCTATTGAAAAGGAATCCATTCATATACCTGGTAGAACTTTCACAATGGGAAACTGCATTTAGGTAGATTGTCTTCACAACACTGCCATTCTTTCTCAAAATTAGCCTCTTCCTTGGTAGACATTTGACATACAGTGTGCAACAGTATACAAGAGATCCCTCTGAGGTGGGAATATCAAATTTTGGGAAAAATGCAATGCTAAGAAATGAATGATTCTCCAATATTTCACTGAAATCCATGTGCAATTCTCTGAAGAAATATCACAGTTGGGCTTCCCTTCTAGCAATGATCTCCCTGGAACCCTAAGGAAAACTGCCATGACATATCATGTGAAGGGCCAGAAAGCTTTTATGCTTTGTGCTGCTTCAAGCAGAGTAAGAATGATGTCAGCTTTGAAAGCAGAATGTGCACTTAGAAGATGGCTCTTCTTTGGTGCAATTGCATCATTTATACATTTGACAAAATACTTCTCTTGTCAGTTCTTCAGAAGCTTCAGCATTGAGGGAACATTTGTTGTAGAATATAACACTTGAAGCTGAGTTCTCTATATTGGAGGATCACATTGGAATTGCCAAAAGAACCAGGTGCCCAAGGGGTCATTGAAATTCACTGCTGAAACATCTCAGCAAAAACTCACTTCTTATGCACTCTCAGGATTCCAGAAAAGTGCCGGCGACCAGTGGAACAAATGCTCTGAATTGAAATCCTGTGTGAGTGGTCCAAAATTTTGTTGATTCATGCTGGTACATGCAGAGGCTCAGTAGAATATGTGCCATGAGAATATCTTGAGGGTCTGGTACTCAAATCTCTTCCTGAACCTGCATCACTTTTGCCATGTTAGACCACTCCCCAGGAGCATTATGTAAGTGCATGGTCATCCCAGTGTGCCAGGTGTGCTAGCAACCCCTCCTTTCTGTATTATCAAGTTACATTGTGAAAATTATGGTAGTTCAGAAGAGATCTGTGAATTGAATAATGACAGCAATGTGTTTGGAAAGTGCAGATGACACCCTTCAGTTCCAATGGCAGGTTTGACTTCCAGTGATCTGTTGTTTCTATGGTAAAATCTCTGTGAACTCGAATCTTTTCTGCACCTGCAATAATCTGCTTGTGTCCTGTGGCTTCAGTGAGTCAAAATGCACAATGTTCATTTCAACAATGTTTGGCCAGAAGAGGGATGTCCACTCAGAAATGTCTGCTGTTCTGCCCTCACCATTGTTCTCAATGTCATATTCATAGCAGAGTTCAGGTACACTCCATCAGCGGACTTGAAGACAGTCCGTTCTACCTATAAACACCACATTTTAGTGACAACTACATAATCAGTGGGATCCATTCCCCAATGATTTATTAAATTTCAGTAGTATGTCTTTTACAAATCCTCATTTTCCATTTCCTATCAGGAATCAATGGTTCCTATCTATAGAAAAGATTGAAAGCAAGCAGTTGATCCTTTCTCTTCAAGTACATTTAAAAACCTCACTTTACCCAGCAGTTGGATCAAATTCCAATCTGAAAAGCTAGCAATGGGAATGTAGTGTGTGTCTGGAATTCTAGTCATAAATTTCCTTCTCAACCCCATGGAATCTTTACTATGCAGCCTGTCCATGCAGTCTGCACAGTGTGCTAGCAGCCTTAACCTTGTAGCAAGTATTTCAGCTCTTGGATTCAGTGTACCTCTGGGAAGGGTATCAATGAAACAAGGCTCTGGGGAGATGATCTTACATTTCTTTTGGAATGAATTCACTTCAGCCTCACTTGCCTCCTTGGAACCCTCTTCCTGTTATCTCTGCATGGTTAAATTGCTTTCACTTTGAAAGTCCTGTAAGTGCAGCATAGGACTGATGTGTCAATCCACTAGAAGAAGAATCAAACTTCCTTTCACTTTGAAAACACAGCTTGTCTCTAGATGTGGGATTTCTTCCAGAAGATGTTACTTGCCTGCTTTAAAGGAGATCCTCATCCAGGATATACACATAGCAAAGTTCTACAACGTATACACTGTGTGGAAGATCACACAGTGTGAAAGTCTTTGTAGCTGATACCCGAGACTTGGAGGAGTTTGTGCAACTTTACAAGGGATCAATAGTGCAATGACTTATGGAAATTCACAAGAGAAACCATATAGAAACATCTCTGTTCAAATGTTCTTTGAGTCATCCATGGAGAGGACATTACTGGTGGATTTGTATCTTTTCTGTCTGCTCAAGTGGCTTATATTTTGTAGTGGCCTTTCACCCTAAAAATTAGAGTGATCACAATGGTAATGGAGTGAGTGAATGGAAACTCAAAGCCGTCTTTTACTGCTTGACCTGTGGAATCATATCCTGCTTCAATTTATCATTTCCAGTCACAGTGTAGACCCGTACTCAGATGGTGAAATCAACATTTCTCTTGTAGCAGGGATCATCAACCCTGTTCTGTTGTTGAGCCCAACAACAGAATCAGCTAAACTGAATTTCAAGGAAAAACACATAGGAGTAATTTGCAGAATGGTCTTTTACCTTCTCTTGCACGTTCTTATGATCTTCCTCTTACCAGTGCTACAATCACTTTTATTCTGAAACGTTTCTCCAAGTGCTAGAAAGCCCTCATGCATCTTCCATCTGCATCAGGTACAAAGCAGCAGATGCATTTTGAGACTCTAGCATGTACGTGGAAGATGGAACTCCTTCCTGAACCTGCATAAGTCCTATCTACTGGTCAGTTTTCATCCCACAGATTGTGGCACAAAAGGAGAAGTTGGAGCACAGTTCTGTCCAAGATATAATGTGAAAGCTTAAAATAGCACATAAAACTAGATTCCCCGATGTCGAAGGGCACTGTGGACCTGCAGAATGGTACAAACCCTAAAGATGTTTGAAAATTCCCTATTGGTGAACATGCTGGAAACAATATTCTTCAAATGCAATATCAGATTTCCAATGTATTGCTGAAGATGATTGCAGCCAAATCTGGCAATTGAAATCTGTTCTCTGTGTTCCAAATTGTTTCTGCTTTCTCTTACATCCTAATTTGTCAATGCAGAATGTTCCAAATACAGAGGTTGTGCATTGAAATTGAAGTTTTTATAGTATCATCTTCCACCCAAATAGAAGACAGTTCCAGGTGAGCATTTCCAGTGGTTGTATAGACCAGTTTTAAGAGTGTGAGAAAAACAGGGCCCTGGAGGTAGAAACTATGATGTTCAGAAAAAATGTGGGGCCGCAGCAGAGAACAAAGCCCCAAAGATCAATAGAAATTCAGTGGTGAAATCCGCTCTGTTATTTCCCTTCTGATCAACTTCCAGAGTTCCAAATGTCATCCCCAGACCAATGGCAGTAACACAATGAATGCCAATCTTCTCTGTGACTGCTTCACATTCCTTCTATTCACAAGGAATCCATCCATGTACCAGGTAGAACTTTCACAATGGGAAATGCCATTGAGGTAGAATGTCCTCACAACATTGCAACTCCTTTGCAAAATTAACCTCCTCCCTGGTAGCTATTTGAAGTGCAGTGTAGACCTGTATACAAAAGATTCCCCTGAGGCATGAACATCAACTTTTGTGAAGAAAGCAATGCTGAAGAATGAATGTTTCTCCAACATAACACTGAAATCCATGTGCAAATCTCTGCAGTAATATTGCAGTCCTGCTTCCTTTCTGGCAATAGTCTCCCTGTTATCCAGAGGATAACCACCATGACACAACTTGGGAAAGGCCAGAAAGCATTAATTCTTTGTGCTACTTCAAGTAGAGGAAATGAAATTTTGAATTTGAAAGCAGAATGTGTACATAGAGCAGGACTCTTCTTCATTGAAAGTGTTTCAGTTCTGCTGTCCAAGCAATACACCACCTGTCAATTGTTCAGGTGCTTCAGAATTGAGGAACAACTGTGCTAGAAGAAAAAGCTTGAAAATTAATTCTCCAACTTGGAGTACTACATTGGAACTGCAAAAGGAACAAGTGCTTTGGTGTCATTGAAATTCAATGGTGAAACTTCTCAGATACAGATCACTTCTTCAGCACTCTCAGGATTCCAGAAAAAGAGAGTTATAAGTGGAAGGAACACTGCAAATTGAAATCCTGTGCCATTGCTCCAAAATTCTATTGATTCAAGCTGGTGCATGCAATTGCTCAGTTGAATATGCACAATGAAAACATAATGAAGGCCTGGTACTCAAAACTCCTCTAGAACCAGTGTCACTTTGGACACGTTAGACCACTCCCTGGGAGCATTATGTAAGTGCACAATCATCCCAGTGTGCAAGGTGTGCTAGTAACCTCTCCTTTACATAGCCTTATTTTATGTTGGAGTAGTAGTGGTAGTGCAGAAGGGATCTCTGAACTGAAGAATGACAACAATGTGTTTGGAAAAATTTTGTAGAAGACACTCCATTTCCAATAGCCAACTTGATTTTGAGTGATCTGGTGTTTCCAAGGTAAAATCACTGTGAACTCAAATCATTCCTGCAACTGCAAGAAACTGCTTGTGCCCCTGTGGCTTCAGTGTGTCAAGTGCACAATAGTCATTTCAACAACAATGTTTGGCCAGCAAAGTAATGCCCACTCAGAAAAGACTGCTGTTCTGCCTTCACCAGTGTTCTCAACACCATATTCACAGCGGAGTTCAGGCATAATCCATCAGAGGTTTGAAGAGATTCCGTTGAAGTTATGAACACCACATTTTAGTAACAACTCCAGAATCAGCAGGTATATATTCCCCATTGTTTTACTGAATTTCAGTATTACATCATTTATGAATCCTCATTTCCTCTGTTATTTTAGGCTTCTATGATTCCTATCAATAGAAAAGAACAAAACTGAGTAGTTAATCCTTTCTCTTCAAGTACATTAAAAACCCTACCTTTTTCCAGTAGCTGATGAAACTCCAACCTGAACAGCTTGCAATGGGAATGAAGTGTGTGTCTGGAATTCTCTTCATGAATCTCCTTCTCATCTGCTAGTAGTCAACTGTTCCCATGGCATCTTTTGTAGTCCAGCTGCCCACACAGTCTACACAGTGTGCTAGCAGCCATAGTCTTGTTGCAAGGATTATCATCTCTTCAGTTCAGTGTGCTTCTGCAGAGGGCATCAATGAAATAAGGCTGTGTGGAGATGATCTTGTAATTCCTTTGCAGTGAACACTTCAGACTCCCTTGTCTCCCCAGGAGCCTCATCCTGTTATGGCAGCATGGTAAAATTGCTTTCAATTGGAAAGAGTCCTGCAAGTGCAGTGTCGGATTGATGTATCAGTCCACTAGAGGCAAAATCAAATGTCCTTTCACTTTGACAACACAGCATGTCTCTAGAAGAGGGATGTTCTTTCAGAAAGTGCTACTTGCCTGCTTTCAAGGATATCCTAATCCAGCATATATATATATATATATATATATATATATATATATATATATATATAGCAATGTTCCACCAGATATTCATTGTGCAGAAGATCAAAGATTGGGGACCAAAATCAGAAAACTGTAGGTGTTTGTGCAACCTTACAAGGAATCAATGGTGCAATGAATTTTGGAAATTCAGAGGAAAATTCATTAAGAAACATCTCTGATCAAATACTCTTTGAGGTTTAAAGGGAGAGGACATTACTGGTGGATTTGGTGTCTTTCCTCTCTAATCCAAATGGCTTATATTTGGAGTTACCTTTTGCTCTAAAATGCAGAATGATCACATTGGCAAAGGGGTGTGTGACTGGAAACTGACAGCCGTCTTCATACTGCTTGACGTGTAAAATCATAGACTGCTTTAATTTACCATTTCCAGTCACATTGTAGATGCATACTCAGATGGTGAAATCAGCATTTCCCTTGTTAGGGGTCACCATCTCTTTGGAGAGACCTGAACCCACTGACAGCATCAGCTAACCCAAGTTTCAGTGAAAAACACATGGGAGTAATTTGGAGATTGGTCTTTCACCTGCACTAGTGTATTCTGATGATCTGCCTGGTACCAGAGGAACAATCGCTATGAATCTGAAATGTTTCTCCAAGTGCATATCATGCATCTTCCATCTTCATCAGGTACAAAGCGCCAATAACATTTTGAGAGGCTACTGTGTACATGGAAGATGAACTTCTTCCTGAACCTGCATGAGTCCTGCCTACTCTTCAGATCTCATCCCACAGACACATACCCAATAGAAGTAAGAATACAGTTTTGTGCAACATACAATGTGGGACCTTAAAATAGCACACTGAGAGAGATTACACACTATTGAGGGGCACTGTGATCCTGCAGAATGGTCCAAACCCCAGAGTTGCCTTGAAATTTCCTAGTGGAACATGCTGGAAACAGTATTCCTAAAATGCACTTTCAGGTCTTCAAAGTACTGCTGAAGACCAGTGCAGCCAAAACCAGCAATTGAAATCTGTTCTCTGTGTTCCAACTTGCTTCTATTTTCTCTTACTTCATCCTTTGTCAAGGGAGAATGTTCCAAATACAAACAGAGTGTGTGCAGTGAAATTGAAACTTTTATGCTATCACCTTCTCCACAATAGGAGACAGTTCTGAGTGAGCATTTCCAGTGGTTGTGCAGACCCTTTTCAATAGTGTTAAAGAAACATGGACCTGGAGCTAAAAATTCCAAAGTTGGGAATGAATGTTGGGTTGCAAAATGGAACAAATTCCCAAAGTTTGATAGAAATTCAATAGTGAAACTCACTCAGGTATTTCCCTTCTGATGCACTTCCAGAGTTCCAAGTGTCATCCCCAAACCAATGGCAGTAAAACAATGAATGCAAATCTTCTCTGCAAAAGATTCAAATACCTTCTATTAACAAGGAATTCATCCATATACCAGGCAGAAATCTCACAATGGGATATGGTATTGAGGTAGACTATCTTCACAACACTGCAATTCTTTTGCAAAATTAACCTCCTCCCTGGTACCATTTGAAGTGCAGTAAAGATCAGTTTACAAGAGTTCCCTCAGAGGAATGAACATTGATTTTGGGAAGAATGCAATGCTGAAGAGTAAATGATTCTCCAACATATCACTAAAATCCAGGTACAATTATCTGCTGTAATATTGGAGCCACACTTACCTTCTGGCAATGATCTCCCTGTGACCCAGAGGATAACTGCCATGACACATTGTGGGAAGTGCCAGAATGTATTTATACTTCCTGCTGCTTCAAGCAGAGGAATGCAGAATGTTGACTTTGAAAGCACAATGTGTACATGGAATGGGACTCTTCTTCACTGAAAGTGTTTCAATTTGGACTTCCAAGCAATACATCTCCTGTAAGTTCTTCAGACTCTTCAGTATTGAGGGAACAAGTTTGTGAGAAGATAGCACTTGAAGCTGAATTCTCCATCTTGGAGGACCACATTGGAACTGTGGAATAGATTAAGTGCCTACTGTGTCATTGAAATTCACTGCTGAAACTTGTCAGAAACAGCTCAATTCATAGGCACTTTCTGGATTCCAGAAAATGCCAGTGATCAATGGAAAGAGTGCTGTGTGTG
Organism: Glaucomys volans; assembly: GCA_020662805.1. Lineage (NCBI taxonomy): Eukaryota > Metazoa > Chordata > Mammalia > Rodentia > Sciuridae > Glaucomys > Glaucomys volans. The sequence goes on from JAJEJO010004389.1 coordinate 33,549, forward strand.
AAAATCTTGTGTGAGTGCTCCAAAAGTCCTTTGATTCATGCTGGTGCATGCAGAGGCTCAGCTGAATGTGTGCAATGAGAACATAATGAGAGCATGGCACTCAAATTTCTTCCTGAACCTGTTACAATTTGGCCATATTAGACCACTCCCCAGGAGCATTATGTGGGTGTGCAATCAACCCAGTAAGCAAGGTGTGCTAGGAACTGCTCCTTTCTGTCACATCATTTTATATTGTGAGAGTTGTGGTAGTCAGAAGGGATCTAGTAACTGAAGAATGATAGCAATGCATTTGGAAAGCTCTTCACAGAGGACACACTTCATTTCTAATAGCTGACTTGAATTTCAGTGATCTGTTGTTTCCACAGTAAAATCACTCTGAACTCACCTCATGCGGGGATGCAGAAAGAAGACACTGAGGTAAATGTTCTCAGGCTGCAGAAAGGTAAAATCCTTGATTGAACACTCAGGATTGTTTATGCTTGTGGAGAAAACTCCCAAGTGACCTGACCCACTGGGTTAGCTTCACTCTTCCTCCTCTTCTCTCCCTTCTCCCTTTGGTAAACTGTGTGACTCCTAATTGAACACCCTTACAGACTATCATGTTACACTACCTGTTCTTTGTTCTCGGGCTCCCCTCATCTATAAAAGTGCTGTAATTCTTTAATAAATTTGAGATGATCTGGAACTTGCTCTCCCGAGGGCATTGCTTACCTCATTGGCCTTATCCCCTCTAGAAGGGACAAAGACACACAGGTTGAGTTACAATATATGGCATTCAACTGAGGGGCCTTCTTGGAGAAGCATGTCACTGGAGCTCCCATTATCTCTGAATTGAGAACCACTCATCTCTGCTCCTGAGACTCCTGAAAAGTGCAGTACTGCATTTGCATCGGTAACTTGGTCGTGAGCTGTCTGATTGTGATTTGACCATTCAGATCAGATTTCTTCTTCGAGAACTTCCTCTGACCCAATTTCCCCTTCAGCTCCAAGAAAATTGTGGTTTCTGGATAAGTGCACTGTGTAACATGGATACCATTCCCTCACATCTAAAGGAATCCCAGGTGAGGGCATTATGGTGCCTTGTTAGAAGTAGATTCATTAGGGTGAAGGAGAAAGAAGTGCAAAGGTCTGGGAAATAGTAATTAAACTAGCACCATCCATGAAGGATGACAATTTATGGGACCCAGACTTTTGGAAGGATATTATTTCCCTAGCTTGAGGCGCAGAAGTGCAAGGTGATTAAAAAGTCACCATTACAATTTTTCCCAATTATTACTGCCATACTCGCCTGCCTTCAAGGCTTGACAGAGCCTGAATTCCCAAACTTAACTGAGACTTTAGTCGCAGAAGCACAGATCCAGGACAAACATCCAGATACCAACTTTAAATCTCACAGGCAACTCTGCACAAGGGGAGAAGACCAACACTTCACCAGCAATGTTTCAGAGTAGTTCAGGCACTGAGCCAACAGTTACCATCCTCTCAGGCTTCCTTATCCCAGCAAGAGTCGTGCAAAGACTGTGGCTCAGGCACTCCACAGGGAGATACACAAACATAAGCCTGAAGCTTTATCCTTTGAATTCCCTAATTCCCAGCAAGGCACATGCATAGAGCAGGCAGAGCTTGCTCCACCTAGGCACCTTCAGGCTGTGGCAGAGTCTCTCAATTCACAGAGGAAGACAACACAAAATGCTAAAGAGAAAAAGCAAATTTGCTATGGAGCTTCCTATTTTCCCACAGAGCAGATAAAAACCTTGGTGGGAATGCAGACAAAAGAAAAGATGGGAGCTCTGGTCTTCCCCACCACTGCGCAGCATCTCCTGGGGGGTCTGGCCTGGAGGGGCTGGAGTCTCTGGCTCCAGCAGTGAGTTTGGACTCTGTGGCGCCATTTTGGAGCTTCCCTGGCAGAGGGCAACCATCTGGGACTGCCTGAGTCCTCAGAGTTGAGCTCTGGTCTTCCGCGCCACTGCGAGGCATCTCCTGGGGAGGTCTGGCCTGGAGCGAAGGGAATCGCCAGCTCCAGTGGGGAGTTTGGGCCCTTTGGTGCTATTTCACAGCTTCCTTGGCAGAGAGTGACCACCTGCCACCAACTGAGCCCCCAGCGAGGAGCTCAGGCCTGCCTGGTCTCTCAAGCCCAGTGTCTCCATCACTGAGCACAGTTTTGTGACCCCACACCAACGTGGTCTAGTTCCCAGGTCCATACCCTGGACCAGGGTCTAGCACCTTGATGTATCTGATTGTCTATCAACACCAGGCTGCCTGTGCCCAAAAGCATTGATCATTCCCAACCTGGAGGAAGTGGGACAGCAGCTTTCTTAGGTCACTGCTGGATCAAGAACCTCTCAAACATCAGGTGAGTTACTGGAAATCTGTAGGGACACTTTAAGTCTTTACAGGGAAATTGAAATCCCTCTGATTCGCACTACTAGAGGGGAAGATACATGAGCAGCATGAGAAAACACGGGAAGAAAGTGTCCCAAACTAATCTAGATGATATATAAAAAGAAACAAAAGACAGCATGGTAGAAGGAATGACAGAAAGGGAGTTCAGAATGCTCATAATTAAAATGATCCGAGAAGAGAATGATGTGACAAGAGAGCAGATTCAGGCTATGAATAATCAGCTAATAGAGCAATTGCAGGAAGCAAAAATCATTTCAATAAAGAGAGAGAAGTTCTGAGAAAAAAACAAACAGAAATCCATGAAGAAAACAAGAAAATGAAGGAAACAATAAACCAGGTTAAAAACTCAATAGAAAGCATAATTAACAGAATATATCACTTGGAAGACAGATCCCAGACAATGAAGACAAAATATTTAATCTTGAAAACATAGTTCAACAAACAGAGAAAATGGTTAGGAATCATGAACGAAACCTCCAAGAAATATGGGACATCATGAAAAGACCAAATTTAAGAGTTATGGGGATTGAGGAAGGCACAGAGATACAAACCAAGGGTATGAATAATCTGTTCAAGGAAATAATATCAAAAAATTTCCCAAATATGAGAAATGAAATGTAAAATCAATTACAGGAGGCTTACAGGACACCAAACGCACAGAATTACAACAGATCCACACCAAGGCACATTATAATGAAAACACCTAACATACAAAAGAAAGATAGAATTTCAAAGGCTGCGAGAGAAAAGCATCAGATTACTTACAGGGGTAAACTAATATGGATATCAGCAGATTTCTCAGCGCAGGCCCTAGGAGCAAGAAGGGCCTGGAACAATATATTTCAAGCTCTGAAAGAAAACGGATGGCAACTAAGAATCTTATGCCCAGCAAAACTTACCTTCAGATTTGATGATGAAATAAAATCCTTCCAGGATAAACAAAAGCTTAAAGAATTCACAAAGAGAAAGTCTGCCCTACAGAACATTCTCAATAAAACACTTGAAGAGGAAGAAATAAAAAAAAAACAATCTCAGTCAACATGGGGAGAAATTACCCTAAAGAAAGAGTCAATCAAAGGAGAAACAAAGTTAAGCTAAAAACCCCCAAAAAAACTAAAATGACAGGAAATACAAGTCATATGTCAATAGTAACCCTGAATGTAAATGGCCTAAACTCATCAATCAAAAGACTTGGACCGGATTGGATTGGATTAAAAAGAAACAACAATATGTTGCCTTCAAGAGAGTCATCTCATAGAAAAACATGCCCACAAACTAAAGGTGAAAGTTTGGGAAAAAACATACCATGCACATGGACTGAGTAAAAAAACAGGAGTTTCCATCCACATTTCAGATAAAGCAGACTTCAAGCCAAAGCTAGTCAGAAGGGATAAAGAAGGACATTTCATGCTGCTTAAAGGAAGCATAAATCAGCAAGACTAAACAATCATAAATATTTATGCACCAAATAATGGTGCATCGATGTACGTCAATCAGATCCTTCTCAATTTCAGTATCCTTCTCAATATCCTTCCATAGACCAAAACACAAATTTAACACTCCTCTCTCACCATTGGACAGATCTTCCAAGCAAAAATTGAACAAGGAAACCATAGGACTCAATGACACAATCACTAACTTGGACTTAACAGACATATATAGAATATTCCATCCATCAAAAAGCGAATACACAATCTTCTCAGCATCTCATGGTTTCTTGTCTAAAACAGACCATATGTTATGCCACAAAGCTACTCTTAGCAAATACAAAAGCATAGAGTTACTACTTTGTATACTATCAGATCATAATGGAATGAAATTAGATATCAATGATAAAGTTAAAAACAGAAACTACTCCAAGACCTGGAGATTAAATAATATGCTATTGAATGATGCATGGATAACAGAAGACATTAGGGGGGAAATTAAAAGATTTATAGAGGTCAACGAGAACAAAGATATGACATATCAAAATCTCTGGGTCACTATGAAAGCAGTGCTAAGAGGAAAATTCATTACATGGAGTTCATTTAATAAAAGAATGAAAAGTCAACAAATCAATGATCTCACACTACAGCTCAAGGCCCTAGAAAAAGAGGAGCAGATCATCACCAAAAGTAGCAGAGGACAGGAAATAATGAAAATTAGAGCTGAAATCAATGAAATTGAAACAAAGGAAACAATTCGAAAAATTGACAAAACAAAAAGTTGGTATTTTGAAAAAATAAGCAAAATTGATAAACCCTTAGCCACGCTAAAGAAGAGGAGAGAGAAACTCCAAATTACTAAAATTAGTGATGGAAATGGAAATATTACAACAGACACAATTGAAATACAAAACATAATAAGAAGCTACTTTGAAAATTTATACTCCAACAAAATAGAAAACGTGGAAGACATCAACAGGTTCCTAGAGGCATATGAGCCACCCAAACTGAATCTGGAGGACATATACAACTTAAATAGATCAGTTTCAAGCAATGAAATAGAAGAAGTCATCAAAAGCCTACCAACAAAGTAAAGTCCAGGACCAGATGGATTCACAGCCGAGTTCTACAATAACTCCAAAGAAGAGCTCATTCCAATACTCCTCAAAGTTTTTTCATGAAATAGAGGAGGAGGGAACACTTGCAAACTCATTCTATGGGGCTAATATCACCCTGATGCCAAAACCAGAGAAGGACTCATCAAGGAAAGAAAATTTCAGACCAATATTTCTAATGAACATAGATGCAAAAATTCTTAACAAAATTTTAGTGCATCGCATACAAAAGCATATTAAAAAGCTAGTGCACCATGATCAAGTGGGTTTCATCCCAGGGAGGCAAGGTTGGTTCAACATCTGGGAATCAAAAAATGTAATTCACCACATCAACAGACTTAAAGTCAAGAAACACATGATTATTTCAATGGACGCAGAGAAAGCATTTGATAAAATACAGCACCCCTTCATGTTCAAAACACTAGAAAAAATAGGAATAGTTGGGACATTCCTTAACATTGTAAAGGCTATCTATACTAAGCCCACAGCTTACATCATTCTAAATGGAGAAAAATTGATAGCATTCTCCCTGAGAACTGGAACAAGGCAGGTATGTCATCTTCCACCACTACTATTCAACATCGTTCTTGAAACTCTAGCCAGAGCAATTAGACAGACCAAAGGAATTTTGACAGGAATTCCTGTGAACATAACTACTGGAAGTTTGAAAACTGAAAGTGGATGATTTTTTGTCTGAGGAAATATTATTCATTGATTTACATGTCCTCTGAGTAATCACCTCTTCCCCTTCCTATTACATGTTTATACACTGTGCATCACCAAGATGTTGAGACATTCCCTAAATAGAGAAAGAGACTTCTTCCCAGGAAATCAATTCTTTCAAGTACCCACTTACCTGAGATGAAAATCAATGTCCAGCACCTCCTCTGGGGTATGCCTTTGGCCCCGCTGATTAGAATGTACACAAGGAAAAGGACAGGAGGAATAAAATAAAGACAGGTGTGACCATTTTTTGATGGTAAGGGCTTGGTATTCAGGTCTGAAAGATTTCCTCAAATTTCTTTTTTCCCAAAGACCAGAGCAAATAATATTTCCAAGATACCCTAAATTCCCCTACTGCCATACACATCCTTGTTTCCCTCAAATTATTGGCTGCTCATTGAGGAGCTACAACTCTCTTTTTCCTTAAAGGAATAGAGGGATAAACATTTGTCTCCTCATGACTCCCTAGACATTGGGATTTGACCTGAAACAAATGTTACTCCCTGGAATGTTCTCCAAAGACATGCACAGATTTTGATAGAAGTTCTTTGGATCTGCCTTGGGGTGGTTTTCTTGCAATGCTTAACACATAGTCAGGTGTGTGGAATATGCAGTCATCTGCATTAGGGAGTATTTTCAGGTTAGGTCAATCCTCCAGTTTCTCAAACTTTCCTCCACTGGTCAGTCATGTGAACAGAAACAGTTTGGAGAATATTTAATTGGAAGACAATTCTAAAGACTGCATTCAGAAAACAGCTGTGATGATAAGAAAAAGTGCTTCCCAAAGACCTAGATTTTTTTAGAGTCAACATTCCAGAAGATGAGACATCTCAGGGACACAGAGATTGTAACGGTCTCATTAATATGCTGGTAAATGTATTGCATCAGCAAGTTCTACAAGATGAGAAAGCTCACCAGGGACAAAAATGGAATCTTCAGCATTTTTGTTTTTGAAATTCAATTTGAGCACCCCTTGGGACTTCATTGTTGTCTTTCAGCAGGATAAGACCTTCCAAATATCACCAGCACTAGTTTTTTGTGAAGGAGGAGCTTCTGGGGTGCACTGCAATCTCTCTACAATAGAAGTGGTATTCTACACCACAAAATTGTCCTACACTACCAAAATATCTACTTGAAAATTGAGCAATGTAGAGAAAACACAGCTGCACATGACCCTGGCCCTGGGGGTACTCAGTTTGTTGTGCTTTCCATGTATTTAGATATCATTTCTTAAAGATTTCTATGAATTTGCACTGAAATCATAAGATAACTTCCACTGATATCACTCAGCATCCACAGACGCTATGCAATGCCTGATTGACCTGTATCACTCAAGATTCAGGTTCATTACTAATGACACATTTTTTTCAAACTCTTGTTCATTTTGAGGGATGTATTAATAGATGCTTTGTAGGGATGTGGTAAGGATGGCATATTCTGATTTTTATCAAGTAAATGAGAATGATTTAATTCTTATGTAAGTGCAGACATGACACAAGAAAGCCTGTTTAAAATAATCCTATTGAAGAAATGATATCAGAGACATTAGTTAGGTGGAATGATTGCTGTGGATTCCTGTAAATCCTACAAAAAAAGGCATGGAATTTCACAGTGCTGTAGGATGCCCTTTTCCTGTGTCTTAAGTCCTATCACATCTCTCATACTTCAGTTCCTTTATCTGTTTTTCAAATTAAGATTTTACATGCATTGTGTCTTCACTGTTGCATCATATCAGAGATATTTTTATTTAGATTTGACATGCTGTGCTGCAGTCTTTATTTTCAGAGGCATCATTCAGTGGTCCATATACAAATTTAGTCTTGTGTAAATTGAAGTGCTTGTGTTTACATGCTGTGTTGAAGGAAAGCCTTTACTGCCAGGTCATATTCCAGAGAAGCTATATCTGCATATGCTTAATGATGTATCCCTTGTAAGCTTCAGGGTAGAGTCAGGTTGGGGGAGGAACTTTATGACCTCAGCAATTGCACTGTGCTCTTTAATATCCTCGATTACAGAATGATCTGGCACCTACATCTTTCTCTATTGCATAGCACGTTGCAGCTGAAGAAATTTCCTGGAATGTTTGGGGTGATCACTCACAAGGACAACCTCTTTTAGAGTCCCTTCACAGAACTTGTTTCTGTCTCCAAAAACCATATGCATTTAGTGCACAAATATCCTTTACTCCTCTCTGTTTGATTCATCAACTTCCATGATTTCTACTATTCCTCTCTTTCAGCTGTGCATTTTCAAATTTTGTGTGATGCCCTTTTACTGTCTGGTCATCCTGCCCTCAACAGGCACTTAACTCTTCCCTTAATTTCATGTTGTTCTATGAGCATTGCTCCAGGGAGTGTGACCCTGGGCTTAAGTAATCATCTACAAACCTCTGGATAAGGTGTCATTGGAACCGTGCAGAAGGTCTTTGTTCAGACAGATCATAGGAAATTCATGAGAATTACACCTTCAGTGAGGACACATTGTGAAAGTGTTTCTACATCAAAAGGTGAATTGAAAAGCCTCTTGGGAACTCATAGCAAGACAATTTCTGAGTGCCTGCTAATTGTAAAACAACCACAGATTAATGGGGTCTGGCTGGTGGAGTGAGCATCTAATTTCTCTCCTAGATTTCCAGTAGCTTGCTAGCCTGCATACTAAATGTTTAGTGATGAACACCCTCCTTAACACATTGGGACATTCAGTTGCTCCTTACTTGTACTTAGAAGTCCTGAACCCCTGATTCCAGCTGACTCCTTTTGGGGCATTTTTGGAAATGTGTAGCATGACACCAGAATTGGTGTGCTTTTTTGGGTTCAAACTTCATCTAACCCACCGAGTCATCAGTCTGATCCTCTTCTCTGAAATGTTATTGGCCATTCTTGAGAGTGACTCCTAATGCCTTAGGTTAGTTTGCCTACTCAACAATGTACCAAGTGAGTCTAGACCAGCAGGACTCTCTTCATAAGGCCATCCCCTGGAGCCTGTTCTAGGCTTGGTGACTCACCTGTCTTCAGACAACCCATCACAACCTGGTCCACTACACCTTTTGGGGACCAATTGCCTAGAGTTGGTCCCTATTAACAGGAAATCATAATGTCTCCTGTATTCAATGTCACCTTGCATTCATGGACAGTATGGGAACATATCAGGCCAACAGGATCCCTTATCGTTGATGAATTCAGATAGCCCAAGTCCCCAGGGGACACACCCACTACATGCCCTGTTTCCTATTCTCCCATGTTAGGAATTAGGATCTCCTTTGTTGAGAGCAAAAGACCCCTGGGACTCATCTGCTTCCTATTCCCTCTTTGCAGCACAGCTGGACAGGAGCTACTCTTGAAGGGTTCTCTGCAGTTGCCAGAACATGAAGATATTCCAGCTCCCATGGCAACCATGACACCATTGTGCTGTCATTTGCCCTTCTGTGACTGCAGATAGTATGTGCAGCACAAGGTAGAATGACAGCCAAGCCATTCAAGGTAACACATGTTTCAGGCATGTATATTGCATCAGCAAGTTCAATAACAAAAAAAAAAATGCTCACCAGGGTGTAAAATTGATTCCTCTGCATTTTCAGTTGTTGAAGGTCAAGTTGAGAACATACTGAGACTTCATTGTTTCCTTTCAGCAGGGAATGGCATTCCAAATATCACTGGCACTAATGTTTGTGAAGGAAAAGCTCTCAGTGGCCTATTGCAGACTCTCTGCAAAGAAGTGGAGTTCGACCCCTCAACTTTATCCAACAAAACCACAATATTAACCTGAAAACAGAGAGATGTAGACAAAATACAGCTTGGACTGTATTTACAGTCTTGGACCTGGCTGTACTCAGTTGGTTGAGCTTTGCATGTTTATAGACATCATTTATTAAAGACTGGTAAAAATTGTCACTGAATGCATAGGTTAACTCCACTGATATCATTAAGAGCCACAAGTGTTTGAGAACCCTGGTGTCCCTGAATCACTTGAGATCCAGGTATATTACTAATGAAGCATTTTTTCATACTTTTTAAAATTTTAATGGCTGTCTTAAGAGATGTTATTTAGGGATGTGTGAACAATGGTATGTTCAGATTTTTATCAAGGAAATGAGAAGGATTGATTCTGATGTTAGTGCAGGGATGACCCAAGACAGCCCATTTAATATAATCCTATAAATGAAATGAAATCAGAGACATTAGTTATGTGGCACAATTGGGATGAATGCCTGCAATTCCTACAAATAACTAGATGAAATTTTGACATGTAGATCTCCTTTTCCTGCACCCTAAGTCCTATCACACCTTTCATATTTCAATTTCTTCTCTGCTTGTCAAGTTAGGATTTTGCATGTACTGTGTATTCATTGCTGCATAATAACAGATTATTTTGTATAGATATGCAATGTTGTGCTGCACACTTTATTTCCAGAGGTATCATTCAGTCGTCCTTAGGCAAATCTACACTTGTGTAAATTGAAGTGCTTGGGTGTACATGTTGTGGTGAGGGAAGGCCTTTCCTAACAGGGAATATGACAGGAAAACCAAATGTGCGTATGCTTATTGAGATATCTCTTGTATATACTTCAGGGTACAATCAGCAAAGGGGAAGGGCCTTTTGGTCCTCAGCATTTGCACTTGTGATCAGTAACTGTACTTGTTACAGCAATCTGGCCCTGACTTCCTGCTTTATTTTCATATGAGTTTCAGCTGAAGAAACTTCCTAGAACATGTGCAGAGACCATTCACAAGGCAACTTCTTTTACAATCCCTTCACAGAAGTTGGTTTCCTCTCCAACACGCATCAGCATTTAGTGCACAAGAAATATACTTTACTCCTCCCTGTTGGAAATATCAGTGTTCAGCATTGCTACCATTATTTTCTTTCAGCCAAATTGATTTTTAAATTTCCTGTGATGCCCTGTAGCGATTTGCCCTCATCAGATACTTCTTTCATCCCTTAATTTCATGTTTTTAGAGAATCATTTCTCCAGGATGGATGACTCTGCGCTTTAGGGTTAGCTGCTGGTTAAGTTGTCCTTAGAAATGTGAAGAGGAACTTTGTTCAGACAAGCAATAGGTGGGTCAAGAGAATTACACCTTCAGTGAAGACATATTGTGAAAGTTTCTCTGCTTCAAAGGATGAGTTGAAGCACCCCTTGAAATCTCAAAGCAAGACTATTTCTGAGTGCACCATCATTGTAAGACAACCACCAAGGTGGTGGGTCCTGGCCAGTGGAGTGAGAATTGGATGTTTCTCCTAGAATGCCAGCAACTTGCTAGCCTCCATCATTAATGTTTAATTATGAGGACCCTTTTTATCACATTGGGGAGATCAATCTCTCCTCATTGTACTTAGATGTCCTAAACCCCACTTTCCATCTGTATCCTTTTGGGACATTGTGGAAAGGTGTGGCATGACACAAGGTTTGGTGTGTTGTTTCTGGTTCAATATTCACCTAAAACACTATATCTCCCTCCATGCTCTTCTGTTACATGCCAAAGGCCATCATTGAAAGGGGCTACTAATGCCTTAAGCCAGTTTCCAGAATCAGCAATGTTCCCTGTGAATCCAGACCAGCAGGAGTGTGTTCATAGGTCCAAGACCCTGGGGTCTGTTCTAGGATTGGTGAGCCAACTATTCTTGGGCACATCCACTACTCTCACTGGTCCTCTACTCCTCTTGGGGTCAAAATGTATGCTGGGCATCCTCATTAGCAGGATACGAAAATGCCTTTTACCACCCAGTGAGCACATCACACCTTGAGGACATGGATGGTATGGCAAACTGTTAGGTTTCATTAGCGTCCCTTATTATGAATGAAATTGGATGTGAGTAATCCAAGGGTACACAGCAATTTTTACACCATAAAAATGCTCACCAGTGTGTAATATGAATTCTACTAAATTTTCTGATTTTGAAGCTCAGGTTGATTACATCTTGGAACTTCATTTCTGCCTTTCAGGAGGGACATTCAAAATGTCCTGGGCAGTAGGATGTGGGAAGGAGAAGCTTTCTGAGGGGCACTGCAATCTCTCTGCAAAAGTTGGGCTTCTACACCTCATAGTTTTCCCACACAACCCCAATATCAACTTGAAATCCAAGAGATGTAGACAAAATACTGCTGCAGGCATCCCTGGTTGTATTGGGCTGTGCTTTTCATGCTGTGCTTTGCATGTTTATACACATGTTTATACACATAATTGATTAAAGACTTGTATAAATTGGCACTGAATATATAAATTTATTTCCACTGATATCTTTCAGTAGTCACAGGGGCTATTTAAAGTCTGGTTTCCCTTTATCACTTGAGATCCAACTTCCTTACTAATGAAGCACTTTTTCAGACTTTTGTTCAAATTGAGGGATGTTATTAGAGATGCTGTGTAGGGGTTTGTGAAGGATGATATGTTCCAATTTTTATCAAGAAATTGAGGATGATTTGATTCTGATGTTAGTGAGGGGATGAACCTAGAAAGACTGTTTAGAATAAATCCTATTGAAGAAATGAAATGAGGTACATTAATTACATGGCAGTATTGGTGTGGATGACTGTAATTCCTGCAAATAAGGATTTGGATTTTCCAAATCATGCAGGATTTTTTTTGTGCCCTATCTCCTATCAAACCTTTTATACTTCTGCTGTTGTCTGTTTATCTTTTTAAGATTTTACATGTATTGTTTCTTCATTGTTGCATTGTAACAGAGAAGTTTTTGTTTAGATTTGCGATGTTTTGGTGCATGCTTTATTTCCAGAGTCATCATTCGGCGTCCATAGGCAAATCTCTACTTTTGTAAATTGAAATGTTTGGGTGTGTGTGCTATGGTGAAGGATGGGCTTTACTACCAGGTCGTATATCAGGAAAGCTAAATTTGCATATGTTTAATGAGGTATTCCTTGCAAGCTTCAGGGTAGAGTCAGCAATAGGGGAGGGCTTTTAGGTCCTCAGCCATTGTACTTGTGTAAGTAACTATTCTCAATTACAGAATGATCTGGCCCCTACTTCTTGCTGTATTTGCATGGCAGTATGTAGCTGAAGAGAGTTCCTGGAATGTGTTGGTGCTGAGGTCCAGCCTTAGCAGGGGTCGTGGCACAGATTAGTGGGGGGAAGGTGTCAGCAATGAGAGTAAAGAGACACAGACCCAAAGATCTGAGGCATAGTTTTAACTTTGCTGGTACATGGCTAAATTCTAATTCCAACTACCATTTCACACATGATCTATATATATCTATACATTAAACTTGAGTACATTCTCTTGAGGTTACATAGAAGGGGAGGTGATAAAGCTCTAAGGAAATGTGATGGACATAAGTATAATCAAAACAAATCAAATTCTCCTACTTTTCTAAACCAAACAACACTAAACCACTAACTGGTTCTGGTTTTAATGCTACTAGGAACAATAGAAGTCGAGGTCATCCTCATAAATTATATAGGTTTTGACAAGTCATGGTTTAAAGTTATGTCAAGGATAGTACTTTAGACATCTCTGGGAGGCTGATATGCAGCATAAATACCTTTTGACCTGTCTATAATATATAAAGTGGAACTTCTTTCTGTTAATAGTTAATTGACACCCATGGTGCAGCTTCCCATCAATCTTATATACAATCCACTGTGGTCCCTGAACTATGAAAACAGTTGAACTAAGAGGGGGGGCACATCCTGGTTTGGGTTAAAGCAGCCAGGCAGTCTGGCTTCTAAGCTAACTGATACCAGTGTACTATAACTCTTGTTGATCTGACCCACAATGTTTTTTCTCTTAGTTTAAGGTAATATTAAAGTGAAATCAATTAAGGTTTGAGTGGTGTTATTTTTATGTTCCAAATCACTTAATATCTGATTATCTACTGAACTGTTTACCAATAATAATAATAAATAGCACCAAAACAAAAAAGAGAACTCCACGTCCACATTTCCCAGAAGATTGGACCATGCAAGCATCTTCATTATTCCCAGTGGAACCATGTCAAGCACTGAGGGAAATAGTGGTGGGCATAGTATTTTGGGAGATCAATCACCAGAGCAATCACTTTGAGAGTCCCTTCACAGAAGTTGTTTTTCTCTCCAGCCCCATCTGCTTTTAGTGCACAAGAAGTATACTTTACTCCTCACTGTTTATGCAGCTTCCAGGATTTCTACCATTCCTCTCTTTCAGCTGGATGCATGTTCAAATGTCATGTGATGCCCTGTAACAATGTGCTCATCGTATCCTAATCAGAAACTTGTTTCAGTGCTTAATTTCACATTTTTGGAGAATCAGTTCTCCAGGGTGGTTGGTTCTGCAGTGTCGTTGGCATCTTGAAACTGCTGGTTAAGTTCTTAAAAATGTGAAGAGGGACTTTGTTCAGACAGGCAATAGGCAGATCAAGAGAATTATCCCGTCAGTGAAGACACATTGTGAAAGTTTTCTGCAACAAGAATGATTTGAAGGGCCTCTTGGAAACTCATAGCAAGACAATATCTGCTATGCAAGGCACTATAATTGCAACCCAGTGAGTACATTCCCCCCCTCAAGGACATGGACAGTATGGTAAACTGCCAGGTTCATCAAGGTTCCTTATCTTGGATGAAGTTGGATGTCTCAAAGCCCATGGCCATATGGCCTCTACATATGCTGATTCCTCCTTTCTTGTGTTCAGAGATTAGGATCTCATTTGTGCCCAACAAAAGACCCCCTGCCTCTTGCATGCTTCCTCTTCCCTCTTACCAGCACAGCTGGAAAAGAGCTTTTCTTCTTAACACTTCCTCTATAGTAGCGGGAACATGAATAGATTCTGGTTATCATGGCAACTTTGATGCCATTGTCCTCTCACAAGGTCTTTCTTTGACTTCAGGTGGTGTGTGCAGCTTAACTAAGATGACAGATAAGCAATTCATGGAAACCAGTGTTCCTCAAGGCCCAGCAACAAGCACTGGAAGAAGAAAAATCCTGCATTCTCCAACATGAGTCAGATAATTACTTGCCCTGACCAATCAATTGCCTGCATGCCAGCCTCTTCCAATTGAATACTGTAACTTTATTCTCCCTTGTTCTCATGTCCCCAGTGCAATGGGAAAAAAGTTAGGCACTTCTTGAGTGCAATCAAAAGCAGGGAAGCAGCTTTTCACGGAGAAATGAAGAACTGACAGTTCAATGGACAGGACTTTATCCAAACAATCTCACTGAAAGAATGTTAAGAGGAATTGCTGCAAACATAAGTACTGGAAGTTTGAAAACTGAATGTGGATGATTTTTGTTCTGAGCAAGTATTATTTATGAATTCACAGATTATATGATTCATTCCCTCTTCACATTCCTTATAAATATTTACACACTGTCCCTTGCCAAGATGCTCAGACACTCCCTAATTAGGGAAACAGAATTTTCCTAGGAATACCAACTTTTTTAAGCACCCACTTACCTGAGGTGAAAAGAAAGGTCCAGCACCTCCACTGGGGTTTGGAATTTGCCCAGCTGTTTAGAGTTTCCTCGATGAAAAGGACAACAGTAATGAAAAGAAAGAGTTGTGAGCAGTGTGCAATGTGAAGGGATAGGTGTTAAGGTGTGCAAATTTCTATCAGTTTCCTTTGGTCCCACAGATTAAGGCATATTATATTTCCCACAAAAATTACTTCTCCTACTGCCACACACCTCTATGATTCCCTCTGATAATTGTCTGCTCTATGAGAGCTATCAGTCTCTTTTTTCTTAAAGGGACATGGATGAAACTTTCTGTCCTCATGACTCCCTATACATTAGGATTTGACCTGCTTAGAAATGTTGGATAAGTCACAGATTTATTTGAAAACACAGTCTAAAGAAAGTCTATAGCAAGCAATTGTTGTGCATGAGAATAGTGCTTCCCCAGAGACCTAGATTTCTTGAGTCAGTATTCCTGAAGTTGAGACAACACTCAGCATTGCAGAGGTTGTATAGGTCTCATTAATATGCTGGCAAGTGTATTGCATCATCAATTCTACAAGATGAACATGCTCACCAGGGTTTAAAATGGGTTCTTTTCAATTTTTTATTTTTGAAGTTCAGGCCGAGCACACCTTGAGATTTCATTGCTGCATTTCAGCAGGAAATGATATTCAAAATATCACTTCCACTAGAGTTTGTGAAGTAGAAGCTTTCTGGGATACACTGCAGTCTCTCTGCAAAAGAAGTGGGCATCTACACCTCAATGTTACCACACAATCCCAATGTCAACATGAGAACTAAGAGATGTAGACAAACCCCATGTTCACATGGCCCTGACTATTCTCATTTTGTTGTGCTTTTGCTGTTTACAGACAACATTTATTAAGGCCATGTAGGAATTGCACAGAGTGCCTAAGTTTATGTCCACTGATATCATTGAGTAGCCACAGGGCTATGTAAAGCCTGGTTCCCGAGTATCACTCAAAATACAGGTTCATAAATATTCAAGCATTATTTTTCAGGCATTTGCTTATTTTGAGGGATGTCTTAAGAGATGTTGTGAAGGGATGTGTGAAGGATGACATGTTCTGTTTTTAATAAGAAAATGATAATGATTTGATTCTGATGTTAGTGTGGGGATCACCCAAGAAAGCCTATTTAAAATAATCCTATTGAAGAAATTATATCAGGAACTTTATATGGCAGGATTGTTCTGGATGCCTATAATTCCTACAAATAAGTTCTTGGATTTTCCAAATGATATACAATCTCTATTTCCTGTGCCCTATGTCATATCACACCTTTCATACTTCCAGTGTTCTCTCTGTTTTTCAGTTCAAGATTTTTTCACATATTGTGTCTTCATTATTGCATTATAAGAGAATGTTTTTGTTTAGATTTGTGATGTTGTTCTGCACACTTCATTTCCAAAGTCATCGGTCAGTTGTCCATATGCAAATCTATGTTTGTTTAAATTGAAGGGTAGCAGCATTTTGCAGAGAAGTGAAGGAAAAACAGTTCAAAGAACTGGTGAGGCATTCCCTTATTCAGAGAAAGAGACATTACCCTGAAAATCCACCTTTTCCAAGTACCTACATATCTGAGGTGAAAAGCAAGATCCCCCAGCATACCTACACTGGGATATGCACTTGGCCCAGGTACTTAGAATTTCCTCAAGGAAAAGGCCAGGAGGAATGAAAAGAATGAGATGGGTGTGAGAAGTTTTCATTACATAGGCTTGGTGTTCAGGGGTTAAAGATTATCTCAATATCATTGGTCTCAAAGATCAGAGCTAAGAGTATTTTCTAAACAAGCCTACATCTCTTACTGCCAAATGCCTCCATGCTTCCCTTGGATAATTTTCTGCCGATTGAACAACTACAACACCCTTTCTTCTTAAAGGGGCAGGGAGAAATCTTTCTCTTCTCATTACTCCCTAGATATTGGGATTTGACCTGCAACAGTGGTTGCTGGCTGGATTGTTCTCAAAAGAGAACTACAGAATGTGATAGAAATTTTTTGGCTGTGCCTTGGGTGATTTTTTGGCAAAGCATATCACAGTCGTATCTACAGAACATGCAGACATCTACCTTAATCCACCTCTTCAGATAATGCCAAAACTTCACTGTCTCAACATTTTCTCCTCCCTTCATTGAAGTGAGCACAAAATGGTTAGATAAACATTAGATTTAATTGACAGCCCCTTCGAAAGAGAGTTTTCAGTAAGAAGCTGTATTGCCAGTCAAAGGTGCATCCCCGGAAAGCTGGATTTCTTAAGAGACAATATTTCTAATGATGAGACAACCCTCAGGAATGCAGAGGTTATAAAGCTATTATTAAAATGTTGACAAATGTATTGAATCAGTAAGTTCTACAAGTCGAAAATTCCCACCAGGGTTTAAAATTGATTATTTTCCATTGTCACATTTTTAAGATCAAGTTTAACACATATTGGAACTTCATTGTTGCCATTCGGCAAGAAATGACATTGAAAATATCACCTGCACTAGGGTTTGTTAAGGATAAGCTTTCTGGAGTGCATTCCATTCTGGAATTTTCTGGAGTCCATTCTCTGCAAAAGAAGTGAACTTCTACAGTTCGACATTTTCAAACACAACCAAATTATCAACATGAAAACAGAGAGATGAAGACAAAATACAGCTTCAGATGACCATCAATTTTTCAGTTTTTTGAGCTCTGCATTTTTATAGATATTATTTATTAAAATCTTGCAGGAATTGTCACTGAATACAAAAATTAACTTCTGCTGATATCATCAGGAACCACAGGGGATATGTAAAGAATTAATTTCCTGTATTATTCGAGATCCAGATACATCCTGTACTCATCAGGCACAGTTTTCATCCCTCAGTTTCACATTCTTGGAGATGGTTGTGCCAGGGTCTGTGGCACTGATCTGTAATTTGAACCTAGAAGAAGCTAGTTAAGTTTTCCCTGGAATTATGCCAGAGGGCCATTGCTCAGGCAGGTGATAGGTAGGCAAGAGAATTTCACAATGTATTAAGACATATTCAGAGGTCTCTCTGCAAAGGGTGAGTGGAAGGACCCCTTTGAAAATCATAGCAAGACAATGTCTGAGTGAACCATAATTATATGGAACAGCATAAGTCTTGAGGCCTGGTCTGTGGAGTGAGAATAGAATGTCTGTCCTTGATTGCCAGCAACTTCTTAGCCTACTTCCTAATAGATTAGTGATTAACTCCCATGCCTCAACATTGGGGAGCTCAGCATCTCCTCACTTCTATTTAGAAATCCTAAGTTCCAGGTTCCAGCTCTCTCCTGTTGTGACATTCCTGGGAAGGTGTGTCATCACACCAGAGTTGCTGTGAAGTTTCCCAGTTCAAACTTCACCTAACCCACCAAGCTAAGCAGCATGCTTCTCTGCTCTGAAATGTCATCTGACATCATTTCGAGTGGCTGCTAAGGCCCTAGGCCAGCTTCCCGACTAGGGAACCTAGGGGGGTGAGTGCAGAGCAGAAGGAGCATCTTTGTCATTTCATGCTCCTGCAGCCTGTGGTAAACTTGGTGATCCACACAACCTAGGGCACCAATGCATCTCTCCCTAGTCCACTACACCCAGTGGGGAGCAATTGCCTGCAGTGTGGTCCCCATTTCCAGAAAATCATGATGCCTGCTGTGGCCAAGTGAGCACAACACCCCTTCAAGGCGATGGATGGTATGACAGCCTCTTAGGGTTCAGCAGGTTCCCTTTTCTTGGATGGAGTCAGGTGTCTCAAAGCCAGAGGGGTTGTGCCCACAACACAACACCATCTCTCTTCTCATGGGCTAAGAGGTTAGGATCCCTGTGTGGCAAACACTAATTGCCTCAGATTGCCTTCTTCCTCTTTCCTTCCAACATCCTGACTGTGTTAAGCACTGACATACCTGAGGTGAAAAGCAAAGGACAGAAACTCAACTGGGGTATGCAATTGTCCAAGCTGGTTAAAATTTCCTCAAGGGAAAGGCCAGCAGGAATGAAAAGAAAGAGAGAGTTGTGAGCAGTGTGCTTTGATAAGGGATTGATGCTCATGTGTGCAAGTTTCCTCAATTTCTTTGTTCCCATAGAGCAGGTTTTATAATAATTTCTACAAAGACCTACTTTTCCTAGTGCCACCAACCTCCATGATTCCCTCTCATATTTGTCTGCTTCTTGAGGAGAGATTTACTTTAAGGTATATGATGAAACTTTGCCTCCTCATGACTAGACAGTGGGATTTGACTTGCAACAAAGGTTTCTTGATTTGTTGTTCTCCAAAATCTTCTACAGTATTTCAGAGAAATTATTGGGCTCTGCCTTGGGTCATTTTACTTCCAAGCATATCACATAGCCAGGCCTGCACAACATGCATTTACCTACCTTAGGGAACATATTCATATCATTACAACCCTCCAGGATCTCAAAGATGTCTCTTCTGTTCATTCAAGTGAACTCAGAAATGTTAAATAACTCTCAGATTTAATTGGAAAACCATTCCTAAGAGAGTTTTCAGCAAGCAGATGTCTTCCCAAGGAAAACTTCTTCCATGGATTCCTAGATTTCTTGAGTCAGTTTTCCTGAAGATGAGACAACTCTCAGATATGCAGAGGTTGTAAGGGTCTCATTAATATGCTCGCAAGTGTATTGCATCAGCAAGATCTACAACATGAAAATGCTAACCAGGGTCTTATATTGGTTCTTCTCCATTATAGGTTTTTGAAGGTCAGATGGAGAACATCTTGGGACGTCATTGTTGCCTTTCAGCAGGAAATGACATTCAAAATATCAAAGGCAATACAGTTAGCAAAGGAGAAGCTTTGTGAGATGCACTGTAGTTTCTCTGCTAAAAAAAGTGGAGTCTACTACCTCAATGTTGTCCCACACAACCCCAATATCAACTTGAAAACTGAGAGATGTAGGCAAAACACAGCTGCATGTGGCCCTGGCTGTATTCAGTTTGTTGTGCTTTGCATGCTTATAAACATCATTCATTAAAAACTTGTATGAATTGGCACTGAATACGTAAGATTACTTCCACTAATATCATTCAGCAGCCACAGGGGCTATGTCCAGCCTGGTTTCCCTTTGTCACTCATGATATACTTTCATTACTAATGAAGCATGTTTTCAGATTTTTGTTCATTTTGTGAGATGACATAAAGGACTCTATATAGGGATGGGTGAAGGACAGGATCTCCTGATTTTTAGCAAAAAAAATGAGAATGGTTTGATTCCAATGTTGATGGAGGAATGACCTAAGAAAACCTATTAAAATAATCATATTGAAGAAATGAACTCAGGGATATTAGTTACGTGGCAGGATTGGTGTGGATGCCTGTACTTCTGACAAATAAGGACTTGGAATTTCAAAATGATGCAGGATATACTTTTCCTGTGCCCTAAGTCTTATCGAAACTTTCATATTTCCAATGTTTTCACTGTTTTTCAAGTTAATATTTTACACGTATTGTGTCTTTGCCATGCATCATAACAGAGATGTTTTTGTTTAAATGTGCAATGCTGTACTACACACATTATTTCCAGAGGCATTATTCAGTGGCCCATATGCATTTTTTTACTTATGTGCATTGAAGTGTTTGGTTGCACTTGCTGTGGTGAGGGAAGACCTTTCCTACCAGGTCATATATCAGGAAAGCAAAATCTGCTTATGCTTAATGAGGTATCTCTTGTAAACTTCAAGGTAGAGTCAGTAATGTGAAAGGCCTTCCAGGTTCTCAGCAACAGCATTTGTGTTCAGTAAATACTCTTGATAATATAATGATCTGGCCCTTATTTCTTTCTGTATTTGCATAACCTGTTGCAGCTGAAGAAAGTACCTGGAAGGGTGTAGGAGACCACTCAAAAGGACAACCTCTTTTAGGGTCCCTTCACATAAGTTGTTTTCCTCTCCAACAATCACCTGCATTTAGTGCAGAAGAAATATCCTTCATGCCTCCCAGGTTGAATAGTCAACTTAAAGTCTTTTTACCATTTCTCTCCTTCAGCTGGGTGCATGGTCCAATTTTCTGTGATGCCATGTAAAATGTGCTCATCCTTTCCTTATCAGGCACTTGTTTAATCCCTCAATTTCACGTTTTTTGAGGATCATTGTTCCAGGGTGTGTGATTGTAGCATGCATTTGACATTTTAAAGCTCCTAATTAAGGTGTTCTTGGAAATTTGGAGAGCACCTTTTTTCAGACAAGCAATAGGCATGTGAAGATAATTACATCCACTTTGAAGACACATGGTGAAAATTTCTCTGCATCAAAAGGTGAGTTGAAAGGCCCCTTGAAATCTCATAGCAAGACAACTTCTAAGTGCACCCCAATTATAAAACAATAACAGAGGTGGTGGAGCCTGGACAGTGGAGTGAGCATCGAATGTTTCTCCCAGATTGGCAGCGAATTGCTAGCCTCCAAGTTAAATCTTTAGTGATGAACACCCTCCTCAAACAATAGGGAGCTCAGTCACTTCTCATTTGTTCTTTGAAGTCCTAAATCACAGGTTCCAGCTGTTGCCTGTTGGGGCACTGGTGGCATGACATCAGTATTGGTGTGTTGTTTCCTGGTTCAAAATTCACCTGACATTTGGAGCCACTCTATATGCTTCTCTTCTCTGAAATGTCCATGGTCATTTTTGAAAGGGGCTGCTAATGCCCTAGGTCATTTTCCCGACTCGGCAATTTACTGAGTGAGTCCAGAGTAGCAGGAGTGTGGTCATAGGACCATGTCCCTGGGACCTGTTCTAGGCCTGGTGACTATCCTTGGACACCCCTGATTCTCTACCTGGTCCACTACTCCTGGTGGGGACAAATTGCCTGCAGAACATCCCCATTACCAGGAAATCAAAATGCCTGCTGCAGCCAAGTGCATCTCTGCCTCACAGATATGGACAGTCTGGCAACCTGTTAATTTCAAAAGTGTCCCTTTACTTGGTTGAAGTTGGATGTCTCAAACACCAATGGGACACACCCTCTACAAACACTGATTCCTTTTCTCCTGTGTTCAGAAAATATGATCGCATTTGTGGCCAACAAAAGACCCCTGGGACCTGCCTGCTTCCTCTTCCCTCTTTCCAGAACAGATGTAAAAGAACTTTTATTGAGGTTCCATGGCAACTGTGATGCCATTGTACTGTCATATGGCCTTTCTGAGAATGCAGAGGGAATGTGCAGCACAGCTAGGGTGACAGCCAAGCCCTTTTTGGAAACCCAAGCTGTTCAAGGCCCAGCAACAAGCCCTGGATGGAGGAATTACCTGCATTCTCCTACATGAGCCAAGAAGTTCCACACCTGTAAAACTCAACCTCCTGCATGCCAACCCCTTCCAGTCTGCATCCTGTGGCTCTTCCCTCTCTTGCTTTCAAGTCCCAGGAGCACAGAAAAACGAGTTGGGCATTTCTTGAGTGGAATAAAACACAGGGTTACAACATTTTCAGAGAAATGAAGGCTTGATCATCAAATAAATAGAGTTTTCTGAAATAATCTCACTCCAAAGAATGTTGAGAGAAATACCTGCAAACTTTACTACTAGAGGTTTGAAAACTGAATGCAGATGATTTTTTCTTTGAGCAAATATTATTCATAGATTGACAGATCCTGTAAACCATCACCTCTTCCACTTCCTCATACGTATTTACATATTGTGACTCGCCAAGACGCTGAGACTTTCCCTAGTTAGGGAAATACCCTGGAACACCATATTTTTCAAGCCCCCAATTACCTGAGTTGAAAACCAAGGTCAAGAAAATCCAGTGGGGTATGCATTTGGTCCAGATGGCTAGAATTTTCTTAAAGTCCTGCAGGAATGAAAAAAAGACATATTTGTGAGCATATTGCAATGGTAAGGGCTTGATGTTCAGGTGTGTAAGATTCCCTCAATTTGATCTGGTTGCAAAGATCAGGACATATAATATTTTCTACAAAGACCTATTTCTCCTACTGCCACACACATCCATGGTTCCCTCTGATAACTGTCTGCTTGTTGATGAGCTATAACTCTTTTTTCTTAAAGGGATAGGTTGGAAGCTTTTTCTCCTTATGACTACTTTGACATTGGGATTTGACCTGGAACAAGGTTTCTGGCTGGTTTGTTCTCCATGATCTCTTCAGAATTTGAGAGAAATTCTGGGGCTCTGCCTTGGGTGGTATTCCTGCAGAGCATGTCATGTAGTTAGGCCTGCACAACATGTAGTCATCTACCTCAGGACCCTATTCAGATAATTCCAACACTCCACTATCTCATCCTTTCCTCCTCTGTTCAATCAAGTGAACTCAGAAAGTTTAGATAAGACTGAGATTTAATTGGATGCCCATTCTAAAGAGAGTAATCAGCAAGCAGCTGTGGTGCCTGGAAAAAGTGCTTCCCCAGAGACCTAGATTTCTTTAGTCAGTATTCCGCAGGATGCAACAACTCTCAGGAATGAAGAGGTTGCAATGGTCTCATTAATATGCTGGCATGTGTAGTGACTCAGCAAGTTCTACAATATGAAAATGCTCACACGGGTATAAAGAGGGTTCTTCTCCATTTTAGGTTTTTTGAAGTTCAGACTGAGAACATTGTGGGACTTCATTACTACCTTTCAGGAGGGAATGACATTAAAAATATCACCATCACTCGTGTTTTCAAAGGAGAAGCTTTCTGGGGTACACTGCAGTGTCTCTGCAAAAGAAGTGGGCTTCTGCACCTCAATGTTGTCCCACCCAAACCCAATATCAACCTGAAAACTGACAAAACACACCTGCAGGTGGGCTTGGGTGTACTGTTTGTTGTGCTTTGCATGTTCATAGATATCCTTTATTAAAGACTTGTATGTATTGGCACAGGAAAAACAAGTTTGCTTCCTGATATCACTCAGCAGTCAGAGAGGCTATATAAAGCCTGTTTTCCCTGTATCATTCAGGATCCAGGTTCATTACAAAGGAAGCATTCTTTCAGAATTTTATTCATTTTGTGGGATGTCTTAAGAGATGCTGTGTAGTGATGGGTGAAAGATGGTATGTTCCAATTTTTAGCATGAAAATGAGAAAGATTTGATTCTGATGTTAGGGATGCAGGGATGATCTAAGAAAGCATATTTGAAATAATCACATTGAAGAAATGACATCATGGACTTTAGTTAAGTGGAAGGATTGCTGTGGATGCCTATAATTACTACAAATAAGGACTTGGAATATCAAAATGATTAAGATATTTTTTTCCTGTGCTAAGTCTAACCACAACTTTCACACTCCAATTATTTTCTCTTTTATCCAGATAAGATTTTAAACATACTGTGTCTTCATTGTTGCATCATAGCAGAGATGTTTTTGTTTAGATTTGTGATGTTGTCCTGCACACTTGATTTTCAGAGGCATCATTCAGTGGTTCATGTGTAAATTTGCTGTAGCGTACATTGAAGTGCTTAGGTCTACAGGTTGTGGTGAAGGAAGTCCTTTTCTACCAGGCCATATAACATGAAAGCTTTTTCTGCATATCCTTAATGAGGTATCCCTTGTAAGCTTCAAGGTAAAGTCAGCAATGGGAGAGAGCCTTGAGGTCCTCAGCAGTTGCATTTGTGTTCAATAAGTATCCATGATTAAAGAATGATCTTACCCCTACTTCCTCTGTATTTCCATTGAACATTTCAGCTGAAGAAACTTCCTGGAATATTTGGGGAGACCACTCAGAAACACAACCTCTTTTAGAGTCGCTTAACCGAAGTTGTTTTCCTCTCCAACACCCATCTGCATTTAGCAAATAAGAAATAGTCTTTACTCTAACTGATTGAATATTCAAATTCCAGGTTCTCTACTATTCCTCTCTTTCAGTCAGATGCATGTTCCAACTTCATATGATGCCCTGAAACAATGTGTGCATCCTCACCTCATCAAGCACTTGTTTCATCCCTCAATTTCATGTTTGTGGAGGATCATTGTGACAGGGTATGCTACCCTGATGGAGATTTGGCACCTTCAAGCTGCTTTTGAGGGTGCCATGAAAATATGCAGAGGGTCATTGTTCAGACAGGCAATAGGCAGGTCAAAATAATTACACCTTCGTTGAAGACATATTACGATAATTTTCTGCATCAAAGTATGAGTTGAAATGCTCCTTGGAAACTCATAGAAAGACAATTTCTGAGTTCACCCAAATTGTAAGACAACCGCAGATGTGATGTGACCTCGCCAGTGGAGAGACCAGTGGAGACCAATCTCTCCTAGATTGCCAGCAACTTGCTAGCGTCCATCCCAAATGTTTAGTGGTGTACACCATCCTTATAATAATCCAGACGTCAGCCACTCCTCTCTTGTACTTAGAAGTCCTAAATCCAAAGTTCCAGCTGCCTCCTGTTGGGGCATTCATGGAAAGGTGTGGCATCACACCAGAGTTGATGTCTTATTTCTCAGTTCAAATTTCACCTAAACCACCAAGCCACCCTGCATACTCCTTTTCTCTGAAATGTCAATGGCCAACATTGAGAGGACCTGCTAAAGCCCTAGGCCATTTTTCAACTCAGCAATGTACCAAATGGGTCCAGAGTAGCAGGAGTGTTGTCATATGTTCGTGCCCTTGGGTCCTGTATTAAGCATGGTGACCGACCTATCCTTGATTACCCCGATACTCTCCCTGGTCCACTACTCCTGATGGGGACAAACTCCCAGCAAGGGGTCCACATTCTTGGGAAATCATAATGCCTTCTCCTACCCAGTGAACATGTCACTGCCTTGTGGACATGGAGTGTATGGCAACCTTTCAGGTTTCAACAGAGCCCCTTTTCTTGGATGAAATCAGATGACTCAAAGTCCAAGGGGACACACTCTCTGCATACCTTGATTCCTTTTATCCTGTGTTCACAGGTTAGAATCACATTTGTGGCCAACAAAAGACCCCTGGGACTCACCTTGTTTCTCTTCCGTCTTCCCTCTTCCCAACACAACTCAATGAGTTTTCCTTGAGAACTCCACCACTGTAGCCAGAATCTGAAGAGAAGCCTCTTGCCATGGCAACCCTGACACCATTTGCTGTCATGTGGTCTTCCTGTGACTACATGCGGTAAGTGCAGGTGCAGATAGGAAGACAGCCAAGCTATTCTTGGTAACTCAAGTTGTTGAAGGCCCAGAAACAATCCCTGAGAAGAGAAAAACCCTGTATTCTCCCACATGCCCTTCCAACCCAATCTCACACATGCCAGTCCCTTCAAATCTGAGTACTGTAGCTATCCTCTCTGTGGCTCTCATGTCCCAGGAACACAGAGAAACAAGTAGACATTTCTTGCGTGTGATCAAAACCAGGGTTGCAACACGTAGCAGAGAAATGGTGTCATGGCAGTTCAATGGATCAAACTTTCTGCAAATAATCTCAGAAAGGAGTCTTGAAAGAAACTCCTTCAAACATAGCTACTGTTTGAAAACTGAATGCGTATGATTTTTTCTCTAAGCAAGTACTATTCATGGGTTCACAAGTCATGTTAACCATCACTGTTTCCCATTACCTATACATATTTACACTTTGTGCTTTACCAAGATGCTGAGACATTCCATAATTAGGGAAAGAGACTTCATCCAGCAAGACCACATTTTTCAATCACCCACTTACCTGAGGTGAAAAGCAAGGTTCAGCAGCTCCATTGGGGTCTGCATTTGGACCAGGTGGCTATAACATTCTCAAGGAATAGGCCAAGAGGAATGAAATGAAACAGACAGTTTTGTGCAGTTTGAGATGGTATGGGTTAGGTGTTCAGGTGTGAAAGAATATCTCAATTTCCTTTGGTTCTAAAATCAGGGCAAATAATATTTCTGACAAAGACCTACTTCTCCTACTGCCACACTCTTCATGGTTCTCTCTGATAATGGAACTCTTGTTAAGGAGGTATAACTTTCTTTTTTTTTTGAAAGGGACAGGAAAAAAACTGTGTCTTCTTATGACTATCAAGACCTTGGGATTTGACCTGCAACAAAGGTTTCTGGCAGGATGTTCTTGAAAGCCTTCTACAGATTGTGAGAGAAATTATTGGAATCTGCCTTGGGTGTTTCCTCTGCCAAGCATATCATATAGTCAGATCTGCACAAAATGCAGTCATTTAACTTAAGGAGTCTATTTAGTTCATGCCAACCCTCCAGTGTCTCAACCTTTCCTCTTCTGTTTAATTGAGTGAACACAACATGGTTGGATAAGTTTCAGATTGAAATGCGAACACTTTCTAAAGGGAGTGTTCAGCAAGCAGCTCTGGTACCAGGTAAAAGTTCTTTCCCTGAGTCCTAGATATGTTGACCCAGTGTTCCTGAATATGGGACAACTATCAGGACACAGAAGTTGTAATTGTTTCATTAATATGCTGGCAAGTGTATTGCATGAGCAAGTTCTATAACATGAAAATGTCCACCAGGGTCTAAAATGGGTTATTCTTCATTTTCAATTTTTGAAGTTCAGGTTAAGCCGAACGTGGGATATCATTGGTTTCTTTCAACAGGGAATGACATTCAAAATATCACCAGCACTCATGTTTGCAAAGGAGAAGCTTTCTAGCATGTGCTGCAGTCTCTCTGCAAAAATTGGACTTCTACCCTCAACATTGTCCCACACAATCCCTATATCCAAGGGAAAATCGAGATGTAGACTAAACACTTCTGTAGGTGACCTTGGTTCTACTCAATTTGTTGTACATCGCATCTTTAGAGACATCATTTATTAAAGACTTGAATGAATTTGCAGTGAATACATAAGGTACCTTCCAGTGATATCATTCACAAGCTACATGGGCTATGTAAAGCGTGGCTTCCCTGTATTTCTCAAGATCCTTTTCATTACTAAGGAAGCATTTTTTTTCTTCAGAATTTGTTCCTTTTTTAGGGATGTCTTAAGGGATGCTGTCTAGGGGTGAGTGAAGGATGGTATGTTCTGATATTTAGCATGGAAATGAGAATGATTTGATTCTGATATTAGTGCAGGGATGACTAATGAGTTCCTATTTAAAATAATCCTATTGAAGATAAAAACCGAGACATTAGTTATATGGAAGGATTGGTGTGGATGCCTGCAATTCCTACAAATAAGGACTTGGAATTTCAAAATGATGTAGGATCTCCTTTTCCTGCACCCTAAGTCCTAGCCCAACTTTCACATTTGCATTGTTTTCTCTCTTTTTCAATTAAGATTTCACCTGTACCGTGTCTTCATTGCTGCATCATAATAGAGATGTTTTGTTTAGATTTGTGATGTTGTCCTGCACACTTTTTTTTCAGGGGCATAATTCAGTGGTTCATATTCAAATTTGTTGTTGTGTACATGGAAGTGCATAGGTCTACATGCTGTGGTGAATGAAGGCCTTTCATACCAGGTCATATATCAGGAGACCTTATTCTTCATGTGCTTAATGAGGTATTCCTTGTAATCTTCAAGGTTGAGTCAGCAATGGGGGAGACCCTAGAAGTTCTCAGCAGTGATACTTGTGTTCAGTAACTATCCTTGATTAGAGAATGACTTTATCCCTACTTATTCTATATTCACTAGAACTTAACAGCTGAAGAAAGTTCCTGGAATATTTGGGGAGAACACTCAGAAGGAAAAACTCTTTTAGAGTCCCTTCATAGAAGTTGTATTCCTCTCCAATACCCATCTGTATTTATTGCACAATAAATATCCTTTACTCCACTCTCTTTGAATATTCAAATTTCAGTCTTTCCACACTTCCTCTCTTTCTGTTGGATACATATTCAAATTTCCTGTGATTTCCTGTAATGAGGTGTGCATCCTGTCCTCATCAGGTACATGCTTCATCCCTCAAATTCAGGTTACTGGAGGATCATTGCTACAGGATAATTTACCCTGGCCAATAATTGGCACCTTCAGACTGCTTTTCTATGTGCCTTGGAAATATATAGAGGGTCATTGTTCAGACAGGCAATAGGCAGGTCGAAAGAATTACACCTTCATTGATGACATATTGTGAAAACTTTTATGCATCAAAGGGTGAGTTGAAAGGCCCCTTGGAAACCCATAGAAATACAATTTCTGAGTTCACCCTAATTGTAAGACCTCCGCAGATGCAAAGTGACCTGGCCAGTGGAGTGAGCATGTAATGTCTCTCCTAGATTGCCAGCAACTTGCTAGCTTCTATCCCAAACGATTAGTGGGGTAAACCCTCCATAGAATAATGGGGACCACAGCCACTCCGCTCTTGTTCTTAGAAGTACTAAATCCCAGCTTCCACCTGTCTCCTGTTAGTGCATTTGTTCAAAGATGTGGTATGACACCAGAGTTGGTGTTTTTTTTTTTCCCAGTTCAAACCTCTCCTATCCCACCAAGCTACCCTGCATTCTCCTCATCTCTGAAATGTCAATGGCTATCATTGAGAGGGGTAGCTAAAAACCTAGGCCATTTTCCAACTCAGCATTGTACTGAATGAGTCCAGAGCAGCAGATTTTTTGTCATATGTTCATATCCCTGGGGTCTGTTTGATTTATGGTGACCCACCTATCCATGGGCACCCCTGATTCTCTCCCTGGTTCATTACTCCTTGTGGACACAAATTGCTTACGGGGGGTTTCCAATCACAGGAAATCATATTGCCTTCTCATACCCAGTGAGCACATCACTCCCTTGTGGACATGGACTGTATGGCAACCTGTCAGTTTTCAACAGAGTCCCTTATCTTGGATAAAGTCAGATGTGACAAAGCCCAAGTGGACATGCTCTCTACACAACCTGATTCTCCTTGTCCTCTGTTCAGAGGTAAGAATCACATTTGTGGCCAACAAAGGACTCCTGGGATTCACCTTCTTCCGCATCCCTCTTCCCAGTTATCCTTGGAGGTTCCTCCCCAGTAGCAAGAATCTGAAGAGATGCTGGTTGCCATGGCAAACCTGACACCATTGTGATGTCATATGGGCCTTCTGTGATTGCAGGATGTATGTGCAGTGCAACTAGTGCAGCCATGCGATTCTTGAAAACCCAAGTTGTTCCAACTCCAGCAGCATTCCCTGGAAAGAGAAAAAAACCTGCATTCTCCTAGAAGAGCCAGAAAATTCCATGCCCTTCCAACCCAAATTCCAGCATGCCAGCCCCTTCTCATCTGAATACTGTAGCTCTCCTTTCTCTTGCTTTCATGTCCCAGGAACACAGGGAAACAAGTTAGGCATTTCTCGAGTATGATCAAACCCATTGTAGAGGCATTTTGTAGAGAAATGATTGCTTGACAGTTCAAAGGCTAGAACTTCCTGCAAATAAGTTCACTACAAAGAATGTTGAGAGAAATTCCTGCAAACAAAATTACTGGAAAAACTGAATGTGGGTGGGAAGGAGGCGGCAGCATCCCGGGCGGGCGGGCGGGAGGTGCACCAGCGGCGTCGGCTGCGGTAAATCCTCCTGGCCACTCACAGCACTGTGGAGCCGCATCCCCAGCCCAGCCTCGGACCACGTTCCCCTCCTGCCCCTCGCGGCTTCTCGGGCGCCGGCCCCTCCCCGCGCGCCGGCCCTGTTGAGCCAGCTGGCCGGCCTGGCTCTCCTCCCTGGCCCTGACGGGAGGGCTGCTGCCCTGAGGAGGTGGGGAGGGGAGTGCTGGGCTGGCCGGCAGGCGGGCAACGATGCCGAACTTCTGCGCCGCCCCCAACTGCACGCGGAAGAGCACGCAGTCCGACCTGGCTTTCTTCAGGTTCCGGCGGGATCCGGCCAGATGCCAGAAGTGGGTCGAAAATTGTAGGAAAGCCGACTTGGAAGATAAAACACCTGATCAACTCAATAAACATTATTGATTACGTGCCAAACACTTCGAGACCTTTATGATTTGTAGAACTATACATTTTGCAGAGGCATCAGAAAACTAAAGAATGATTGGGTTATTTTATTTCTCAAAATTAATTAAGCAGATACTTGTGAAGTCATTGGGAGAGTCCTTATAGGACAGTTCTTTGAGATAATGCAATACCAACAATATTTGTTCTTACCATTCATTTGAACAATCCACACAGTAGACACAGAAAACGAATAAAAGAATTGAGTGAAGATGAAATCAGGACACTGAAACAGAAAAAAATTGATGGAACTTCTGAACAGGAACAAAAACATAAAGAAACAAACAACAGCAATGCTCAGAACCCCAGTGCAGAAGAAGGGGGTGATGAGCAGGATGAAGATATTTTACCTTTAACCATTGAAGAGAAGGAAAACAAAGAATACTTAAAGTCTTTATTTGAAATTTTGATTCTTATGGGAAAACAAAACATACCTCTGGATGGGCATGAGGCTGATGAAATCCCAGAAGGTCTCTTCACACCCCATAACTTTCAGGCCCTGTTGGAATGCCGGATAAATTCTGGTGAAGAAGTCCTGAGAAAACACTTTGAGACCACAGCAGTTAACACATTGTTCTGTTCAAAAACACAGCAGAAACAGATGCTAGAGATCTGTGAGGGCTGCATTGAGGAAGAAACCCTCAGGGAAGTGAGAGACTTGCACTTCTTTTCCATTATCACTGATGATGTGGTGGACATAGCAGGGGAAGAGCACCTTCCTGTGTTGGTGAGGTTTGTAGATGAATCTCATAACCTGAGAGAGGAATTTGTGGGCTTCCTGCCTTATGAAGCTGATGCAGAAATTTTGGCTGTGAAATTTCACACTACGATAACTGAGAAGTGGGGACTAAATATGGAGTATTGTCGAGGCCAGGCTTACATCGTGTCTAGTGGATTCTCTTCCAAAATGAAAGTTGTTGCTTCTAGACTTTTAGAGAAATATCCCCAAGCTATCCACACACTCTGCTCTTCCTGTGCCTTAAATATGTGGTTGGCAAAATCAGTGCCTGTGATGGGGGTTTCTGTTGCATTAGGAACAATTGAGGAAGTTTGTTCTTTTTTCCATAGATCACCACAACTGCTATTAGAACTTGACAATGTAATTTCAGTTCTTTTTCAGAACAGTGAAGAAAGGGGTAAAGAATTAAAGGAAATTTGCCATTCTCAGTGGACAGGCAGGCATGATGCTTTTGAAATTTTGGTAGATCTCTTGCAAGCACTTGTTTTATGTTTAGATGGTATAAATAGTGACACAAATATTAGTTGGAATAACTGTATAACTGGTCGAGCATTTGTACTCTGTAGTGCAGTTACAGATTTTGATTTCATTGTTACCATTGTTATTCTTAAAAATGTCTTATCTTTTATAAGAGCCTTTGGGAAAAATCTCCAGGGACAAACTTCTGACGTCTTCTTTGCTGCCAGTAGCTTGACCGCAGTGCTGCATTCACTCAATGAAGTAATGGAAAATATTGAAGTTTATCATGAGTTTTGGTTTGAGGAAGCAACAAATTTGGCAACAAAACTTGATATCCAGATGAAACTCCCTGTGAAATTTCGTAGGGCTCAGCAGGGTAACCTGGAATCTCAACTAACCTCTGAAAGTTAATATAAAGAAATCCTAAGTGTTTCAACAGTGGAGGACATCATTCAGGAACTTAAAGATATATTTTCAGAACAGCACCTCAAAGCTCTTAAATGCTTATCTCTGGTACCCTCAGTCATGGTACAGCTCAAATTCAATACATCAGAGGAGCACCATGCTGACATGTACAGAAGTGACTTGCCTAATCCTGACACGCTTTCAGCTGAGCTTCACTGTTGGAGAATCAAATGGAAACACAGAGGGAAAGATATAGAACTTCCATCCACCATTTTTGAAGCCCTCCATCTGCCTGATATCAAGTTTTTTCCTAATGTATATGCCTTGTTGAAGGTCCTGTGTATTCTTCCTGTGATGAAGGTTGAGAATGAATGCTATGAAAATGGACGAAAGCATCTCAAAGCATACTTGAGGAACACTTTGACAGACCAAAGGTCAAGTAACTTGACTTTGCTTAACATAAATTTTGATATAAAACATGATCTGGATTTAATGGTAGACACATATATCAAACTATATACAACTAAGTCAGAGCTTCCTACAGATAATTCAGAAACTGTTGAAAATACCTAAAAAGACTTTTAAAATGGGCTTTCTCTTATATTTGATATTTGGAAGAAAAGCCCTAAAGGTGTATGTAGGTCACTTAATCACTGAATATATTTGCCTACAGGCCTTTCGTGAATACATTAGCCATTGGTAATCTGCCTATATACATGGCACCTGTTTGAGCTCTCATGCTTTGAAAACTTGTCTGTTCTTCCAGAAGACTGCATTGGAAGTACCACATTTCACCTCTGTGTGACCTCTGCTAGTAGCACTCTGGAATTGTTTTAGTTAAGTCTTTTATATATGAAATGTATTATTACCATGTATCCAGTTGCCAGGTATTGTTATCAATTTTGAAGAAATAAATTTTGAGAATATAAGAGAATACATCTTATGAAATGTTACAGTGAAGCCTACTGTTGACCTTTGACAATTAGGAGTTTTAAGTGTGTTCAAATCTGTAATGGACAGGTAAGGGAACTAACCAGAGAGTGTGAGCTCACCAAACAGATTTCAGTATGAATTTTGTCTTTAACAAATGAACTTAAAGAACAAATTACAGTTTGAGTGGAGAGTTTACCATTGTTGTTCCACATCTGGTTGTTGCTGTTTACATTCCTTTGTTGAGCCTACATCTTCATAAGCCTACACCTTCATTTTAGCAGGTAAATGTTGAACACTTCTGCTTCGTGGTCAAGAGAGAATCAGAGGCCATTGATGGGGCAACTTGTCTGTTTTCTTTTTCCATGACTATATCTACTGTGTCATCTTGATTGATAACCAAAACCTGGAAAACCAACAAAATAAATGTTTTGTGGTTTATCTAGAAATAATATAGAAAATATTGCTGTTATTTTTGGTGAAGAAAATCCATTTTGTATAGTTTATTTCAATCTAAATAAAATGTGAATTTTGTTTAAAAAATGAATGTGGATGATTTTTCTTGGAGCAAATATTATTCATGGATTCAGAGGTCCTCTGAGCCAACACCTCTTCTCATTCCCTATACATATTTACACACTGTGCCTATCCAAGTTGCTCAGACATTCCCTAATTAGGAAAATATACTTTATCCAGCAATAGCAAGCAATACCAAATTTTTCAAGCTCCCAATTAACTGAGTTGACAAGAAAGGTTCTGCCCCTTTATATATACTAGGGTATATATTTGGCCCAGCTCATTATTATTTCAGAAAGGAATATTCCAGCAAGGATGAAAAGAAACAGGCAGCTTTGAGCAGTTTGGGCTTGGTGATCAGGTGTGAAAGATTCACTCAATTTCCTCTGGTCCAAATGTCAGGGCATATTATATTTCCTACAAAGGCCTATTTGTCCTACTGCCACACACTCCATGGTTCTCTCTGATAATGGTCTTGCTCAGGAGGTATTACTTTCTTTTCTCTTAAAGGGGCAGGGAATAATCTTTGCCTCTTATGACTACCTAGACCTTGGGATTTGACCTGCACCAAAGGTTTCTGGCTGGGTTGTTCTCCAAAACCTTCTACAGAATGTGATATAAATTATTGGGCTCTGCTTTGGGTGTTTTTGCTGCAAATCATATCATATAGTCAGACCTGCAAAACATGCACTCATTTAACCTAAGGAGTCTTTTCAGACCATGCCAACCCTCCAGTAACTCAATCATTTGCCTCTTTTAAATCAAGTGAACACACTCATTTGAATAATTGCCAGATTTAATTGGAAGCCCATTCTAATGGGAGTATTCAGCAAGCAGCTATGGTGCCAGAAAAATGTGATTTCCTTGAGTCCTAGATATCTTGACCTGGTATTTCTGAAAGTGGGACAACTATGTGGAATGTTGAGACTGTAACGGTTTCATTAATATGCTGGCAAGTGTATTGCATGAGCAAGTTCTACAACATGCTCACTAGGGTCCGAAATGGGTTCTTCTCTAATACCAGTTTTTGAAGTTCAAGTTGAGCACAACTTGGGACTTCATTGTTGTCTTTCAACAGGAAATGACATTCAAATTATCACGGGTACTTGTGTTTGCAAAGGAGAAGCTTTCAGGCATGCACTGCAGTCTCTCTGCAAAGGAAGTGGGCTTCTACCCCTCAACATTGTCCCACACATTCCCAATATCTACCTGAAAATTGAGATGTAGACTAAACACAGCTGTGGGTGGCCCTGGCTGTACTCAGTTTGCTATACCTTGCCTTTCCATAGACATCATTAATTAAAGGTTTGTATGAATTGTCACTGAATATATGTTGACTTCTGATGATATCATTCAGCAGCTACAAGGGATATGTAAAACCTCATTTCTCTGTGTCATTCAAGATCCAGATTCATTACTAATGAAGCATTTTCTTCAGAATTTGTTCATTTTAAGGGATGTCCTAAGAAATGCTGTGTAGGGATGAGTGAGGAATGGTATGTTCTAATTTTTAACAAGAGAGTGAGAATGATTTTGTTCTGAGATTACTACAGGAATGACCAACGAGTACTTATTTAAAATAATCCTATTGCAGAAATGTTATCACGGACATTGGTTGCTTGGAAGGATTTGTATTGATGCCTGTAATTCCTACAAATAAGGACTTGGAATTTTGAAATGCTGTAGAATCTCTTTTTCATAAGTCCAAAGTCCTGACACATCTCTCAAACTGCAATTGTTTTCTCTGTTTTTCAAGGTAAGATTTTACATGTATTGTGTCTTATTTGGTGCATCATAACAAAGAAGCTTTTGTTTGGATTGGCCATGTTGTGTTGTACACTTTATTTCCAGAGGCATCATTCAGTGGTCCATAGGCAAAATTGTACTTGTGTAAATTGAAGTGTTTGGTTGTACATGCTTGGGGAAGGAGGACCTCTCCAACCAGGTCATATATATGGAAAGCTAACTATGCATATTCTTAATGAGATATCAATTGCAAACTTCAGGGAAGAGTCAGCAATGGGGGAGGGGCTTTAATTCTTCAGCAATTTAACTTATGTTCAGTAACTATCCTTGATTACAGAACTATCTGGCCCCTACTTCTTGCAGTATTTGCATGGAACTTTGCAGCTGAGGAATGTTCCTGGAATGGTGTATAGTCAATTCACAAGGACAACCTTTTAGAGTCCCTTCACAGAAGTTGATTTTCTCTCCAACACCTATCTGCATTGAGGGCACAAGAAATACCCTTAACTCAATGATGTTTGAATATTCAACTTCCTGGCTTTCTACCATTTCTCTCTTTCAGTCGAATGCATGTTAAAATTTCATGTGATGCCTTCTAACAATGTGCTCATCCTGCCCTCATCAGGCACTTGGTTCATTACTCAAATTCCCATTTTTGGATGATCATTGGTCCAGGGTGTGTGACCCTGTCCTGTACTCAGCATCTTCAACCTGATGGTTAAAGTGTCCTTGGAAATGGGCAGAGGATCTTTGTTCATACAGGCAATAAGCAGGTCAAGAGAATTACACCTTTTTTGAAGACATACTTTGAAAGTGTTTCTGCATCAAAGGGTGTGTGGAAGGGCACATCGGAAAGCTCATAAGAAGATAATTTTTGAGTGCACCCTAATTGTAATACAACCAGAGACCTGATGGGGCCTGTCTGGTGGAGTGAGCATTGAATATCTCTCATAGATTGCCAGGAATTTCCTAGCCTCCATCCTAAATGCCATGTGATGAACACCCACTGGAACACATTGGAGAACTCAGCTGCTCCTCATTTGTACTTAGAAGTCCTACATCCCAGGTTCCAGCTGTCTCCTTTTGGGGTATTAATTGAAAGTTGTGGCATGATCCCAATGTTGTTTTATTATGTCACAACTCAAAATTCACCTAAACCACCAAGCCACCCTGCATGCTCCTCTTCTCTGTAATGCCAGTGGCTATAATTGCAAGGGGCTGCCAATGCCCTTGAAAAGGTACTTGACTCAGCAATGTACCTAGTGAGTCCAGACAAGCAGGAGTATCTACATTGTTCCATGCCCCTAGGTGCTTTTCTACATTTGGAGAAACACCTATCCTTTCATCACTGTTCCTCATCCTGGTCCACTACCCCTGCTGGGGACATATTGCCTGTAGAAGGTCCCCATTACCAGGAAATTACATGTCTATTTTAGCCCAGTGAGCATATTGCCCCTCCCAGACATGGATGGTATGGCAACCTGTCAGGTATCAACAGGTTCTCCTAAGAAGTGAGAACCTTCTTAGGAGAAGGTTGTAAGAAGTAGGATATCTCAAAGCCCAAGGGGACACACCCTCTACACACCCTGATTCCTCTTTTCCTGTCTTCAGAGGTTAGGATCACATTTGTAGTCAACAAAAGGCCCTAGTGACTCACCTGCATTTTCTTTCCTCTTCCCTGCACAGCTGGGAAAGTTTTTCTTCAAGTTTCCTCTGCAGTAACCAGAATCAGGAATTTCCGTTGCCATTTCAACCATGAGGTCATTGTCCTGTCATGTGGCCTCTCTGTGATGGTAAGCGGTTTATGCAGGGAAATTAGGATGAAGGCAAAGCCATTCATCAAAACCCATGTTGCTCAAGGACAAGCTACAAGACTTGAAAAGTCATTCTCCCTCATGAGCCAGAAAATTTTATGCCCTTACAACCCAAACACCTGCATGCAAGCCCCTTACATACTGAATATTGAAACTCTTCTCTCTCTTCCCTGCAGGTCCCAAGAACACTAGGAAACAAGTTGATCATTTCTTGAGTGGGATCAAAGCCAGGGTAGCAGGATTTTGTCAAGATAGAAAGGTTTGACAGTTCAGTGGATAGAGGTTTCTGCGAATAATCTCATTGCAATGAATGTTGAGAGAAATTCCTGCAAACATTACTACTGGAAGTTTTAAAATTAAATGTGGATGATTTCTTCTCTGACCAAATATTTTCCTTGATTCACAGACCTGTGTTCCATCACCTCTTTCCATTCAGTATACATATTTACAAACTGTGACTCTCCAAGATGCTTAGACATTCCCTAAATGGGAAACAGACTTTTCCCAGGTTAACAAACATTTTCATAAACACAATAACCTGAGGTGAAAAGTAATGTCAAGAACCTCCAGTTGGGTATGCATTAGGCCCAGGTGGCAAGAAGTTCCTCAAGGAAAAGGCCAACAGGAATGAAAAAAAAAGAGGCAGTTGTGAGCAGTTTGAGATGGTAAGGGCTTGGTGTTCAGGTGTGAGATTTCCTCAATTTTCTTTGGTCCCAAAGATCAGGGCACATAACAATTCCTATACAGACCTACTTCTCCTACTGCCACACACATTATTGCTTCCTTCTGATAAATATCTGCTTGTTGAGGAGCAATAAGTCTCATTTTTCTTATAGGGACAGGGATGAAACTTTGTTTCCTCATGACTCCCTAGACCTTGGGATTTGAACTGCAACAACAGTTTCTGAATGGGTTGTTCTCAAAGCCTTTTCAAGAAATTGATAGAAATTATTGTGCTCTGCCTTGGGTGGTTTTACTTCAAAGCATATCTTATAGGTAAGCCTGTAAAACATGCAATAACCTACATTAAGGAGCGTATTCTTATTATGCCAACCGTCCAGTATCTCAAACTCTCCTCCTCTGTTCAATCAAGTGAATCCACAATGTCTGAATAAGTGTCAGATTTAATTGGAAGTCCATTAGGAAGAGAATTTTAGCAAGCAATTGTGTTTCCAGTAAAAAGTTCCTCAGCAGAGACCCAGATACTTGAGTTGGTATCCTGGCAGATGAGACAACCCTCAGGAACACAGAAGTTGTAACAGTGTCATTAATATGCTGGCAAGTGTATTGCATCAGTATGTTCTACAACATGGAAATGCTCACCAGTATCTAAAACGGGTTCTTCTCCATTTTTGGTTTTTGAAGTTCAGGTTTAGCATATATTGGAATTTCATTGTTGCCTTTCAGCAGGGAATGACATTCAAAATATCACTGACACTTGTGCTTGCAAATGATAAGCTTTCTGGGGTGCACTGCAGTTTATCTGCCAAATAAGAGGGCTTCTACAACTCAACATTGACCCACACAACCCCAATATCTTCTTGAAAACTGAGTTATGTAAGCAAAGCACCTCTGTATGTGGACCTCGTTGCACTCACTGTGTTTGCTTTGCATGTTAGAGACATCATTTATCAAGGACTTGTATGAATTGGCACTGAATACATAAGTTTACTTCCACCAATATAATTCAACAGCCACAGGGGCTATGTAAAGCCTGGTCTCCCTTCTCTTGAGATCCAGTTTCATTACTAATGAAGCAAAAGTTTCAGACTTTTGCTCATTTTGAGGGATCTCTTAAGAGATGCTGTGTAGGAGTATGTGAAAGATGGCATGTTCTGATCTTAGCAATAAAATGATAATGATTTTATTCTGATTTTAGTGGAGGAATGAACGATGTAAGCTTATTTAAAGTAATCCTATTGAGGAAATGATATCAGGGACATTAGGTACATGACAGGATTGGTGTGCATGCCTGTAATTCCAACAAATAAGGGCTTGGAATATCAAAATGCTGTAGGATCTCTTTTTCCTGTGCCCTAAGTCCTAGCATACCTTTCAAACTTCAGTTGTTTTCTCTGTTTATCAAGTTAAGATTTTGCACATAGTGTGTCTTCACTGTTGCATCGTAACAGAGATGTTTTTGTTTAAATTTGCAATGTTGTACTGCACACTTTATTTCCAGGGTCGTCATTCAGTGGTCCATATGAAAATTTGTTCTTGTGTAAATTGAAGTGCTTGGGTTTACCTACTGTAGTTAAGGAAGGAATTTCCAACCAGGTCATATATCAGGAATTCTAAATCTGTCTATGCTTAGTGAGTTATCACTTTTATGTTTCAGGCTTGAGTCAGCAATTGGGTAGGACATTTTGCACTTGGAATTGCACTTGTGTAAAAGAACGATCCTTGATTACAGAGTGATCTGGCCCCTAATTCTTCCTGCATTTGCATAGCACTTGATGGCTAAAGAAAGTTCCTGGAATGTTTGGGGAGATCACTCAAAGGACAATCTCTTTTATAGTCTTTTCAGAAAAATTGTTTTACTCTCCAACATCCACCTGCATTGAGTTCACAAGAAATATCCTTTACCCCTTCCTGCTTAATTACTGAATTTCCAGGCTTTCTCTGGAACATTCCTCTCTTTCAGCCAGTTACATGTTTAAGTTTTTTGTGATGCCCTGTTAAAATGTACTCCGCCTGCCTACAGCAGGCACTTGCTTTATCAGTCAATTTCATGTTTTTGGAGGATCATTGTTCCAATTTTTGATCATGGCCTGTAGTCAGCATTTTCATGCTGTTGGTTAAGTTGTAGTGTGGTTGGAAGTGCACAGAGGGTGTTTGTTCAGAGAGAGGATAGGCAGGTCAAGAGAATTACAACTTTTGTGAAGTCACATTGTGAAAATGTTTCTGCATCAATGGGTGAGTGGAAGGGCCCCTTGGAAACTTATAACAGGACAATTATTGAGTTTCCTCTAATTGTAAGACAACCACAGATGTGATGGGGCCTGTCCAGTGAAGTGAACATTGAATGTCTCTCCTAGATTGCCAGCAACTTGCTAGCCTCCATCCTAAATGTTTAGTGATGGACACCCTCTTCAACACATTGGGTAGCTCAACTGCTCCTCACTTGTACTTAGAAGTCCTGTATCCCAGCTTCCTATTGTCTCCTGTTGAGGCACTCATGGAAAGGTGTGGCATGACACCAGAATTGGTGTGCTGTTTCCCGGTTCAAACTTCAACTAACCCACTGAGCCACCCTGCATTCTCCTCTTCTCTGATATGCCATTGGCCATTCTTTGGAGGGGCTATGTCTTAGGCCAGATTCTAGTCTCAGCAATGTACCAAGTGCAATCTGATGAGCAGGAGTGTCTTCATAGAGCCATGCCCTGGGATGTGTGATAGTCTTGGTGACCCACCTGTTCTTGGTGATCCAACCCCACTTCTCTCCCTGGTCCACTACTCCTGGTCCACTACTCCTGCAGGAGTTCCCATTCCAAGGACCTCATAATGCTTGTGGACGCCATATGTACTCATCACCACCTTGCGGTTATGAATGGTATGGCAACCTGTCAGCTGTCAGCAGCGTCCTTTATCTCAGATAAAGTCGGATATCTCAAAGCCCAAGGTACATGACCACTATACACTCACACACCTAGATTCCTCTTCTCCTACGTTAAGAGGTTTGGATCAAACTTGTGGCAATCAAAAGACCCCT
This sequence comes from Glaucomys volans, assembly GCA_020662805.1. Taxonomy (NCBI): domain Eukaryota; kingdom Metazoa; phylum Chordata; class Mammalia; order Rodentia; family Sciuridae; genus Glaucomys; species Glaucomys volans. Next base: position 74,694 of record JAJEJO010004389.1, read on the forward strand.
GGAATAGCCTGCTTCCTCTTCCCCCTTCCCAGCATAGGGGAGGGAGCTTTATTGAAGGTTATCCACAGTAGGCAGAAACTGAAGAGATTCAGGTTGTCATGGTAACCCTGATGCCATTGTGCTGTCATGTGGCATTTATTTGACTGCAGGCTGTATTTGAAGTGCTACTAGGATGTCACCCATGCAATGCATGGACACTCATGTTGCTCTAGGCCAAGCAACAAGCCCTGGAAAGAGAAAAAAACCTGCATTCTCCTACATGAGCCAGAAAATTTCACACAGTCACAAACCAAACACCTGCATTACAGTCCCTTCTAGTCTGCAAACTGTAGGTATCCTGTCTCTTGCTCTCATGTCCCAGGGGCACTAGGAAACAAGTTAGGCATATATTGAGTGGGATCAAAACCAGGGTAACAGTGTTTTATTTAAAATGACGGACTGACAGTGAACAGGACTTTCTGCAAATAATCACACTGTAAAGAATGTTGAGCAGAGTTCCTGTACACAAATCTACTTGATGTTTGAAAACTGAATGGGGATTATTTTTTCTCTGAATAAATATTATTCATGGTTTCATAGATCCTGTGAGATGTGATCTTTTCTCACTCCCTATACATATTTAGATACTTTGCTTTATGGGGTGGCTGAGAGTCTCCCTTATTCCGAGAAAAACACATTGCCAAGGAAAATTAAGCTTTCAATCCTTCACAAACCTGAGGTGTAAAACAAGATCCAGCACCTACACTGGGATATGCATTTGGCCCCACTCCCCACCATATCCTTAAGAAAAAAATCTGGAGGCATGAAAAGAATGAAACAGGTTTGAGCAGTTTGGAAGTGTTAGGGCTTGTTGTTCAGGTGTGAAAAACTCCCTCAAATTCCTTTGGTCCTAAATATCACAGCATATAATATTTCCTGAAAGCACCTACATCTACTATTGCCACATGCCCCATTCTTCCCTTGGATAATTTTCTGCTCCTAGAGAAACTAAATCACTCCTGTTGCTTAAAGGAACAATGATAAATCTTTCTCTCCTCATTACTCCCTAGACAATGGAATTTGAGCTGCAACAAGGAATTCTGTCTGGTTTGTTCTCAAAATCAATCTGTAGAATTTGATATAAATCATTTGGGTCTGCCGTGGGGTGGTTTTTCTGCAAAGAATATCACATATTCAGGTCCTCTGAACATGCAGTAATCTGCCTCAATGAGCCTCTTCAGATTATATGATCCCTACAATATCTGAAGATTCCCTCCTCTGTTAAATGAAGTGCACACAAATGGTTGGAGAAGTGTCAGATTTAATTGGAAGTCCATTCTAAAGAGAGTATTTAGGAAGCAACTGTGGTGTCAGCAAGAAATGGCTCACCAGAGATCTGGATTTATAAAGAGTCAGCATTCCTTGGAATAAGAAAAACTTCAGGAGTGCAGAGGTTATAAGAGTTTCATTAATATGCTGGTAAAGGAATTGATTCAGCAAGTTCTTCAAGATGAAAATGCCTACCAGGGTCTAAATTTGATTTTTTTCATTTTTGCATTTTGAAGTTCATGATTAGCACAATATTAGGACTTCATTGTAGCCTTTCAGCAGGAAATGACATTGAAAATATCACCTGCAGTACGGTTTGCTAAATAGAACCTTTTTTGCATTCACTCCAGTCTCTCTGCAAAAGAAGTGGACTTCTATACCTCAAAGTTTTCCAAGACAATCACAATATCAACTTGAAAACAGAGAGATGTAGACAAAACAAAGTTACATGTAGCCCTCAAATTACACAGCTTTTGTGTTTTGCATTTTATAGACATATTTTTTAAAGACTTGTATGCATTGTCACTGAATACATGAATTACCATCCAATGATATCATTCAGGAGCTACAGCGTTTATGTAAAACCTGAATTTTCTGTATCATTCGAGGTTTAGGTTCATCTCATCTTCAACTGGCACTTGTTTCATCCCTCAGTTTCATGCTATTGGACGACTATTGTGCCAGGATGTGTGAAACTCACCTATGGTTTGCATCTATAAGATGCTGGTTGAGATGTCCTTGGAATTATGCCAGAGGGCCTTTGTTCAGTTAGGCGATTGGAAGGTCAGGAGAATTACACATTAAATTAAGACACATTGTGAAATTTTTTCTGCATCAAAGGGTGAGTGGAAGGTGCTCTTGGAAAATCATAGCAAGACAATGTTTGAGTGCACTGTAATTGTAAGGAACAGCAGATGTGGTGTGGCCTGGCAGGTGGAGTGAGCATAGATTATCTCTCTGAGAATGCCAGCATCATAACACCCTCCTTCCTAAATGAATAGTGATTACCTCCATCCTCTTGACATTGGGGAACTCTGCAGTTCCTCACTTCTACTTAGAAATACTAAGTCCAAGGTTCCAGCTCTCTCCTGTTGGGGCATTTGTGGAATGGTGTGACATCACACCAGAGTTCAAGTGATGTCTCCCAGTTCAATCTTAACCAAACCCACCAAGATGCCCCTCATGCTCCTCTGCTCTGAAATGTCATTGGTCATTGTTTCAAGGGCTGCAATTCCCTAGGCCAGTTTCTCTCCTCAGCAACATGCTGAGTATGTGCAGAGTGGGAGGAGCGTCTTCATAGGGCCATGCCCCTGCAGCCTGTTCTAGGCTGGTGAACCACACATCCTGGGGCACCATCTCATCTCTCCCTTGTATACTACACCTTTTGGGGAACAATTTCCTGCAGAGGGATCCCATTTCCAGAAAATCATGATGCCTGCTGTGCCACGTGAGCAAATCTCTGGCTCATGGCCATGGACAGTATGGCAGCCTGTTAGGCTTCAGCAGGTTCCCTTGTCCTGGATGGAATCAGATGCCTCAAATTCAGAGAGGCCATGCCTATGACACACTCTGATTTATCTTCTCATGGGTTAAGAGTTTGGGATCCTATTGTGGCAAAGAAAAGATCCCTGGGACTTGCCTGCTTCCTTTCCCTTCCACCAGCACAGATAGGGCAGCACTTTTCTTGATTAATTCTCAGCAGCAGTAAGGATATGAAGAGGTTGACATGACAACCATGATTCCATTGTGTGTCATATGGCCTCTCTGTGACTGCAGGCATTATGTTTCCACACCTAGGATTACAACCAAACCATTCATGGAGACCCAAGTTGCTCAAGAATCAGAAACAAGGACTGTGAAGAGAAAAATTCTGCATTTTACTACATGAGACAAAAACTGCATGCCCTTTCTTTATGGATTCAGCTCCAATTCCTACAAATCTTTAACAAATGCTCTCTACAAAAATGCACAGCATAAGTAACATAAAAACCACGGGCCATGTGCAGCTGTGTTTTGGCTTAATCTCTCTGTATTAAAGTTGTTAATTTGGTTGCATTGGAAAAAGTTAAGATGAAGAAGTCCACTTCCTTTTCAGAGATAATAAAGTGCACCCCAGAAAGCTTCTCCCTCACAAATCTTAGTGCAGTGAGACTTTGAATGTCATTTCTCTCTGAAATGAAACAATGAAATACCAATAAGTTCTAAGCCTGATCTTTGAAACAGAAGAATGGAAAAAATTCATTTTTGACCCTGGTGAGCTTCTTCGACTTCTAGAACTTGATGATTCAATACATTTGACAGCATATTTATGAAAACATTATGACCTCTTATCTTGAGAGCTGTCTCATCTTCAGGAATACTGTCTCTTCAGAAATCAAGGTCTTTGTGGAAGCATATTTGACTGACACCATAGCTTACCCTTAATACTCTCTTTAGAATGAGATTCCAAAGATAATTCATACTTAACATTTGTGTTTTCAAATGATTGTACAAAGGAGAAAATATTGAGACTCTGCAGTGTTGGGATGATCTGAATAGGCTCAATAATGTAGATTGCATGCTCCAAAGAGCTGACTAAGTGATATGCTTTGAAGAGAAACCACACAAGGGAGAGCCAAATTATTTCTATCCAATTCTGTAGATCGCTTTTGAGAACAGTCCATCCAGTATCCTTTGTTTCTGGTCAAATCTCAATGTCTAGGAAACAATGAGGAGAGAAAGATTTATCCCTGTTCTGTTAAGAATCTACAGTGTTGTAGCTGCTCAAGCATCAAAAAAAATGATCTGAGGGAACCATGGTGTCATGTGGCAGTAGGAAAAGTAGACATTTGTAGGAAATATTATAAACTCTGTTCTATGGAACCAATGAGTTTGAGGGAATCTTTCATACCTGAATATCAAGTCTTTACCATCACAAACAGCTCACACCTCTCACATTCTTTTTATTCCCCCTGTACTTGTCATTGAGGAGATTCTAAGCAGCTGGACAAAATGCATTCCCAGGGTAGGTGCTAAATCTTCCTTTTTATCTTAGGTATATGGGTGCTTGAAAGCAGGGATTTTTGGGACAATATCTGTTTCTCTTAATAAGGGAATTTCTCAGCAACTTCATGGGTCACACTATGTAAATATGTATAGGGAATTGGAAGAGGTGATTACTCAGGGAATTATGAAGCCATAAATAATATTTATAATTTGTACTTAGAGTACTAATTATAGGGGGTGAAGAGTGGCAAGAATGGAGGAAGGATAGATAGCATAGAGGGAAGGGAGGGGTGGGGGCGGGGTGGGGGGTAAAAATAATAACAGAATGTGTGACAGATACCATTGCCCAGTGTACATGCATGAACGCACAGATGGTGTGACTCTACTTTGTGTACAGCCAGTGAAACAATTGCTGTACTCCATTTGTGTTCAATGAATCAATAAGTAAATTAAAAAAATAAATAAAAAATAAATTAATTAATTAAAAAAATAGAGTACTAATTATACTCATTCATTGTCTAACATCCATGGTTATCTTTGCAGGAATTCCTGTCAACATTCGTCACAGGAGATTATTTTCAGAAAGTCCTATTTTTGAGCTGTCAGTCCTTCATTTCTCTGCAATATTCTGCTATGCTGCTTTTGATCCAATGCAGAAATGTGTGAATGATTTACAAGTGCTCCTGGGACATGAGAACAAAAGAGAGAAGTACTACAATATGCAGACTGGAAGGAACTGGCATGCGGGAGTTTCTCTTGGAAGCCCATGGATTGCTGTGGCTTGTGGAGGAAAATACAGAGTATTTTTCTTCCAGCGGCTTGTCACTGGGGTTGGGCAACTTGGGTCTCCCTGAATGGCTTGGCTGCCATCCTAGGTCTCTTGAACTTGCTGCCTACAGGCACAGAAAGCGCATATTACAGCACAATGGCATCACGCTTGCTGTGGCAACCAAAAACCCTTTAGATCCTCCCTGCTGCTGAGGAACCATCAAGGAAAGGGCTGCTCCAGCTGTGGTGGTGGGAGGGAAGAGGAAGAAGTAAGTCCCTTGGTCTGTGGTGGGCCACAATGGGATCCTAATCTCTTAGCCCATGAGACTAAGGGCTCCTCTGTCTTTGAGACATCTGACTCCATCCAAGATACTGAACACTGCTCATCACTAACAGGCTGCCAAAAATTCCATGTCCTCGTGGGGAGGTGATGTGCTCCTTTGGCCAAAGCATGCATCATGATTTTATGGAAATGGGGATCCCACTGCATGCAATTGGTCCCAAGCAGGAGTAGTGGACCCTGGAGAGATGTGTTGGTGCCTGAGGACAAGTGGGACAACAAGACAAGCAGAGACCACAGGGCCATGGCCCTGGGAAGAACCTTTTCCTCTTCTGCCCTCACCCGGTACATTGCTGGGTAGGGAAACTTGGACTAGGGCCTTAGCCACCACTGGAAATAAAGTTCAATGACGTTTCCGAGCAGACAACCATGCCAGGATGCTGGGTGGGTTCAGTGAACTTTGAACTGGGAAACATCACACCAACTCTGGTGTGATACCCCAGCTTTCCATGAATGCCCCTTCAGGTGAGAACTAGAGTTGTGGACTCAGGATTTCTAAGTACAAGTGATGAGCTTCTGAGTTTCCCAATGTTGAGAGGAGCTAATTAATCACTAATCAATTGGGAAGGCAGGTAGCATTTGCTGGCAATCTAGGAGTGACATTCTCTGCTCACTCTACTTTCCAGTTCACATAACTTCTGCTGTTCCTTGAAATTTAACTGCACTCAGAAAATTTCTTGCTATGATTTTTTTTTTTTTTTTTGGTACTGAGGATTGAACCCAGGGGCACTCGACCACTGAGCCACATCCCCAGCCCTTCTTGCTATGATTTTCAAAAGGGACCCTTCATTCCTTCAGAATGTGTCTTCATTTAAGGTGTAATGCTCCTGACCTATTGCCTGTCTGACCGAAGGTCCTCTGGCATAATGCCAAAGAGACCTCAACCAGCAGCTGTAGATGCAATCTAAAGGTGAGTGTGCAGATGCTAGGACAATAATCCTCCAAGAATGTGAAACTGAGGGATGAAACAATCCTTGATGAGGACACGGTGAATCTGGACATTGAATGACACAGGGTATTCAGGCATTACATAAATTCCGTGGCTTCTGAATAATATCAGCAGTAGTTGTTTCTTATGGATTCATCACCAATTCCTCCAAGTCTGTAACAAATGCTATCTACAAAACTGCAAAGCACAAATAGCTGAATAATGAAGAGCCATGTGCAGCTGTGTTTTGGTTACATCTCTCAGTATTCAAGTTGTTAATTTGGTTGTGTTGGAAAAAGTTACGATGCAGAAGTCCACTTCCTTTTCAGAGAGAATGAAGTGCACCTTCTCCCTCACAAACATTAGTGCAGTTGATACTTTGGATGACATTTCTCTCTGAAAGGCAACAATGGAAATCCCAATATGTGCTAAACCTGATCTTTGAAGCACTAGAATGCAAAACAATTAATTTTCGACACTGCTGAGAATTTTCGTCTTGTAGAACTTGATGATTCAAAGCACTTGCCAGAATATTAATGAAACCATTATGACCTCTGCTTTCCTGAGCATTTTCTCATCTTCAGGACGACTGCCTCTTCAGCAATCCAGGTATTTGGGGAAGCACTTTTTGCTGACACCATAGCTTCTTTTTTAATACTTTTTTTAGAATGGGATTCCAATGATAATTGATAGTTACCTAACCATTGTGTTTTCACTTCATTGATCAATGGAGGAAATATTGAGACTCTGGAGTGCTGGCATGATCTGAAGAGGTTCAATAAGGTAGGTAACTGCATGGTCTGCAGACCTGAATAAGTGATATGCATTGAAGAAAAGCCACCCAATGCAGAGCCAAGTAATTTCTTTCAAATTCTGTAGAATGATTTTGAGAACGATCCAGTCAGCATCCTCTGTTGCTGTTCAAATCCCAATGTCTAGAAAGTAATGAGGAAAGATTTATCCTTGTAACTTAAAGGAATGAAAGTGATGTAGCTCCTCAACCAGCAGAAAATTACCTGAGGGAACCATGGCGGGGTGTGGTCATAGGAGACATAGGCATTTGTAGGAAATATAATAAACTCTGATTTTTGGGACCAATGAAATTGAGGAAGTCTTTCACACTTGAACACCAAGTCTTTACAAGCACAAACTACTCAGATATGCCTCAATTTTTTCACTCCCCCCATCCATTTAATTGAGGTAATTCTAAGGAACTGAAGAAAATGCATATACCAGTTAGGTGCTGGATCTTACTTTTCAACTCAAAGATATGGGTGCATGGACAGGCGGGATTTCAGGGCAATGTCTGTTTCTCTGAATAAAGGAGTGGCTCAGCAACTTCATAATGCAGTGTGTAAATATATACAGGGAGTGGGAAAAGTTAATGGCTCACAGGTTTTTGAAGCCATGAATAATACCTACTCAGAGCAAGAACTATCCACATTCAATTTTCAAATGTCCAGCACTCATGTTTGTGGAAATTCCCCTCAACATACTTTGCATGAGAATATTTGCAATAAGATCTGTTTTTGAACTGTTAGTCTGTCATTTCTCTGAGAAAAGCTGCTAACCTGGTATTGAGACTGGGATATGAGAGCAGTGGAGAGGAGAGTTACAGTATGCAGAGTGGAAGGGGTTGGCATGCAGGAGTTTCTTTGGAAAGGGCATTAAATGTGTTGGCTTGTGAGAGAAAATGCAGGGTTATTTTTTTCTCTTGCCAAGGATTGTGGCTGTGCTTGGACATCTTGGGTGTCCAGGAATGGCTCTTTCTCATCCTAGCTGTGCTGCCCTTACTGCTTGTAGTCCCAGATATTCCATATAACAGCACAATTGTGTCATGGTTGCCCTGGCAACCACAACCTCTACACCACCTTCCTGTTTATGAGGAATCATCAAGAAAATAGCTAGCCCAGCTGGGCTGGTGGGAGGGTAGAGGAAGCAGGCAAATCCTCAAGGGGGAATCCTCAGGGGATTCCTGTTGACAGAAAGTGATCCTAGCTCCTTAGCACATGAGAAGAGGAATCAGGCTGTGTTGTGGGTGTGGCTCCTTTGGCTTTAGGACATCTGACTCCATCCAAGATCACAGACCCTGCTGAACCCTAACAGTCTGCCATACCGTCAATGTCCACAAGGGGGCTTTTTGTTCACTTGGCACAGCAGGCATCATGATTTTCTGGAAATGGGGACCCCAATGTAGGAAATTGATCCCCACCAGTTAGAGTGGATGAGGGAGAGATGTGTTGGAGCACAAGGATGTGTGGGGCAACAAGCCTAGCAAGAGCCACAAGGCCATGGCCCTAGGAAGACAATCCTCCTTATCTGCATTCACCCAATACATTGCTAAGTTTTGAAACTGGACTAGGGTCTTAGCAGCCACTCGAAATGATGACCAATGATGCTTCACAGCAGAGGGGCATGAGGCATTCCTGGGTGTGTTAGGTGAATTTTAACTGGGAAACATCACATTTCCACCAATGCCCCAACAGGAATCAGCTGGAACCAAGGACTTAGGATTTCTAAGTAGAAGTGAGGAGCTGTTGAGATTCCCATTGTTGAAAGGAGGGATTTAATCCCTAATCAATTGGGAAGGAGGATAGTTAGTTTTTGGCAATCTAGCAGTGACATTCTATGTTTACCTCACAGGCCAGGCCCCACGGCTTCTGCTGTTCCTCACAATTACAGTGCAATCTGATATTTTATAGTTATGATTTTCCAAGGGGGACCCTTCCACTCACACTTTGATGCAGAAAAACCTTCAGAACCTAGTCTTCATCCTAGGTTTAATTCTCTTGACCTGACTATCCCTTGTCTGAACAATGACCCTCTGTAAAAACTCCAAAAACAACTTAAACAGCAGTCTTAGATATAAACTACTGGTCAGTGTCACAGATGCTGGCACAACAATCCTCCAAGAAAGTGAAAATGAAGGAGGAGATAAGTGCCTGATGTGGACAAGATGAACCTGGATCTAGAATGTTACAGGGAATTCTGGTTTTACCTAATCCCTGTGGCTCCTGAATGATATCAGAGGAACTTAATTTATGGATTCAGCATCAATTCATACAAGTACTTAACAAATGCTGTTTACAAAAATGCAAAGCACAAATAATTGAATAATGGAAGGTTATATGCAACTGTTTTTTGTCCACATCTCTCTGTATTCAAGTTGATAATTTGGTTGTGTTGGAAAACATTGAGGGGCAGAAGTCCACTTCCTTTGCTGAGAGAAACAAGTGCACCCCTGAAAGCTTCTCAATCCCATACCTTAGTCCAGGTGATATTCTGAATGCCATTTCTTCTGACAGACAGCAATAAAATCCCAATATGTGCTAAAACTGAACTTCGATGCATGACAAAATAAAAAAAAAAATTAAACACTGGAGAGCATTTTCTTCTTGTACAACTTACTGATTCAATACACTTGCCAGCATATTATTGAGACTGTTATGAATTCTGTATTCCTGAAATTGTCTCATCTTCAGCAATACTGCCTCTTCAGCAATTCAGGTCTTTGGGGAAGCACTTTCTTTGACACCAGAACTTCTTGCTGAATAGTCTTTGTAGTATGGTATGCCAATGATTATTGATACTTATCCAAACACTTTTTTCTCTTGATTGATAGAGGAGAAAATATTGAGACCCTGGAGGGTTGGCATGATCTGGAGTCTCAATAAGGTAGATGACTGCATGTTATAAAGACGTGACTATGTGATATACTTGAAGTGAAACCACCCAAGGCAGAGCCAAATGGTTTCTTTCAAATTCTGTAGATAACTTTTGAGAACAATAAAGCCAGCATTATTTGTTTCAGGTCAAACTCCAATGTCAAGGAAATAAAGAAGAGAGAATGATTTATCCCTCTCAATTTAGGGAACAAGACTGTTGAAGTTGTTCAATGAGCATAAATTTATCCATGGTAACCCTGGTGAAATGTGGCAGTGAGAGACATAGACATTTAAATGAAATACTATAAACTCTGACCTTTGGGACCATTGAAATTGAGGAAAACTTTCAGACCTGTCCACCAAAACTTTACAGTGCCAAACTGTTGAGATCCTTCACATTCTTTTTATTACTTCTGGCCTTTTCTTTGATGAAATTCCAAGCAGCTAAACCAAATACATATCCCGGTGGAGGTGCTGCATCTTGCTTTTTACCTGAGGTACATAGGTGCATGGAAAAACGGGATTTTCTGGAAATGTCTGTTTCTGTGAATAAAGGAATGATTCAACAAATTAATGAGGCACAGTATGTAAATAGGCATAGAGAATTGGAAAACATTGTGGCTCACAAGATCTATGAATCCATCAAATATATGGGCTCAGAGAAAAGGTATCCCCATTCAGTTTTCAGACGTCCAGTGATTATGTTTACAGGAATTCCCCTCAACCTACTTTGCAGTGAGATTATTTGTAGAAGGTCTTGTATTTGAACTCTCCATCCTTCACTTCTTTGTGACATGCTTCCAGCCTGGATTTGATGCCATGCATAAATGCCTAAATCGCATTAAGATGCAGAAATTCATGTCCTTATAAAGTGAACCCCAGAAAGCTTCTCACTCATAAGCCCTAGTGAAGGTGAAACTTTGAATGTCTTTTTTTTTAGAATGGCAAAAAGAAAATCCCAGTATGTGCTAAACATGTACTTGGGAACATGACAATAGAAAATAATCTTTTTTAAACCCTGGTGAGCTTTTTCATCTTGTAGAAATTGATCTTTCAATAAAATTGCCAGCATATTAATGATACTGTCGACTTCTGTGTTCCTGAGAGATGTCTTATCTTCAGAAACACTCCCTCTTCAGTAATTCAGGCCTTTTGGGAAGCACCTGTGGTTGATGTTAGACTTACTTATTGAAGACTCTCTTTAGAATGGGATTCCAATGATAATTGATATATTTCCAACCATTGTGTTTTCACTTGATTGAACAGAGGAGGAAAAATTCAGACTCTGGAGTTTTTCATGATCTGAATGGGTTCGATATGTTAGATGTCTGCAAGTTCTGCAGACAAGAATAAGTGAAATGCTTTGACAAGATCCTACAAGGCTGAGACAATTTCTTTCAAGTTCTGAAGGTCACCTTTGAGAACAATCCAGCCATCATCATTTGTTGCTGGTCAAATTTCAATGTGTAGGAAATAATGAGGAGAGAAAGATTTATTCCTGTTCTTTTAAGAAACAAGAGTGTTGTAGCTGCTCAACCAGCAGAAAATGACCTGAGGGAACCATGCTGTCATGTGGCAGTAGGAGAAGTAGGCATTTCTAGGAAATATTGTAAACTCTGTTCTTTGGGACAAATGAATTTGAGGGAATCTTTCATACCTGAAAATCAAGCCTTTAAAATTCCAAAAAGCTCACACCTGTCTCATGGCTTTCATTACCCCTCATTTTTCATTAGGATATTCTAAGTAGCTGGACCAAATTTATATTCCATAGGTGCTGAGTCTTCCTTTTTACCTCAGGTATGTGGGTGCTTGGAGAGTGGGGATTTGAGGGGACAATAACTCTCTGAATAAGGGAATTTATCAGCAACTTCATGAGGCACACTTTGTAAAAATGTATAGGGAATGGGAAGAAGTGATTGCTCACAAAATTGTGAATCCATGAGTAATATTTGGTAAGAGTAAAAATTATACTCATTCCATTTTCAAACATTCAGTAGTTATGTTCACAGGAATTCCTCTCAACATTCATCACAGTGAGTGCACTTTCAGAAAGTCCTGTTTTTGAGTTGTCAGTCATTCATTTCTCTTCAAAATGCTGTTACTCTGATTTTGATCTGAAGCAGAAATGTGTGAATGGTTTACCAGTGCTCCTGGAACATGAGAACAAAAGAGAGAACTACATTATGCAGACTGGAAGGGGCTGGCATGCTGGAGCTTCTCTTGGAAGGCCATTGATTTTTTTGGCTTGTGGAGAGAAATGCAGGGTATATTTCTTCCAAGGGCTTGTTGCTGGGTGTGGGCAACTTGGTTCTCCATGAATGGCTTGGCTGTCATTCTAGGTGCCCTCTACTTACTGTATAAAGGAACAGAAACTCCATAAGATAGCAAAATGGCATCATGCTTGCCATGGCCACATAAAACTTTTCAGATCCTCCCTGCTGCTGAGGAAACATCGAGGGCAGGGCTAGTCCAACTTTGCTAGTGGATGGAAGAGGAAGAAGGCAATCCCCTGGGTCTCTTGTTAGCCAGAACTGGATCCTAAGCACTTACCCCATGAGATAAGCAATCAGCCTGTGTTTATGGTGTTGCTTCTCTGACTTTGGTATATCTGACTCCATCCATGATACTGGACCCTGCTGAACACTAACAGGTTGCCATACAATCCATGTCCTCAAAGGGTGATGTGTCTACTTGGACACAGAAGACATCATGATTCTCTATACATGGGGACCCCAATGCATGCAATTGGTCCCTATCAGGTGTAGTGTACCACAGAGAGATGCATTGGTGCCCTAGGATTTGTGGGACACCAAGAGAAGTAAAGGCCAAAGGAGCATGGCTTAGAAAGACCATTTTCCTTATCTGCACTCACTTGGTACATTGGTAAGTGGGGAAAATTGGACTAGGGTCTTGGCAGTCACTGTAAATAATGTCCATGAGGTTTCAGGGTAGAGGAGTTTGCCAGGTTGGTGAAATTTGAACTGAGAAACATCACACCAACTCTGGAGTGATGACACACCTTTCCACAGCTGCTCCTTCAGGAGACAACTAAAACTGTGTACTTAGGAGATCTAAGTATAAGTGAGGAACTGTTGAGCTACCCAACGTCAAGTGGAGGAAGTTAATTACTAATTAAATGGGAAGAAGGATAGCATTTGCTAGCAAGCTAGGCATGATATTCTATGCTCAATCCACTGGTCAGGACACATGACTTCTGCTGTTCCTCACAATCACAGTGAACTCAAATATTTTCCTGCTTTGATTTTCCAAGGGGCCCTTCCACTCACCCTGTGATGCAGAAGAACTTTAAGGATGTGTCTTCATTCAAGTTGTTATTCTCTTGACCTGACTTTTCCTCTCTGAACAATGACCCTCTGGCATAATTTAAAAGAGACCTTTACCAGCAGCCGTAGATGCAAACTACAGGTCAGTGTACAGATGCTAGAACAACGATCCTCCATGAATGTGAAATTGAGTGATGAATACATATCTCTGTATTCAAGTTGTTAATTTGGTTGTGTAGGAAAAAGCTAAAATGCAGAAGTCCACTTCCTGTTCAGAGAGAATGAAGTGCACTCCAGAGAGCTTTTCTCTTGAAAACCCTACAGCAGTTGTAACTTTGAATGTCATTTCTTTCTTAAAGGCAACATTGAACTCTCAATATGTTCTAAACCTGAGCTTTGAAGCATGACAGTGGAAAAGAATGAATTTTAGACCGTGGTGAGCTTTTTTATCCTGTGGAACTTGGTGATTCAATACTCTTGCCAGCATACTAATGAAACCATTACGACTTCTGTGTTTCTGAGAGTAGTCTCATCTTCAGGAATACTGCCTCTATAGCAATTAAGGTCTTTGGGGAAGCACGTTGGCTGACACCAGCTTCTTACTGAATACTCTCCTTAGAATGGGATTCCAAAAATAATTGACGCTAACATTGTGTTTTCACTTGATTGATCGATGCAGGAAATATTGAGACTCTGGAGTGCTGGCATGATCTGAGGAGGTTCAGTAAGGTAGATGACTGCATGTTCTGCAGACCAGTCTGAGTGATATGCTTTGAGGAAGAACCACCCAAAGCAGTGCCAAATAAATTTCTATCAAATTCTGGAGATTGCTTTTGAGAACAATCCAACCAGAATCCTTTGTGTTTGGTTTAATCCCTATGTCTAGGATATAATGACAAGGGAAAATTTATTCCTGTTCCTTTAAGGAATAAGTGTGTTGTGGTGTATCAAACAGCAGAAAATTATCTGAAGGAACCATAGAGGTGTGTGGCAGTTGTAGAAGTAGTGATTTGTAGGAAATATCAAAGCTCTGATCTTTGAGAAGAATGAAAATGAGGGAATCGTTCACACCTGTACACCAAGACTTTACAGTACGAAACCGTTCACACCTATCCCATTCTTTTCATTCCTCCTCGCTTTTTCATTGAGGATATTCTAAGCAACAGGACCAAATGTATAACCCAGTGGAGGTGCTGAATCCTTCTATTTACCTCAGGTTTGTGGGTGCTTGGAGAAGGGGTATTTGCTGGCCATGTCTGTTTCTCTGAATAAGGGAATGGCTCTGGAAATTCATGAAGCACATTATGTAAATAGGTATAGGGAATTAGAAGAAGTGATGGCTCACAGGAATTATGGATCCATGAATAATATGTACTCAGAGCAAAAATATCCCCATTCAGCTTTCAGTTGCCCAGTGGATATGTTTGCTGGAATTCCTGTCAACCTTCACTGCAGTGAGAGTATTTGTAGAAAATCCTGTCTTTGAACGGTCAGTCTTTCATTTCTTTGAAAACTGCTGCTACTCTGGTTTTGTTTCCACGCAAAAATGCCTAAATGTTTTACCAGAGCACCAGGAGCAAAAGAGAGGAGTGCCACAGTATGGAGACTGGAAGGGTCTGGCATGAGGGAGTTTCTTTTGGAAATCCATGCATTGTTGTGGTTTGAGGAGGAAAATGCAGGGTTTTCTCTAACCAGGGCCTGTTGCTGGTTTTGGATAACTAGGGTCTCCATGAATGGCTTGGTTTTCATGCTAGCTGTACTTCACTTATGCCAGAAGTCACAGCAAGGTTATATGACAGCAAAATGGCATCACAGCTGCCATGGCAACCACAAACTCTTCAGGTTCTGGCTGCTGCTGAGAAACCATTAAAAAAATCTGGATCAGACTTAGCCTATCACAATTGTGTGAGAGTTCCACTCCAGGGACATTGACCCAGAGTGCTCCTGTAGGTCTTCCATGGGGGCCACTAGCACAGCCCAGAGGAAAGATTATTCAGTATGGGAAGTGGACACCGAGGAGAGGACATTTGTGTCATCCTCTCCTGTGGGGCCCAGCTCAGAGGCTTTTGATCAGCTCAGCCAAGTCCCATGAGAATTCCAGGTAAAGGATGCAGTCTCAGCAAAAGACATCAGTCTCAGCTGAGTGCAGATGGGTGAGTGTTCCTCACATGGGACATCAGTTAAGAGTGCTCCTATGTGACTTATGACCGGGAGGCAGGCACAGTGTAGAACTGACAGCTTTCAGCATCAGGGAAGTGAGCAGAAAGCACACACTTGAGACTCCCACAGTGGGAGGCCAAGCCCAGAGACCAAGTTTTACTCCAGCCTGCCCAGGCTCACTATTGAAGACTAGGAGGTGAGACATTGGAAACCTGCAGGCATGCCACCTGTTTTAAGGGACAAAGCTGCTATATCTCAGATTCTCATGGATACAAGGGAGGATATATGGATAATATGAAAAAAACAGGAGAAGAAAATGTCTTAAACAAGCCTAGGTACTGCATCAATGGAATCCAGTGAAAACATGGTAGAAGAAATGTCAGAAAGTAAATTCGCAATGTATATAATTAAAATGATCAGAGAAGCAAAAGATGTGATGATAGAGAAAATGCAGGAAATGAATTATCCCACCAATAAATAGCTAAAAGAAACAGATGCAGAAAGCAGAAGACAATTTCAATAAAGAGATAGAGATGTCAAAAACAAACCAAACAGAAATCCTTGAAATGAAGGAAACAATAAACCAAACTAAAAACTCAAAAGACAGCATACCCAGCAGGCTTGATCACTTGGAGGATAGAGCATCAGCCAGTGAAGAAAAAAATATTTAATCTTGAAGCAAAGTTGACCAAACAGCGAAGATGATAAGAATTCATAAAGGAAGCCTACAAGAATTATGGGATATCATGAAAAGTCCAATTTTAAGTTTTTTGAGATTGAGAAAGGTGCAGAGATACAAACCAAAGGAATTAATAATTGATTTAATGACATAATGTCAGAAAATTTCCCACATCTGAAGAATGAAATGGAAAAAGAAATACAACAGGCTTACAGGACACCAAATGTACAAAACTATGACAGGTCAACACCAAGGCACATTATAATGAAAATAACTTACATACAAAATAAAGATAGAATTTGAAATGCTACAAGAGAAAAATATCAGATTACATTCTGGGGAAACCAATATGCCTGTCAGCACATGCCTGTCAGTACAGATTCTAAAAGCAATGAGGGCCTGGAATAAAATATTCCAAGCCCTGAAAGAAAAAGAATGCCAACCAAGAATCTTATACCCAGCAAAACTCAACTTCAGATTTGAAGATGAAATAAAATCCTTCCATGATAAACAATAGCCCAAAGAATTTACAAATAGAAAGACTGCACTCCAGAGCATTCTGAGCAAAATGTTCCATGAGGAAGAAATGAAGATCAGCATTGTAAACCAGCATAGAAAGCATTACCCTAAAGAATAGCCAAATGCAGGAGAAACAAAATCAAGATAAAAACCAAGAATAAGCCATAATATTTGGGAATGCAACTCATATCTCAATAATAACCTTCAATGAAAATTGTCTGAACTCATCAATCAAAACATATAGACTGGCAGATAGGATTAAAAAGAAAGTCCCAACCATATGCTACATCCAACAGACACAGCACATAGGAAAACACACCCACAGACTAAAGGTTAAAGGATGGGGAAAAACACACACTATGCACATGAACACAGTAAAGAAGCAGGGGTTCCATCCTCATATCCTTGGAATTCAAGCCAAAATTAGATGGGATAAAGAAGGACACTTCATTCTCCTTAAGGGAAGCATAAATAAGCAAGATATAGCAATCATAAATATTTATGCCCCAAACAAATGTGCATCCATGTATGCCAATCAAATCCTTCTCAACTCCAGGAAACAACTAGACCACACCACAATAATACTGGGTGATATTACCACACCCTTCTCACCATTGGAGAGATTGTCCAAGAAAAAACTGAACAAGAAACTATAGAACTCAATAACACAATCACTAATTTTAGATTTAATAGACATAATTATATTTCATCCATCAAAAAGTGAATACACTTTCTTCTCAGCAGCACATGGATCCTTTTCTAAATTAGACCATATTTTATGTCACAAAGCTACTCTTAGCAAATAAAAAATGATAGAAATACTATCTTATATTCTATCAGACCACAATGGAATGAAATTAGAAATCAATGATAACATGAAAAACAGAAACTACTCCAAAACCTGGAGAGTATAATATGCTATTGAGTCATGCATGGATAACAGAAGCATCGGGGGGAAATAAAAAATTCTTAGAGATCAATGACAACAAGGATTAAACATATCATAATCTCTGGGATATTATGAAAGCAGTCCTAAGAGTAAAATTCATTGCATGGAGGACAGCCAATAAAAGAATGAAAAGTAAACAAATAAATGACCTCAAGTAAGAGCTTAAAGCTGTAGAAAAAGAACAGTACAACACCAACAGTAGTAGAAGACAGGAAATAATTAAAATCAGAAATGAAATCACTGAAATTGAAACAAAAGAAACAATTCAAAAATTGACAAAACAAAAGTTGGTTCTTTGAAAAAATTAACAAAATTGATAAACCCTTAGCCACACTAGCAAAAGGAGAGAGAAAACTCAAATTATTAAATTCATGATGAAATGGAAATATTACAACATACTCTAATGAAATACAAACTGTAATTAGAAGTATTTTGAAAATTTATATTCCAATAAATTAGAAAACATGCAAGATATCAACAGGTTCCTAGAGGCATATGAGCCAACCAAACTGATTCTGGAGGACATACACAACTTAAATGGAACATTTTCAATCAATGAAATAGAAGAAATCATCAAAAGCCTACCAACAAAGAAAAGTACAGGACCAGATGGATTCAAATCAAATTCTCGAAGACTTTCAAGGAACAGTTCTTTCCAATACTCCTCAAAGTATTTCAAGAAGTAGAGGAGAAGATAATCCTTCCAAACTCTTTCTATGCAGCTAATATCACCATGATACCAAAACCAGAGAAGGACATGTCGAGGAAAGAAAATTTCAGACCAATGTCTCTAATGAATATAGATGCAAAAATGATTACCAAATTTTTAGCAAATCCTATACAAAAGCATATTAAAAACATAGTGCACCATGATCAAGGGTTTTTCATCCCAGGGATGCAAGGTTGTTTCGACATCTGGAAATCAATAAATGTTATTCACCACATCAACAGACATAAAGTCAAGAACCACAAGATTATGTCAATCAATGCAGAAAAAGCATTTGATAAAATGCAGCAACCCTTAATACTGAAAATGCAAGAAAATAAAAATAGGGATAGTGGGAGCATTCCTCAACATTGTAAAAGCTATCTATGCTAAGCCCACAGCTAACATCATTCTAAATGGAGAAAAATTGAAAGCTTTCCCCCTGAAAACTGGAAAAAGGCAGGGATGTCCTCTTTCTCCACTTCTATTCAACTTCATCCTTAAAAATTTAGCCAGAGAAATTAGACAGACCAAAGAAATTAGAGGGATACAAATAGAAAAAAGGAGCTCAAAATATCCCTATTTGTTGATGACATGATTCACTATTTAGAAGAGACTAAAAATTCAACCAGAAACCTTCTGAAACTCACAAATGAATTCAGTAAAAAGCAGGATATAAAATTAGTGTTCATAAATCGAATGCATTTGTATTTTTATGTAATGCATCTTCTGAGAAAGAAATTAGGAAATTACACCATTCACAATAGCCTTAAAAATAAAATAGTTGGGAATCAATCTAACAAAAGAGATGAGAGATCTCTACAATGAGAACTACAGAACAGTAAAGAAAGAAATTGAAGAATTCTGAGAAGATGGAAAGATCTCCCATATTCTTGGATAGGATAGAAATAATATTGTCAAAATGGTCATACTACCAAAAGTGCTATACAAAATCAACGCAATTCAAATTAAAACCCAATGATGGGCCACATGAAAATAGAGCAATCATGAAATTCGTTTGGAGGAATTAGAGACCCAGAATACCTAAAATAATTTTTAGCAAGGAGAGAAAGCAGGGGATATCACAATACTGGAACTTCAACTATATTACAAAGCAACAGTAATAAAAAGAGGATGATATTGGCAACAAAATAGACATGTAGATCAATGGGACAGAATAGAGGACACAGAGAAAAATCCACATGAATACAAGTGTCTCATACTTGACAAAGGAACAAAAAACATACAATGGAGAAAAGATAGCCTCTTCAACAAATGGTGCTGGGAAAACTGGAAATGCATATGCAGAAAAAGGAAGGTAAACCCATATATCTTGCCCTGTACAACACACAACTCAAAATGGATCACGGGCCTAGGGATTAGATCAGAAAACCTGCACCTAATAGAAGAGAACGTAGGTCCAAATCATCATGTTGGCCTAGGACCAGATTTCCTTAACATGACTCCCAAAGTGCAAGGAATAAAACAGGAATCAATGATTGGGATAGAGTCAAACCAAAAGCTTTTTCTCAGCAAAGAAAACAATCAGCAATGTGAAGAGAGAGTCTTCAGATTGGGAGAAAATCTTTGCAAAACACCCTTCAGGTAGAGCACTGATCTCCAGAATCTAAGAAGTACTCAAAAATTTTTACACCAAGAATACTAATAACCCAATCAATAAATGTGCCAAGAAAATGAACAGACACTTTACAGAAGAAGATTTACAAGCAATCAACAGATATATTAAAAAATGGTCAACATCCCTAGTTATAAGAGAAATGTAAATCAAAACCACCTTAAGATTTATCTTACCCCAATTAGAATCTCTTTTATTAAGAATACAGGCAACAGCAAGTGTTGAGGAAGATGTGGGAAAAGGGTACACTCACACATTGCTGGTGGGATTGCAAGTTGTTGCGGTCACTCTGCAAAGTGGTGTGAAGATTCCTTAGAACATTTGAAATGGATCCACCATTTGACAAAGCTATCCCACTCCTTGGCATATACTCAAAGGATTTAAATGATGCAGCCTCATCAATAGCTGGTCATAGCATGCTGCAGCTAGTTCATAGCTGCTCAATTCACAATAACTATAATGTGGAACCACCCTAGATACCCTTCAATAGATGATTGGATGTAGAGATTGTGGTAGACACACACAATGGAATATTAATCAGCCATAAGGAAGAATAAAATTCTGGAATTTGCAAGTAAATGGATGATGTTGGAGGCTGGCATACTAAGTGAGATTAGCCAGTTGCAACATTCCAAAGGCCAAATGATAAGCGAATGCCCTGATAAGTGAATGACGATGGATAATGGAAGGTGGAAGGGAGTCAAGAATGGAGGAAGGATCAATTACATAGAGGGAAGGAAGGCATGATATGGGAGTGGAGGGGTAAGAACAATACCAGAATGAGGCAGACATCAATGTCCTGTGTACATGTAAGAATGCACAAATGGTGTGACTACAGAGAAACAAAAGCTGTGTTCTATTTGTGTGCAATGAATCAAAACAAATAAACTAAAAAAAAAAAAGAAAAAGAAAAAAGAAAAGGGCTGGCCCAACTGTGCTGGTGGGAAGGAAGAGGAATCAGTCAAGTCCCAGAGGTGTTTTATTTGCCACAAAGAGATCCTATTCTCTTAGCCCATGAGAAGAGGAATCAGCTGTGGCTCCTCTGACTTTGAGACATCTGACTCCATTCAACATAAGGGACCCTGCTGAACCCTACCAGGCTGTCATACAGTCCATGTCCTTGAGGGGGAGATGCGCTCACTTGGCCACAGCAGGCATCATGATTTTCTGGAAATGGGGACCCCACTGCATACAGTTGGCCCCTATCAGGTATACTGGACCACAGAGAAATGCGTTGGTGCCCGAGGACATGTGGGACACTAAGACAAGCATAGGCCACATGGGCATTTTCCTAGGAAAACACTTCTCTTTATCTGCACTCACCCAGTACATTACTGAGTCGGGAAATTTTGACTAGGGCCTTAGCCGCCTCTGGAAGTAATAGCCAATGACATTTCTGAGCAGAGGAGCATGTCAGGTTGCTGGGTGTGGTCAGTGAACTTTGAACTGGCATACACCAACTCTGGTGTGATGCCACACCTTTCCATGAATGCCCCTTCAGGAGACAAATAGAACCATGGACTCAGGATTTCAAAGTACAAGTGAGGAGCTGCTGAGCTTCATAAGGTCGAGAGGAGGGAGTTAATTATGAATCAATTGGGAAGGAGAATAGAATTTCCTGACAATCTAGGAGTGACATTCTATGCTTACTCCATTGGCCAGGCCACAGGACTTCTGGGGTTCCTTACTATTACAGTGCATTCAGACATTTTCTTGCTATAATTTTCCAAGGGGCTATTCCACTCACTGTTTGATGAGGAAAAAACTTCCTCTTGTACCTTCATTCATGGTATAATTCTCTTGACCTGACTATCAGCTGACTGAAATAGGACCTCTGGCATAATTCCAAAGACACCTTAACAAGCATTTATAGATGGAAACTAGTTTTGTGTCAAAGATGCTTGCAAACCGACCCTCCAAGAATGGGAAGCTGAGGGATGAACCAAGTTCCTTATGAGGACAGGATGAACCTGGATCTCGAATTATAGAGGAAATTTAAGCATCACATTAACATTGTGGCTCCAGAATATTGTCAGTGGAAGTTAATTCATGAATTCAGCACTGGTTCATACAAATCTCTAACAAAATCTGTCTACAAAAATGCAAAACACAAATAATTAAATAATCAATGGCCATGTGCACCTGTGTGTTGTCTACATCTCTCTGAATTCAAGTTGAAAATCTGTTTGTGTTGGAAAACGTGAGTTACAGAAATCCAATTCTTTTCCAGAGAGATTGAAGTATAACCCAGAAAGTTTCACCCACACTAGTCCTAGTGCAGGTGAAATTTTGAAAGTCATTTCTTTCTGAAAGGTAACAATGAAATTCCAATATGCAATAAATCTGAATTTAAAAACACAAAAATGGAATAGAATCAATTTTAGACCCTGATGAACTTTCCTATCTTGTAGAACTTGATGATTCAAGACACTTGCCAGCATATTAATGAAATCCTTATGACCTCTGCATTCCTGAGAACTGTCTTATCTTCAGGAATATGCCTCTTCAACAATCCCAGACTTTGGGAAGCACATTTGATTGAAACCACTCCTTCTTACTGAATACTCTCTTTAGAATGGAATTCCAATGTTAATTGATACTTATCCAACCTTTGTGTTTTCACTTGATTGAACAGAGGAGGAAATATTGAAACTCAGGAGGATTGACATGATCTGAGGAGGCTTAATAAGGTAGATGACTCAATCTTCTGTAGACCTGACTAATTAATATGCTTTGAAGAAAAAACATCCAAGGCAGAGCCAAATAATTTCAAATTCTGTAGATCCCTTTTGAGAACAATCTGGCCAGCATAATCTGTTTTTGTGAAATCCCAATGTCAAGCAAATAAAGAAGAGAGAAAGATTTATCCCTCTCCCTTTAAGAAATAAGAGTTCTGTAGCTACTCAACCAGCATAAAACACCTGAAGGAACCATGATGACATGTGGCAGAAGGAGAAGTAGTCATTTGTAGGAAATATAAACTCTGATCTGTGGACCAATCAAATTGAGGGAATCATTCACACCTGTACACCAAGCCTTTATAATCACAAACTGCTCACACCTTTCTCATTCTTTTCATTCCCCTGGCCTTTTGATTGCAAAAATTCTAAGAAGATGGAGCAAAAGCATATCCCAGTGTAGGTGCTCAGTCTTGATTTTAATCTCAGGTATGTGGATTGTTGCAAAAGTGGAATTGCCTGGGCAATGTCAGTTGCTCTGGAAAAGGAAATGTCTCAATAACTTCTTGAGGCACAGTATGGAAACATGAATAGGAAATGGGAAGAGGTGATGACTTACAGGATCTGTGAAGCCAGTAATAATATTTCCTCAGTTAAAAAATTATGCCCATTCTGTTTTCAATTGTCCAGTATTTAGATTTTCAGGATTTCCTCTCAACATTCTTTGCAGAGAAACTATTTGCACAAAGTCCTTTCTTTGAACTGTCAGTCCTTCAATACTCTACAAAATGCTGCTACACTTGTTTTGCTTCCACATAGAAATGACTCCATGATTTACCAGTGCTGGGACATGAGAGCAAAGAGTGGAGACCTATAGAATAAAGAGTGGAAGGATCTTGCATGCAGGAGTTTTTTCTGGATGGGAGAGCATTGTTGTGATTTGTGGAGGAAAATGCAATTTTCTTCTATTCCCAGTGATTGTGTCTATGTTTGGAAAACACGGTCTCCATGAAAGGCTTCTCTGTCATCCCAGCTGTGCTGCACATACCGTCTGCAGTCACTATAAATCCATATGAGAGCACAATGATGTCACGGATTCCATGGCAGCCACAACATCTTCACGACCTGCCTGCTTAATATTAACCATCAAGTAAAGGTTGGGCCAGCTGTGCTGGTGGAAGGGAAGAGGAAGCAGGCAAGTTACAGGTGTCTTTTGGTTGCCACAATGATCCTAACCTCTTACTTCATGAGAAGGGGAATCAGGGTGTGTTGTGGGTGCATCTCCTCTGGCTTGAGACATTTGAATCCATCCAAGATAAGGGACCCTGCTGAACCCTGACAGGTTGTCATACTGTCTATGTCCTCAAGAGGGCGATTGTCTCACTTGGCTGGGGTAAACTTCATGATTTTCTGGACATCAGGACCCCACGTCAGGCAAATGGTCCCTACAAATTATAGTGGACCAGGGCGAGATGCATTGGTGTCTGAGGACATGTGGGATACCAAGCTAAGCAGAGGGCATAGGGGCATGACCCTAGGAAGACCCTAATCCTTATCTGCACTCACCAGGTACATTGCTGAGTTGGGAAACTGGACTATGGTCTTAACAGGCACTTGAAGTTATGGCCAATGATGTTTCAGATCAGAAGATCATGCTGAGTTTCTGGGTGGGTTAGGTGAAGTTTGAACTGGGAAACATCACACCACCTCTGGTGTAATGCCACACCTTTCCACCAATGCCCCAACAGGAGTCAGCTGGAACTGTGGATTTAAGATTTCTAAGTACAAGTGAGGAGCTGCTGAGCTTCCCAATGTAAAGAGGAGGGAGTTAATCATTAATAAATTGGGAGGGAAGATAGAAATTTTTGGCAAACTAGGAGTGACATTTAATGCTTAAACCACTGGCTAGGTCACAGGACTTCTGTTGTTCCTCACAATTATGGTGCAGTCCGACATTTTCTTCCTATGACTTTCCAAGGGGCCCTTCCAACTCACCATTTTATGCAAAGAAACCTTCAGAATGTGTCTTCAATTAAGGTGTAATTCTCAGGCCCTGACTATTGTCTATCTGAACAAAGGCCCTTTGTCATAATTCCAAAGACGCCTGAGCCAGCAGCTGTCTATGCAGATTACAGGTCAGTTTTCCAGATGCTGGAACAAGGATCCTCCAAGAATGTGAAACTGTGCCTGATGAGGACAGGATGAACCTGGGCCTTGAGTGATCCAGAGAATTCAGTCTTTACATAAATCCTGTGGCTCCTGAATGATATCAGTGGAAATAGATTAATGGATTTGCACCAATTCTTATAACTCTTTAATAAATGCTCTCTACAATAATGCACATCACAGGCTGCCAAATTTTCCAAGTACTTGAGGGGGCGATGTGCTCACTCAGCTGAAGCAGGCATCATGAATTTCTGGAAATGTGGACCCCACTGCAAGCAATTGTTCCCTAAAAGGTGTAGTGGGCCATGGAGAGATGCATTGGTGTCCAAGGATGTGTGGGACACCACGTCTAGCAGAGGAAAGAGGGGCATGGCCCTAGGAAGACCCTCCTCCCTTTCTACACTGACTGGATCCATTGTTGAGTTGGGAAACTGGACAAGGGGTTTAGCAGTCACTTGATATCATTGTCAATGATGTTTCAGAGCAGAGGAGAATGCCACGTTGATGGGTAGATTTGGTAAAGTTTGAACTGGGAAATATCACACCATCTCTGGTGTGATGCCACACCTTTCCACCAATGCCCCAACAGGAGACAGTAAGATGGGCTTAGCATTTCTAAGTACAAGTGAGAAGCTGCTGAGCTTCCCAATGTAAAGAGGAGGAAGTTAACCAGTAATCAATTGGGAAGGAGGATAGCAAGCTACTAGCAATCTAGGAGTGACATTCTATGCTCATTCCACTGGCCAGGCAACACGACTTCTGCCATTCCTTACAATTATGGTGCACTCAGACATTTACTTAGTATGATTTTCCAAGGAGCCCTTCCACTCACCCTTTGAGGCAGAAATACCTATACATTCATTAAGGTGTAATTATCTTGACCTGACTATCAGCTCTCTGAACAAAGGCATGGTTCCAATCAGCAGCTGTAGATGCAATCTACAGATCAGTTTTGCAGATGCTGACACAGGATCCTCCAAGAATCTGAAACTGATGGATGAAACAATTTCTGATGAGGACAGGATTAACCTGGACGCTAATGGATACAGGAAATTCAGGCATTACAAAAATCCTGTGGCTCCTGAATGATATCAGCAGAAGTTAATTTTTGAATTCAGCACCAATTCATGCAAGTCTTTATTAAATACTGACCACAAAAATGCAAAGCATAAATAACAGAAAAATCGAGGGCCATGTGCATCTGTGTTTTTTCTACATCTCTCTGTATTCAAGTTGATACTTTGGATGTGTTGGACAACATTGTGATGCAGAAGTCCACTTTTTTGCAGAGATGGAAGTGCGTCCCAGAAAGTTTTTCAAGCACACACATTAGTGCAGGTGATATTTAGAATGTCATTTCTTGCTGAAATGCAACAGTGAAATCCCAATATGTGCTAAAGCTGAACTTTGAAACACAAAAATTGAAAAGAATCAATTTTAGACCCTGGTGAGCATTTTCATCTTGTAGGACATGCTGATTTAATATAGTTGCCAGCAGATTAATGAGACTGTTATGATATCTGTGTTCCTGAGAGTTGTCTCAACTTCAGAAATGCTGCCTCTTCAGCAATCCACATCTATGGGGAAATCCTTTTGGCTGACACTACAGCTTCTTACATAATACTCTATTTTGAATGGGATTACAATTATAATTGATACTTATCCAACATTTTATGTTCACTTGATTGATCAGAGGAGGAAATATTTAGAATCTGGAGGGTTAGCATGACCTGAAGTGGCTCAATAAGGTAGAGGAGTGCATGTTCTGCACACCTGAAAATGTGATATGCTTTGACCAAAAATCAGCCAAAGTGGAGCCAAATAATATCTATCCAATTATGCAAATTGCACTTGAGAATAATCCAGCCAGAATTGTTAGTTGCAGGTCAACTCCCAATGTCAAGGAAATAACGAGGAGAGAAAGATTTATCCCTGTCCCTTTAAGGAATAAGAGTGTTGTAGCTGCTCAATGAGCATAATATTATCCAAGGGAACCATGGAGTCATTTCACAGTATGAGAAGTAGTCATTTGAATTACATATTATTAGTTGATCTTTGGGAACAATGAAGTTGAGGGAATCTTTTATAACTGAACATCATGCCTTTACAATCATGAATAAGTCACTCTTATCTCATTCTTTTCATTCCTCCCAGGCTTCTCAAAGAGGAAATCATAAAGAACTCAACTAAATGCATATTCCAGTAGTGGTGATGTATATTTATTTTTGCCTCACATATGTGTGTGCTTGGAGAAGGTGGACTTGGGGCAATGTCTGTTCTGCTGAATAAGAAATGTCTGAGGAACATCCTAAGTCACAGTATGTAAATATGCATAGAGAATGGGAAGAGGTGTTGGCTAACATGATCTTTGAACCCATGAATAATATTTGCCCAGAGACAAAAGCACCCTCATTCTGTTTTCAAACATCCAGTAACTTTGTTTGCAGGAATTCCTCCCAACATTCTTAGCAATGAGATTATTTGTGGCAAGTATTTTCCAATGAGCTCTCAGTCCATCACTTCTTAAAAAAATGCTGCTGGCTTGTTTTTCATCCCACATGGATATGACTTAATGTTTTACCATTGCTTCTGGGACATGAGAGCAAAAGAGAGGAGAGCTACAGTACAGAGTTGAAGGGACTTGCGTGGGGGAGCTTCTTTTGGAAAGGCATGGAGTGTTCTGTCTTCTGTAGAAAAATGCAGGTTTCTTCTTTACCCATGTCTTGTTACTGGGCCTTGGGTTTCCATGAATGGCTTCGCTGTCATCACAGCTGTGCTGCAGTTAATACCTGCAACAACAGAATGGTCATATGACACACAATGTTGTCATGTTTGCCATTGCAACCACAACCTCTTCAGGTCCTGGCTGGTGCTGAGGAACCATCATGAAAAGTGCTGGCCCAGCTTTGCTGGTATGAGGGAAGAGGAAGCAGTCTGGCACAGGAGTTCTTTTGTTTTCCACAACAGGATCCTAACTTCTTAGCACATAAAAAAGGAATCAGGGTGTGTTGTGGACCTGGCCACTCTGGCTTTGAGACACCTGACTCCATCCAAGATAAGGGACCCTGTTGAAGCCTGACAGGCTGCCATACCATTAATATCCACGAGGAGTCATTGTGATCACTTGGCTGTACCAGTCATCAAGCATCACTTTGAATGGGGACTGCAGGGCAGACAATGGTTCCCCACAGTTATAGTGGAGCAGGGAGAGATGAGGACGTGCCTGAGGAAGCATGGGTCACTAAGCCTAGACAGGCCACAGGAACAAGACACTATGAAGGTTCTAATCCTGGTCTGGACACATCCAGTTGATTGCTGACTAGGGAAAATGTCCTAGGACTTTAGGATCCACACAAAATGTTGGTCAATATTCTTTCTGAACAGCAGAACATGCTGTGTAGCTCTTGCAATAGGTGAAGTGTAAAATGGTGTGATGCTGCACCTTCCCACAAAGGCCCCAAAAGAAGAAAGGTGGAACCTGGAATTTAGGACTCATAAGTAGATATGATGAGCTGTTGAGCTACCCATTGTTGAAAAGAGGGAGTTAACCACAAATCAATTAGGAAGTAGGCTTGCAAGTTGCTGGCAATCAAGGAGAGACATTTTATGTTCCCTCTGCTGGTCAGGATGCAACACATCTGGTGTTCCTTACAATTATAGTGCACTCAGACATTTTACTACTATGATTCCAAGAGTCCCTTCCCCTCACCCTTTGATGCAGAAACACCTTCACAATATGTCTTCATTTAATGTGTAAATCTCCTGCACTTCCAATCACCTGTCTGAACAAAGGTCCTCTGGCATAATTCCAAGGACAACTTAACCAGCATTTTCTATGTAAACCATAGGTCAGTGTCACAGAAACTGGCACAATGATCCTCCAAGAATGTGAACCTGAGGGATAAAACAGTGTCTGAGGAGGAGAGATGAACCTGGACCTCAAATGATACATTGAAACCAGGCTATGTATAACTACTGTGTCTCCTGAATGATAGCATTGGTAGTAAATTGCTGCACCCTCTTCAATTCCCCTCAGTGCTTGAGAAGGATTTCACTGAGCAATAAAGAAGTTTGCAAGGTTTCATCTTCCTGGGAAATGGGGCCCCTGTTTCCTGTTGTCTTGTTTAATTTGCCTATGCATGGTAATAATATTATATTGGATTTTGGGGAATTCTATGGTCTTAGGGGATTTATAACACAAGAATAAAACAGCTAATCATACTGGATATAACCAAGAAAGGCCCTTGTTCTGGGGTGATAAAAGTATAACTTGGAAAGAAAACTATGCTCATTTCCAGCAACTTATGCTAAATAGCACCACAGATGGTGACTACTCCCAGATGACCTAGAGCACGTTGTTCCCATCTTAACTCTAGACAAACCAGTCAGAACAAAATTGTTAAGGCTAGAAAAATAGTCCCAAAAATTCAGACATCATTGGGCAATGCTTATTTGGTTAGTGGAAAACTGTGGTATCCTCTTAGGAAACCAGGTTCTGGTCCCTTCAATTTAGACCCCCTTTACCTCCCACTGGAAGACTACATCCTGGTTGACATCAAGTATATTTTAATGAAAAATGGACATGGAAAACTCATCTCCACTTTTTAAAATATTTAAAATATGTAAAACACTGGTGTTTGCTTAGTTGCTCTGAACAGATTTCTTGGGCAGGACCAGCTAATGCTTACTGGGCAAAAGTAGGAGGTGTACCACTCCTAATTGGCCTAAAGCAGCTCAGTTATTCAATGATCCAGAGAAAGCTCAGAAAGAAACTCCCTACTGTTCCTGTTAAACTAGTTATTAATCACATAGTGTAAACTTATATATTGTTCATAGAAATGGCTTCTGTGCACTATGCTCCCAGTAATATAGGAGGTAGAACTTGTTAAAGATTATATAGAATACTTAAAAACATTATGAAGCATTGATAATATTTAATGTGGTAATACATTTTGCCTATTGTCTTGTAGTCTGCATCAGTTTCCTTTTGTGTGGCCTCAAGATATTGTATTCAAGCTAGAAGTTAACATATAAAAATGGTGTGTGGAAAAAGTAAAGTTAGAACAGAACCTAGCCTCAGATCACTGAGTCTGTTTTCCTTTGTTCTCCACCTCGCCAATGCCATCCCACTCACCAGATCACCACGACCCTTTGTGCTAGGGCTGGTCCCCGGCAGTAAATTTATGCATTCAGCACCAATACAAAAAAGTCATTGAAAAATTATGTCTGTAAAAATGCAAAGCACAGAAAGCTGTGACAATTGAGGGCCAGGTGTACCTGTGTTTTGTAAATCTCTCTCTGATTTCAAGTTGGTATTGTGATTGTGTTGGTAAATGTTGAGGTGTAGAAGTCCACTTATGCAGAGAGACGGGAGTGAACATGGGAAAGCTTCTCCTTCACAAACCCTAAAATCTGAGACATTTGTCATTTCTTGCTTAAAGACAAAAATTAAGTCCCAATACTGTGCTAATCTTAACTTCAAAATGCTAAAATGGAAACAAATCTATTTAGAACCTGGTGAGCATATTCATTTTGTAGAACTTGCTGATTCAATTCACTTGCCAGCATATTATTGAGACCATTCCAACCTCTGCATTCCTGAGCATTGTCTTATTTCAAGGAATACTGCCTCTTTAAATATCTAGATCTCTGGTGAAGGATTTCTGGCTGGCACCACAGCTGCTTCCTAAATACTCTATAGAATTGACTTCTAATTATATCTGATGCTTCTCCAACTTCTTTGTGTTCACTTGATTGAACAGAGGAGGAAATGTTGAGACTCTGGAGGATTGGCATTATCTGACAAGGTAGATGACTGCATGTTCTGAAGACCCGACTATGTGATTTGTTTGCTGAAAAACCACCCCAAGGCAGAGACAAATAATATCTTTCAAATTCTGTACATCTATTTTGAGAACAATCCAGACATCATCCTTTGTTGCAGCTCAAATTCCAATGTCTAGGGATTAATGAGGAGAGAAAGATTTATCCTTGCCCCGTAAAGGAACAAGAGTGTTTTAGCTGCTCTCAGAGCAGACAATTATCTGAGGAAAGCATGGAGGCATGTGGCAGTAGTAGAAGGAGGCATTTGTAGGAAACATTATATGCTCAGATCTTTAGGACCACAGGAATTTGAGGGAAAGTTTCACATCTGAACCCCAAGCCCTTACAATTACAAACTGTGCACACGTCTCATTCTTTTCATTTCTCCAGCATTTTTCCTTGAGGATATTATAAGCAACAGGACCAAGCAAATATCCCAGTAGAGGTGCTGGATTTTGCTTTTCACCTCAGATATGTGAATGATTTGAAAAGTTGGATCTCCTGGGCAAAGTCTGATTCTCTGAATAGGGTAATTTCTCAGCCACTTCACAAGGCACAGTCTGTAAATATGTATGGGGACTGGGAAGAGGTGATGGCTCACAGGACCTATGAGCCCATGAATAATATTTGCTTAGAGAAAAGTGAATCCTCATTCAGGTTTCAAGTGTGCAGTACTTAAGTGTGCAGGAATTCCTCTCAACATTCCTTGCAGGGCAGTTTTTGCAGAGAGTCCTGTCCACTCTCAGTCCTTCATTTCTTTGCAAAATGCTGCTCCCCTGATTTTGATTCCACTCAAGAGAAGCCTAACTTTTTTCCCAGTGCTCCTGGGACATGACAGCAAGAGAAAGAGCACAGCTAGAGTGTGCAGAGTGGACAGGGTTGGAATGCAGGTATTTGGTTTGTAAGGGTGTGGAATTTTCTGGGTCATGTAGGAGAATGCCGGTTTATTCTTTTCCCAGGGCTTGTTGCTGAGCCTTGATTAACATGGCTTTCTATGAATGGCATGTCTTTCATCCTAGCTGTGCTGCAAATACTCCCTGCAGTCAAAGAAATGCCATATGACAGCATATTGGCCTCAAGTTTACCATGAAAACCTGAATACATTAGGGTTCTGCCAACTGTGAATGTACAAGTAACGCTTCTGTCCCCCATGCTGTGAAGAGGGAAGAGGAAGCAGGCTACACCCAGGAGTCTCATTGCCACAAGTGCCATCCTTACCTCTGAACACAGGAGAAGTGGAATCAGGGTGTGTATAGGGTGTATACCCTTGGGGTTTGACGTATCTGTTTTCATCCAAGGTAAGGGAACCTGCTGAAAGCAGACAGCTTGCCATACTATCCATGTCCGGGAGGAAATGATATGCTAACTGGGCCTTAACAGGCATTATGATTTCCTGGTAATGGGGACTCTCTGCAGGCAATTGGTCCCCCCAGGGATAGTGAATCAGGGAGAGAAACATTGGTGACCAAGGATAGGTGGGACTCCAAGCCTAGAACAGGCCCCAGAGTCATGGCATTATGTAGGCATTCCTGTTGGTCTGGACACATTGGGTTCATTGCTGAGTCGTGAAACTGACATAGGGAATTAGCAGTTCCTTGCAATGATGACCATTGGCATTTCACAGAAAAGGAGCATGAGGGGCGACTTAGTGGGTTAGGTGAAGTTTTAAGCAGGAGACAACACACCAACTCTGGTGTCATGGCACACGTTTCAATGACTTATCCAATAGGAAAGAGATGAAATCAGGAATTTAGGACTTCTAGGTATAAGTGAGGAGTGGCTGAGCTCCCCAATGTGTTGAGGAGGTGATTATCACTTAACATTTATGATGGAGGCTAGCAAGTTACTGGAAATCTATGAGAGACATTCAATGCTCATTCCCCTAGACATGCCCCACAATGACATTACAATTAGGGTGCACTCAGAATTTGTCTGGCTATGGGTTTCACAAGGACTCTTCAACTCACACTTTGATGCAGAAACAATTTCACCATATGTCTTCAAAGAAGGTGCAATTCTCATGACCTGTCTATCACTTGTCTGAACAAAGACCCTCTGCACATTTCCAAGGACACCTTAAAAAGCAGCTTGAAGATACTGATTACAGGCCAGTGTCACACACCCTGTGATATTGAGGGATGAAACAAGTGTCTGATGAGTGCAGGATGAGCACATTGTTACAGTGCATCACACAAAACTTGAACATGCATCTGTCTGACCGAAAGGAATGGTAGAAAGCTTGGAAGTTGAATTTTCAAACAGGGGGGAGTAAGGATATTTCTTGAGCACTTAACGAAGATGGGTGTGGGAGAGGAAACCAAATTCTGTGAGGGGACTCTAGAAGAGGTTGTCTTTGTGAGTTGTCTCCCCAAATATTCCAGGAGTATTCTTCAGTTGCAATGTGCTATGCAAATACAGCACAACATCTGGTCCAGGTCGTTCTGTAAGCAAGGATAGTTGCTGCACACAAGTGCAATTGCATGGGATATAATGGCAGTCATTGCTGCTTCTACCCTGAAGCTTACAAGGTATACCTCATTAAGCATATGCAGATTTAGCTTTCCTGATATATTACCCATTAGGGCAGGCCTTCCTTCACCACAGCACATGCACCCAAGCACTTCAATTTGCCGAAGTACAAAATTGCATACGGATCACTGAATTATGCATCTGGAAAAAAAACTATGCAGCCCAACATCGCAAATCAAAAGAAAAACATCTCTGTTAGGATACAAAAATGAAGAAAAAATACGTGTAAAATCTTAATTTGAAACTCAGAGAGAACAATGGAAGCATGAAAGGTGTTGTGGAACTTACGATGTAGGAAAAGGAGATCCTACAGCATTTCAAAATTCCAAGTCTGTATTTGTAGGAAATTCAGGGATTCACACCAATCATGCCACGTAAATACTATCCCTGATTTCATTTCTTGAATAGGATAATTTTAAACATTCTTTCTTGTTTCATCCCTGCAGTAACATCAGAATCAAATCATTCTCATTTTCTTGCTAAAAATCAGAACAGATCATCCTTCACCCATCACTACACAGCATCTTCAAGACATCCCTTAATATGAACAAAGTCTGAAAAATTGCATCATTAGTAATGAATCTTGATTGATACAGGGAGACCAGATATTATATAGGCCCTGTGGCTGCTGAATGATATC
The DNA here is from genome assembly GCA_020662805.1 of Glaucomys volans. Classification (NCBI taxonomy): domain Eukaryota; kingdom Metazoa; phylum Chordata; class Mammalia; order Rodentia; family Sciuridae; genus Glaucomys; species Glaucomys volans. The sequence goes on from JAJEJO010004389.1 coordinate 108,457, forward strand.
AGAGGAAGTAAACATATGAATTCAGTGCCAATTCATACAAGTTTTTAATAAATGATATCTATAAACATGCAAAGCACAACAAGCTGAATATAGCCAGGTCCATGTGACTTTGAATTTTGTCAACCTCTTTTGGTTTTCCAGTTGATATTGGGGTTCTGTGCATAAATGTTAAGTTGCAGAAGCCCACTTCTTTTGCAAAGAGGCTTTAGTATGCTCCATAAAGCTCCTCATTTGCAAGCACTACTTTCCATGTTATTTTTAATGTTGTTCCCTAATGAAAGGCAATAATGAAGCCCCAAGATGTCCTCAACCTAAACTTCAAAACGGGAAAATGGAAAATAATCAACTTTAGACCCTGTTGTGAATTTTCATCATGTACAACTTGCTGATTCAATAAAATTTCCAGCATATTAATGATACAATGTTAACCTCTACTTTCCTCAGAGATGTCTCATCTTCAGTAATACTGTCTTTTAATAAATCCAGTTCTCTGTTTAAGAACTGTTGGCTGTCACATAGATGTCTGCTAAGTACTTTGTATTGAATGGGCTTCCATTTAAATATGACACTTATTCAACCATTTTGTGTTCACTTCATTGATCAGAGAAGGAAATGTTGGGTCTCTGGAGTGTTGGCATGATCTGAAGAGGCTCTTTAAGGTGGATGTCTGCATATTCTTCCAACCTGATTATGGGATATGCTTTGCAGAAGAAACAAAGGCAGATCCAAATAATTTCTATCAAATTATGTAGATCACTGTTGAGAAAAATCCAAACATCATCCTTTTTGTGGGACAAATTCCAATGTCTAGATTTTAATGAGTAGAGAAAGACTTATCCCTGTCCCTTTAAAGAACAAGGGTGTTGGAGCTACTCAAGAGCAAACAATTATCCCAAGGAAATATAGAGGCATGTGGCAGTAGGCATTTGTAGGAAATATTACATGCTGTGATCTTTGGCATCACAGGAAATTAAGGGAGGCTTTCACACCTCAACACAAAACACTTAAAAGCCAAAACTGTTCACACTTGTCTCAATGGTTTCTTTTCTTCCAGGCTTTTCCTTTAGGAAAATCTAACCAGTGGGGTATGAATTAGGCCCCACTGGCCCAATTCATACCCCACTGGTTAGAATTGCTGGATCTTGCTTCCCCCCCACCATGTATGTAGGTGTTTGGAAATGGTGGATTTCCTGGGCAAAGTCTGTTTCTCTGAAGAAAGGAATGTCTCAGCATCTTCAGGAACCACATTCTATAAATATGGGAATGGGAAGAGGTGATGGATCACAGTCTCTATGAACCCATGAATAATCTTGCTCAGAGGAAAATAATCTCCATTAAATTTTCAATCCTCCAGTACTTATGTGTGCAGAAATTTTTTGCAACATTCTTTGCAGTGAGAATATTTGCAGAAAGTACTGTCCATTGAACTCTCAGTCCTTCAATTCTCCACAAAATGCTGCTGCCCTGGTTTTTAGCCCACTCAAGAAATGCCCAACTTGTTTACCAGTGCTGTAGGGATATGAGACAAAAATAGAGGAGAGCTATAGTATGTAGAGTAGAAGTGGCTGGCATGCATGAGTTTGGTTTGGAAGGGGGTGGAATTTATTGGCTCATATAGGAGAATGCAGGCTGTATATCTCCCCAGGGCATGTTTCCAGGTCTTGGGAACTTGGGTTTCCATGAATGCATTGGACACCATCCAAACTTTGCTGCTCATATCACTTGCAATCACAGAAAGGCAATATGACAGCACAATGGGATCACAGTTACTATGGCAGCCAGAAACACTTCAGGTCCTCTCTGTGGTGGAATCTTCAAAGAAAGGGCTGGCCCAGTTGTGCTGGCATGAGGGAAGAGAAAGCAGGTATACCAGGGGTCTTATTTTTGCCACAAAAGTGATCCTAATCTCTTCAACCAGGAGAAGATTAATCAGCAGGGGTTTTGGGTGGCCCCCTCTGGCTTTGAGAATTCTGATTCCAGTCAAGAATATGGAGCATGCTGAAGCCTGACAGGCTGCCACTGGGTCCATGTTCATGAGGGCCAAAATGTTCACTTGGCCACAGGCATAATCGTGATTTCCTAGGAATGGGGACCCTACTGCAGTCAGTTGTTCCCAACCAGGGATAGTTAACCCGGACGTTTTGCAGGAGTGCCAGAGGACACATGTGTCTCCAAGCCTCAAAGAAGGCACAGACACTCATCCTGGTCTTTACCCACCTGGTACATTGCTGAGTCTGGAAACTGGCCTAGGGCCATAGTAGTCACTCGAAATAATGGCCAATGTTGACAATTCAGTGCAGAGGATCATACGGGAAGCTTGGTGGGCTAGGTGAAATTTGAACTAGAAAATATCACACTAATTCTTGTGTCATGCCAAACCCTTCCACGAAGGCACCAACAAGAGATTGGATTGGAAGGGTGAGGAATTTTCTGGCTCATATAGGAGAATGCAGGCATTTTGTCTCCCCAGGACTTGTCACTTGGCCTTTGATAACATGGGTTTCCATGAATGGATTGGATGTCATCCTAGCTGTGCTGCACATACAGCCTGCAGTCACACAAAGGACATATGGGAGCACAATGTTGTCAAGGTTGCCATGGCAACCACTCCCTCTTCAGGTCCTGGCTGTTGCAGAGGAACCTATAAGAAAAGGGCCCACCCAGCTATGCTACTAGGAGGGAAGAGGAAGCAGGTAAGGCTCAGAGGTCTTTTGTTTGCCATGAAGTGATCCTAATCTCTTAAGACAGAAGAAGAGGAATCAGCATGTGTTTGGACGGGACCCCGTTGGCCTTGAGATATCTGACTCCATCCAAGATAAGGGATCCTTTTGAAGCCTGATAGGCTGACATACTATCTATACCTCTGAGGGGCCAATGTGTTGGACTGGGGCCTCCCTGGCTTTGAAACTTCTGCATTCATCCAAGATAAGGGAGCCCTGACAGTCTGCCATACTGTCTATGTCCAAGAGGGGCAGATGAGCACACTTATCCACAGAAGACATCATAATTTTCTGGGATTGGGGAACATACTGCAGGCAATTTGTTCCCACCAGCCATAGTGGACCAGGGAGTGATGTGAGGGTGCCAAAGGAAACCTGGTTCACCAAGTCTAGCAGAGGCCACAGAGCATGGCCCTACAGAGACACTAATCCTGGTTTGCACTCACATAGTACATTACTGCATCAAAAACCTTGCCTAGGGCCTTAATAATTACTCACAATGATGGCTCATGGATAACATTTCAGAGAAGAGCAGACCACTGTTCAGCTCAGTGGGCTAGGGGAATATTAATTTGGGAAATATAGCACCAAATTTGGTGTGATGTGAAACTTTTCAACAAATGCCCCAGCAGCAGAGAGTTGGAACCTGTGATTTTGGTAATCTAATTATAAGTAAGGAGATGCTGTTCTCCCCAATGTCAAGAGGAGGGAGTGAATCACTAATCAATCAGGAAGAAGGATGGCAGATTTATGACAATCAAGGCTTGCTCACACCACTGGCCAAGCCCCACAAGCTCTTCTATTCTCTTCCAAAAATGTTGAACTCAGAAATCATCTTGCTATGATTTTCCAAGGGGTCTTTCCATGGAGCATTGATGCAGAAACCACCTTCACAATGGGACTTCACTTAAGGGATAATTCTCTTTAAAGGCCTATAGCCTCTCTGAGAAAAGGCCCTCTGGCAAGTTTCCATGGAGCACTTACCAGCAGCTTGTAGATGCAGATGACAGGTGATTGTCACTGACCCTGGCAAAACTATCCTCCAAGAATATGAAACTAAGGGTTGAAGCAAATGCCTGATGAGGACAGGATGAACTTGGGCCTCCAATGATACAGGTAAACTAGGCTTTATATAACCCCTGTGGCTCCTGAATGATATCAGTGGAAGTTAATTTATGAAGTCAGCATCAAATCATGAAAGTCTTTAATAAATTATGCCTGTAAAAATGCAAAGGACGCACAAAAAATGAGTAAATCGAAGGCCATGTGCCACTATGTTTTGTATACATCTCTGTTTTCAAATTGATATTGTGATTTTGTTGGAGAACGTTGAGGTGCAAAGGTCCACTTCTTTGGCAGATGGCCTGGAGTGCACCCCAGAAAGCTTCACGTTCCCAAAACTTAGTGCATGTGATATTTGAATATCCTCTCTTGATGAAAGTCAACAATGTAGTACTATTATGTGCTAAACCTGAACTTCAACATTTGAAATGGAATGAGGATCAATATTAGACCCTGGTGAGCATTTTCATCTTGTACACCATACTGATTCAATACACTTGCCAGCTTAATAATGGGAACATTATTACCTATTCGTTTCTCAGTTTTGTCTCATCTTCAGGAATACTGCCTTTTAATAAATCTAGGTCCCTGGGAAACAATTTTGGCTGACACACAGATGCTTGCTGAGCACTCTATTTAGAATGAGCTTTGTATTAAATCTGATAGTTATCCATCTATTTTGTTTTCACTTGATTGATCAGAGAAGAAAATGTAGAGACACTGCAAGTTTTGCATGATCTGAAGAGGCTCCTTAAGGTAAATGAGTGCATGTTCTGCAGATCTGAGTATATGATACACTTTGCAGAAAAACCACCCCATCATCAAAATAATTTCTATCAAATTGTGTAGATCTACTTTGAGGACATTCCATTCAGCATCCTTTGTTGCAGTTAAAATCCCAATGTCTAGGGAATAATGAGGAGTGAGAGATTTATCCCTGCCACATAAAGGAACAAGAGTGTTTTAGCTGCTCAATGTGCAGGCATTTATCCTAGGGAACCATGTGTCATTTGGCAGTAGGAGAAGTAGGCACTTATAGGAAATATTAAATGCTCTATTCTTTGTGACAAGAGGAAATTGAGGGACTATTTCATCCTGAACACCAAAACCTTACAATTCCAAACTTCTCAAACCTGTCTCATTACTCCCCAGTTTTCCCTTGAGGGAAATCTGTCAGGGTCATTGCATATCTCAGTGGAGGTGCTGGATTTTGCTTTTCACCTCAGGTATGGGGGTGCTTGTAAAAGTGGATTTCCTGGCCAATGTCTTTTTCTCTCTATAAGGTTATTTCTCAGAAGTTTCATGAGACACAGTCTGTAAATATGTATAGAAAATGGTAAGTGTTGATGGATCACAGGATCTATGAACACATGATTAATATTAGCTCAGAGGTAAGTAATCACCATTAAATTTAAATTGTTCAGTTGTTATGTGTGCAGAAATTCTTCTCAACATTCTTGAAGTGAGATTATTTGTAAAAAGTCCTGCCATTTGAACTGTCAGTCCTGTCATTTCTCTGCAAAATGCTGCTACTATGGTTTTTATCCCACAGAAGAAATGCCTAAGTTGTTACCAGTGCTAGTGGGACATGAGAACAAAAAAGAGTAGAGCTATGTATGTAGAGTGGAAGGGGCTTTCATGCAGGAATTTGATTTGGAATTGCATGGAATTTTCTGGCTCATGTAGGAGAATGCAAGTTTTTTCTCTCCCCAGGTTTTGTTGCTGGGCCTTGGGCAACCTGGGTTTCCATGAATGGTTGCCTGTCATCCTAGCTGTGTTGCACAACCTGCCTGCAGTCACAGAAAGGACATATGATACCACAATGATGTCAAGGCTACCTTGGCAAATGGAACCTCTTCAGATTCTGGCTGTTGCAGAGAAACCTTCAAGAAAAGCACTGGTCCAGCTACTATTGTAGGAGGGAAGATGAACCAGGTAAGTCACAGGGGTGATTTGTTTGCCACAAAAGTGATCCTAAACTCTTAGGAAAGGACAGGAGAGGAATGAGAATGTGCTGAGTGTGGGGTCCCTCTGGTGTTGAGACATCTGACTCCATCCAAGATAAGGGAGTCTGCTGAAGTCTGACTGGCTGCCATTCTGTCCATATCTGTGAGGTTCAAATGTGCTCACTGGGACCCATGAGGTGTCCTGATTTTCTGAGAAAAGGGAAACCCCCCAGGAAAATGGTCCACTCCAGGTGTAGTGGACTAGGGAGTGATGTGGGGGTGTCAGAGGATGCATGAGTCACCAAGTCTAGCAGAGACCACAGGGGCATGTCCCTTCAAAGGCACTCATCCTGGACTGGACTTACCGGGTATAATCCTGAGTTGGGAACATGGCCTATGAACTTAGCAGATACTCTCAATGATGGCCAATGGATGACATTTCAGAGCAGAGGAGCATGTGGGTCAGCTCAGTGGGTTTGGTGATTTTTGAACTGGAAAACATCACGCCAAATATGGTGTGATGCCAAAACTTTCCATGAATGCCCCAACAGGAGACAGATGGAACTTGGGATCTAGAAATTCTTTGTACAAGTAAGGAGATGCTGATCTCCCCAATATTGAGAAGAGGGAGTTAATCACTATTGGTTAAGAAGGAGGCTAGAAGATTGCTGAAAATTGAGGAAAGATATTCTGTTCTCACACCACTGGCTGGGTCCCACCACCTCTTCTGTTGCCTTGTAATTAGGGTGCACTGCGAAATTGTCTTGGCATTATTTCCCAAGGGGCATTTACAATCACTCTTTGATGCATAAACTTCTTCACAATGTGACTTCACTTAAGGGTTAATTCTCTTGAATTGTCTATCTCCTCTCTGAGAAAGGCCCTCTTTCACTTTTCAAATGACCCCTTAACCAGAAGCTGGTATATGCAGATTACAGGTCAGTGTCAGAGAACCAGGAACAACCATGCTTGAAGTACATGAAACTGAGGGATTATGAAAGTGCTTGATGAGGACAGGATGAACCTGGACCTCAAATGATACACAGAAACCAGGCTTTACCTGATTCCTGTGACTCATGAATGATATCAGTGGAAGTCAATAAGTATTCAGTGCCAATTCACACAAGTCTTTAACAAATGATGTCTATATAAATGCAGAGCAGAAAAAACTGTGTCAATCAGTCACAAGTCACTGTGTTTTGTCTACATTACTCTATTTTCAAGTTGATAATGTGATTTTGTTGGAAAGCATTGAGGATAGATGTCCACTTTTTGACAGAAAGACTGAACTCCACTCCAGAGACCTTGTCCTTCAGAAACCTTACTGTATGTGATATTTAATGTACTTTTTGCTGAAAGGCAACAGTGAAGTCCCAATAGGTGTTAAACCTGAACCTCAAAATGCAAAAATTGAAAAGAATCAAATTTGGAACTTGGTGAGCATTTTCATCTTGTAAAACATGCTGATTCAGTACACTTGCCAGTTTATTAATGAGAACCTTATAGCCTCTAACATCTCATAGTTGTCTCTTCTTCAGGAATACTACCTCTTAAGAAATCCAGGTCATTTGATACAGATTTTTGACTGGCACACAGGTGCTTCCTGAACACTCTCTTTAGAAAAGACTTCCAATTATATCTTATAATTATCCACCATTTTCTGTTCACTTGATTGATCAGAGGAGGAAACGTTGAAACACTGGAGTATTGGCATGATCTGAAGTGGCTCTTTAAGATAGATGACTGCTTATTCTGTAGATCTGACTATGCGATATGTTTTGCAGACAAACCACCACAAGGTATATCCAAATAGTTCATATCAAATTCTGTTGATCACATTTGAGAACAATCCGGGGAGCATCATTTATTGCAGTTCAAATGCCAAGATCTAGGGAGTAATGAGGAGAGAAAGATTTATGCCTGTCTCCTTAAGGAGCAAGAATGCATAGCTGCTCATTGTGCAGACAATTATCCAAGGGAACCATGGAGGCATGTGACAGTAGGAGATGTAGTCATTTGTAGGAAATGCTATATGCTCTGATCTTTCAGACCATGGGAAATTGAGGGAATCTTTCACACCTGAAAATCAAAACCCTACAATCCCAATTGCACACAGCAGTCTCATTCCTTGTAGTTTTCTCCTTGAGGGAATTCCAACCAGAAGGACTATGCAAAGCCCAGTAGAGGTGCTGGATATTGCTTTTCACCTCAGTTATATAAATGCTTGGAAAAGTGGATTTCCCCTGCAAATTCTGTTTCTCTGAATAATGGAAGATCTCAGCAACTTCATAAGGCACAATCTGTACATATGTATAGGAAATGGGAAGAGGTGATGAATCACAGGACATATGAAAACTTGTATAATATTAGCTAGGAGATAAATAATCTCCATTCAGTTTTTAAACGTCCAGTATATATGTGTGCAGAAATTATTCTCGAAATTCTTTCAATTGACATTATTTGCAGAAAATCCTGCCCATTGATGTGTCAATCCTTCATTTCTCCTTCAACAACATGCTGCTACTCTGGTTTTGATCCCACTCAAGAAATGCCTAGCTTGTTTAACATTGTTCCTTGGGCATGAGAGAAAAAGAGATGAGAGCTACAGTATGTAGGGTGGAAGGGGTTGGCATATGAGAATTTGGTTTGGAAGGTCGTGCAAATTTCTGTCTCTTGTAGGAGAATGCAGATTTTTTATCTCCCCAGAGCTTGTGGTTGGACTTTGGACAACTTAGTTTTCCATGAATGGTTTGTCTGTCATCATAGCTTCACTACACATACCGTGCATATGGCACAGATATGCCATATGACAGCCCAATGACATCATGGTTGATATGACAATTATAACCTCTATTTGTCATGGCTGTAGGGAAGGATTCTTCAAGAAAAGGGCTGGCCCAGCTATGCTGGTAGGAGGGAAGAGGAAGCAGGTTCATCCCAGGTTACTTGTTTGCCACAAAAGCAATCCTAACCTCTTAGGACAGGAGAAGAGGAATCAGCATGTGTTGTAGGTGGGGACCCTCTGGCTTTGAGACTTCTGACCCATATTAGATAAGGGTGTATGGTGAAGCTGGACAGGCTGCTGTATTGCACATGTTCTCAAGGGGCTGATGTGCTCACTTGGCCACAGGACACATCATGATTTCCTGGCAATGAAGATCCTGCTCCAGGCAATTGGTTCCCACCAGGTGCATTGGCCAGGGAGGGATTTGTTGGTGCCAGAGAATGCATGGGTCACCAAGTCTAGCATAGGACACAGACACATGGTCTTTGAATACACTCATCCTGATCTGGACTCACAAGGTACATTACTGAATCAGAAACTAGCCTAGAGTCTTATCAGGTATTCTCAATGATGGCTGATGGATGACATTTCAGAGCATAGGAGCATGTTGGGCAGCTCATTGGATAAATGATGTTTGACCTGGAAAACAACACAACTCTGGTGTAATACCCTATCTTTCCACAAATCCCCAACAGGAGAACCTGTAATTTAGGACTTCTAAGAAGAAGTAAGGGGTTATTGACCTCTGCCATGTCAAGAGGAACGAGTTATTTAATAATCAATTAGGAAGGAGGCTAGGAAGTTCCTGGAAATCAAGGAGAGACATTCTATGATCCCACCACCAGCGAAACCCCACCATCTCTTCTGTTGCCTTACAATTATGGTGCACTCATAAATTGTCTTGCTGTTGTTTTCCAAGTGGCTGATCTACTCACCCTTTGAGGCAAAAGCACCTTAACAATGTGACTTCACTTAATGGGTAATTCTCTTGAACTGCCTATCACCTGTCTGAGCAAGGGCCTTTTGGCACATTGACAACTTAGGCATCAGCTGATAGAAGCAGACAACAGGTCAGTGTCACAGATCCTTGCAAAATCATCCTTCAGGGATGGGAAACTGAGGGATGAAAGAATAGTCTGATGAGGACAGGATGAAACTGGGCCTTGAATGGAACAGGGAAACCAGGCTTTACATAACCCAAGTGGCTCTGGAATGATATCATCAGAACGTAACTAATGTATTAAGCACCAATTCATACAAGTCATTAATAAATGATGTCTATAAAAATGCAAAGCACATAAGACTGAGGAAATCAGGGTCACATGACTTGTGTTTATCTACATTTCTCTGTTTTCAAGATGATATTGTGATTGTGTTGGAAATCATTGAGATTAGATGCTCACTTCTTGGGGAGAGAGAATGGAGTGCACTCCAGAAAGCTTCTCCTTCAGCTTAGTGCAGGTGATATTTAATCTTTTCTTACTGAAAGGCAACAATGTAGTACCAATTAGGTCTAAACCTGAGCTTCATAATGCATAAGAAAGAAAGGAAAACATTTTAGACCCTTTTGAGCATTTCCACATTGTACACCTTGCTGATTCAATACAATTTCCAGCTTATTAATGACAACAGTATAACCTCTACATTTCTCAGAGTTGTCTCATCTTCTGGAATACATTCTTTTAAGAAATCCAGTTTCCTGGGGAAGCAATTTTGATTGACACACAGATGCTTGATGAATACTCTCTTTAGAATGGGCTTCCAATTAAATCTGATAGTTATCCACTTGTTTTGTGTTCACCTGATTGGTCAGAGGAGGAAATGTTGAGACAATGGAGGATTGGCATGATCTGAAAAGGTTCTTTAAAGTAGAAGATGGCATGTTCTGCAGATCTGACTATATGACAAGCTTTGCTGAAAAAACACCCCAAGGCAGAGGCAAATCACTTCTATCAAATTCTGTAGATCACTTTTGAGAACAATGCAACCAGTATCCTTTATTGCAGGTCAATTCCCAATGTCCAAGGAGTAAGGAGGAGAGAATGCCTTATACCTGTCCATTTAAGGATCAAGGCTCTTCTAGCTTCTAAATTTGGAGGCAATTGTTTGAAGGAACTATGGAGAAGAGTGGCAGGAGGGGAAGTAGGCATATTTAGGCAAATTATATGCTCTGATCTTTGGAACAACAGGAAATTGAGGGAAAATTCACACCCGAGTTTCAAACCCTTACAATTCCAAACTGCTCACACCTGTCTCAATCCTCCTGGGTTTCTCCTTGAGGGAAATCTAACCAGCAGGATCAATGCATAACCCAGGGGAGATGCAGGATCTTGCTTTTCACCTCAGGCATGTGGGTGCATGGAGATGTGGATTTCCTGGGCAAAATCTCTTTCTCTGATGAAAGGAATGTCTAAGCACATTCTGTAAATTAAAGACAGTCTGTAAATATGTATAGAGAATGAGAAGATGTGATGGATCACACAATCTATGAGCCCATGAATAATATTAGCTCAGTGGTAAATAATGCCCTTTCAATTTTTATACATCCAATAGGTATATGTGCAGAAATTCCTCTTAACATTCTTTGCAGTGACATTATTTGCAGAAAGTCCTGTCCACTCAATTTTCAGTCCTTTTTGTCTCCGCAAAATGCTGCTACTCTCATTTTGATCCCACTCAAAAAATTCCTCATTTGTTTGCGAGTGCCCCTGGAACATAAGAGCAAAAGAGAAGAGAGTTACAGTATGTAGAGTGAAAGGGGATGGCAAGTGGGCATTTTGTTTCGAAGGGCATGGAATTTTTTGGCTCATGTAGTAGAAGGCAGGTATTTTATCTCCCGAGAGCTTGGTGTTGGGCCTTGGGCAACTTGAATTTCTATGGATAGTTTTGTTGCTCTCATAGCTGCACTAGACCTAATGCCTGCAGTCACAGAAATGGCATATGACAACACAATGGTGTCTGGGTTGCCATGGTGACCAGAACCTCTTCAAATCCTGACTGATGTTGAGGAACCCTCAAAGAAAGGGCTGGCCAAGCTATCATCATAGGAGGGAAGAGGAAGCAGGTAAGTCCCAGGGTTCTTTATTTTTGCCACAAAAGTGATGCTAACCTCTGAGAACAGGAGAAGAGAAATCAGCTTGTGTTGGGCAGGGCCCCTCTGGCTTTGAGACAACTCCCTCCATCCAAGATATTTGAATCTGCTGAAATCTGACTGGCTGCTGTACTGTCTATGACTGTGAGGGTCTGAAGTGCTCACTTGGCCACAGGAGGCATTGTGATTTCCTGGGAATGAGGATCCTGATGCAGGCAATTTGTCCCCACCAGGTAGAGTGGATCATGAATTGATGAGGGGGTGCTGGAGGACACGTAAGTCACCAAGTCTAGCAGAGGCCACAGGGGCATGCCCTAATGAAGACTTTTTCTTGGTCTGCCCTCCACCAGTACATTGTTGAGTCGGTAAACTGGCCTAGAGACTCAGCAGATACTTGCAATGATGGTAAATGGATGACTTTTCAGAACAGAGGATCATGTTGGGAAGCCTGCTGGTTTAGGTGAAGTTTGAACTGGAAAACATCACACCAATTCTGGTAGGATGCCAAACTTTTTCATGAATGCCACAACAGGACGTAGTTGGAAATTGGGATTTAGGAGTTCTATGTAAAAGTAAGGAGATGCTTTTCTTTCCAATGTTGAGAGGAGGGAGTTAATCACTAATCATTTAGGATGGAGGCTAGCAGGATGCTGGCAATCGAGGAGAGACATTCTATGTTCCCCCAACTGACCAGGTCCCACCACCACTTCTGTAGCCTTACAAATACAGTTCTGTCAGATATTTCCTTGCTATGATTTTAAAAGCAGCCCTTCCACTCACACTTTGATGCAGAAACATCTTCACAATGTGTCTTCGCTTAAGGCATAATTCTCTAGAACTGGCTGAGGAAAGGTCCTCTGGCATATTTCAAAGGACTCCTTATCCAAGTGCTAGTAGATGCAGACTACTGGTCAGTATCACAGATTCTGGCACAACCATTATCCAATACCGTGAAACTGAGGGATGAAACAAGTGCCTGATGAGGACAGAAGGAACTTGATCCTGGAATGAAACAGGGACACCAGGCTTTACATAAACCTGTGGCTCCTGAAAGATATCAGTGGAATTTATGAATTCAGTGGAGTTCATGAATTCAGAGCCAAATCATGCAAGTCTTCAATAAATGATGTCTTTAAAATTGCAGAGAATGAGAAGTTGAGTAAATCAAGGTCCACAGTCTGCTGTGTTTTGCCTACATGTTTCTGTTTCCAAGTTGATATTTCAGTTGTTTTGGAAAGTGTTGAGGTGTAGAAGTCCACTTCTTTGGTAGAGAGACTGCAGAGTGCCCCAGAAAGGTTCTCCTTCACAAACATTTATGCAGATTAAATTTTCAATGTCCTTTCTTACTGAAAGTCAACAATGAATTGCCAAAATGTGGTAAACCTGAACTACAATATGCGATAAAGAAAAAGAATCATTTTGAGACCCTGGTGAGCATTTTCATCCTTTACAACTTGCTGATTCAATCCACTTGCCAGCATAATAATGAGACTGATATACTCTTTACATTCCTCAGAGTTTTCTCACATTCCAGAATACTCACTCATAAGACATCCAGTTATCTACAGAAGAACTTTTTTTCTGTCACACATATGCTTGCTCAATACTCTCTTTAGAATGGGCTTACAATTAAATCTGATAGTTTTCCAACCATTTTGTGTTCACTCAACTGATCAGAGGAGGAAATGTTGAGACAGTGGCAGGATGGCATGATCTGAAGAGTTAGATGACTGCATGTTTTGCAGATTTGACTATGGGAAATGTTTTGCAGAAAATCAACAAAAGTTTGATCCAAATAATTTCTATCAAATTCTGTAGATCACTGTAATGAACAATTCAGCAAGCATCCTTTGCTGTAGGTCAAATCCCAATGTCTAGGTAGTAATTAAGAGAGAAAGATTTATCGCTGTCCCTTTAAGGAACAAGACTGTTGTAGCAGCCCAACCAGCAGAAAATCATCTGAAGGACACATGGAGGCATGTGGAAGTAGTAGGCATTTGTAGGAATTATTATGAGCTCTGATTTTAGGGACTACTTGAATTTGAGGTTTCTTTCATAGAAGAACACTTTTAATCCCAAACAACTTATACCTGTCTCAAAGTTTTCATTACTTTTGGGCTTTTCCTTGAGGGAGTTCTAACCAGAGGGGCCAAATGCATATCCCAGTTGAGGTGCTTTATCTGCTTTACACCTCAAGTATATGGGTGCTTGGAAAATCTGGATTTCCTAGGCAATGTCTGTTCCTCTGAATGAGGGAATGTCTCATCAGCTTCATGGGTCACACTCTGTAAATATGTATATGTATTGTGAAGAGGTGATCTGTCATGGATCTATGAACACATGAATAATATTTGATCAGAAAAAAATTATCCCCAATCAGTTTTCAAACTTCCAGTGTTTCTGTGGGCAGAAATTCCTCTCAACATTTCTTGCGGTGAGATTATTTGCCAAAAGTCCTGTCATTGAACTGTCAGTCTGTAAATTGCTGCTACCCTTTTGTTCCCATTCAAGAAATGACTGACATGTTAACCAGTGCTCCTGGGACATGAGAGCAAAATAGAGGAGAGTTACCGTATGTAGAATGGAAATGGCTGGCATGAAGGAGTTTGGTATGGAAGGGCATGGAATTTTCTGGATCATGTAGGAGAATTCAGGTTTTGTCCCTCCCCAGGGCTTGTTGCTGGACCTCATGCAAATTGAGTTTCCCTGAGTGGTTTGGCTGTTATCCTAGCTGGATGGCACAAACTGCCAGCAGTCACAGAAAGGCTCATCACAGCACAAAGATGCCACGGTTGCATGGCAATCAGAAACTCTTCAGGTCTTGGCTGCTGTGGAGGAGTCATTATGACAAGGGCTCAGACAGCTGTGCTGGTAGGAGGATAGAGGAAGAAGATAAGTCCCAGTGGTACTTTGTTTTCCATAAAAGCAATCCTAACTCTTATACCAGGAGAAGAGGTATTGGCTTGTGTTGTGGGTGGGGCCCCTCTAGCTTTGAAACATCTGACTCCATCCAAGATAAGGTACACTGCTGAAGCCTGATATGCTGTCTTACCATACATATCCACAGGGGTCATGTGTTCACTGGGCCACAGGAGGCATCATGATGTCCTGGGAATGGGGAACCTGCTCCAGACAATTGGTCCCCACCAAGTGTAGTGAACGAGGGAGTGATGCAGGCATGCCCCAGGATTCATAGTTCACCAAGCCTAACCCAGGCCACAGAAGCATGACCCTACAAAGACACTCATCCTGGTCAGGATTCACCTGGTATATTGCTGTTTTGGGAAGTTGGCCTTGGGCCTTAGAAGGCACTCACAATTATGGTGATGGATGTCATTTCTGAGCAGAGGAGCATGCACGGCAGCTCCGTTGGTTAGGTGAAGTTTGAACTGAAAAACATCATACCAACTCTGGTGTGATGCCAAACCTTTCCACAAATGTGCCAACAAGAGACAGTTGGAATCTGAGATTTAGGACTTCTCAGAATAAATATGGACATGCTGGTCTCCCCAGTGTCAAGGGGAGGGAGTTAATCGCTAATCAATTAGGTAGGAGTCTAGCAGGTTTCTGGCAATCCAGGGGAGATTCTATGCTCACTCCACCAACCAGGCCCCACCGTCTCTTCTGTTGCCTTACAATCCAATGCACTCAGAAATTGCCTATGATTTTCCAATTGGTCCTTCCACTCAACCTTTGATGCACAAACACCTTCATAATGTTCCTTCACTAAAGGGGCAATTCTCTTGAACTGCCTATCACCTTTCTTAGAACAGACCCTCTGGCACATTTCCAAGGACCCCTTATTGACCAGCTGGAAGATGCAGACTACAGATAAATGTTTGGAGGATGGTTGGCACAACCATCCTTTAAGAACATGAAACTGAATGATGAAACAAGTGCCTGATGAGGACAGGATAAACCTAGACCTTGAGTGTCACAGGAAATCTAGGCTTTATATGACCCCTGTAGCTCCTGAGCATCAATGGAAGTTAGTTTATGTATTCAGTGTCAACTCAAACAAGTCTTTAATAAATGATATCTGTAAAAATGCAAAGCAAAAAAAAATTTGTGAATTGAAGGCCACATGCAACTGTGTTTTATCTACATCTCTGTTTTCAACTTGATATTGTAGTTGTTTTGGAAAATATTGAGGTGTAGAAATCCAGTTTCATGGCAGAGAGACTGAAGTGTGCTTCTGAATGCTTCTAATTCACTAACTCTAATGCAGATTAACTTCAATGTCCTATCATGCTGAAGGAAAAAATGAAGTATCAATATGTGCTAAACCAATATGTGTTTCAGAATGTGAATGGAAATGAATCTATTTCAAACCCTGGTGAGAAATTTCATCCTGTACAACTTGCTGATTCAATTCACTTGCCAGAATTTGAATGAGACCATTATAACCACTATGTTCCTCAGGGATGTCTCTCAGAAATACTGCCTCATAAGACCTCTGGGTCTCTGAAGAAACACATTCACCTGCACACAAACACTTCCTGAATACTTTCTTTAGAATGGGTTTCCAATTAAATCTGATACTTATACAACTGTTTTCTGTTCACTATAATGATCCGAGGAGGAAATGTTAACACATTGGATGGTTGGCATTATCTGAAGAGACTCCTTAAGGTAGATGACTGCATGTTCTGCAGACCTGACTATGGGAAATGTTTTGCAGAAAACCACCAAAAGTTTGATCCAAATAATTTCTATCAAATTCTGTAGAACACAGTTGAGAACAATCCAGCCAGCATCCTTTGTTGCAATTCAAATCAAAATGTCCAGAGAGTAATGAGGAGAGAAAGATTTATTCCTGTCCCTTTAACAAACAAGAGTGTTGTAGCTGCTCAACCAGGAGACAATTTTTTGAGGGAAACATGGAGGCATGTGGCAGTAGAAGTGGGCATTTGTAGGAACCAATATACGCTCTGATGTTTGGGATCACAGGAAATTGAGGGAATCACTCACACCTGAGCACCAAACCCTTATGATAGTAAAGTGCTCACACCTCTCTCATTGTTCTATACCTCCCATGCACTTCCTTGAGGAAAATCTAGACAGTGGGGCCAAATACAAATTTTGGTGGACGTGGTGGATCTGAATTTTTACCTTAGGTATGTGGTTTCTTGGAAAAGTTGGATTTCCAGGGCAAAGTCTGTTTCTCTGAATAAGGGAATGTCTCAGCAATGTCCTGAGGCACAGTCTGTAAATATGTACAGGTAAAAGTAAGAGAAGATGAATAACAGAATCTGTGAACTCATGAATATTATTTCCTCAGCAATAAGTTATTCACATTCAGTTTTCAACCTTCCAGTAGATATGTGTGCAGAAATTCTTCTCAGCATTCTTTACATCAGACTATTTGCAGAAAATCCTCTCCACTAAACTGTCAGTTCTTCTTTTCTCCATAAAATGCTGCTACCCTCATTATATCCCACTATTTTAATGGCTAACTCTTTCACCAGTGATTGTGGGACACGAGAGTAAAAGAGAGGAGAGTTACAGTACATAGAGTGGAAGGGGCTAGCAGGTGGGGGTTTGGTTTTGAAGGGCATAGAATTTTCTGGCTCATGTAGGAGAGTGCAGGTGTTTTCTCTCCCCAGGTCATATGTCTGGTCGTTGGGAAACTTGGGTTTCCATGAATGGCTTGACTGTCATTGTAGCTGTGCTGCACATACTGCCTGCAGTCACAGAAAGACACTATGACAGTACAATGATGTCATGGTTACCATGGCAACTGGAACATCTTCATGTCCTGGTTGCTGCAGAGGAACCTTCAAGGAAAGGGCTGGCCCAGCAGTACTGTTGGGTGGGAAGAGGAAACAGGTAAATCCCAGTGGTCTTTAGTTTGCCACAAAAGTAATCCTAACATCTTAGGACAGGAGAATAGAACTAGGCATGTGTTGTGGTCTTGGTCCATCTCGCTTTGTGATATCTGACTTCAAGATAATGGAGCCTGCTGAAGCCTGACAGCCTCCCATACTATCCATGTCCACGAGAGACCAATGTGTTCATTAGGCCACAGGAGGCATCATAATTTTCTGGGAATGGGGAACCTGCACCTGACAATTGGTCCCCACAAGGTTTAGTGGACCAGGGAGTGATATGGGGGTACCTGAGGATGCATGGGCCCGGAAATCTAGCCCAGGTCACAGGGGCAGGACCCTACAATGGCACTGGTCATGGTCTGACCTCACCCAGAACATTTCTGAATTGGAAAACTGGACGAGGCCTTTGCAGCTACTTGGAATTATTGCTGATGTCATTTCTGAACAGTGCAACATGCCAGGTAGGTCAATGAGTTAGGTGAAGTTTCAACTGGAAAATATCCCACCAGCTGTGCTGTGATACCATACCTTTCCAGGATTTCCCAAAGAGGAGAGAGTTTTAACCTGGATTTAGGACTTCTAAGTAGAAGTAAGGAGATGCTGATCCTCCCAATGTTGAGGGTGGGAGCTAATCAGTAATTAATTAGGAAGGAGTCTAGAAGGTTGCTGGCTATTGATGAGAGGCATTCTATGCTCACACCAACTGCAGGACCCCACCACCACATCTGTTTCCTTGCAATTGGAGTGAACTCAGAAATTGACTTGTTATGATATTCCACAGGGCCTTTTCACTCAATATTTAATGCAGAAACACCTTCAAATATGACTTCACTTATGTGGTAATTCTCTGGAATGGCCTTTCACCTGTCTAAAACAGGGCCCTCTGATACATTTCCAATGACCACTTACAGAGCATCAGGGAGTTGCTTTCTCTAGGTCAGTGTCACTGACCCTGGCTGGCACAACCATCCTCTAAGATCATGAAACTGAGGAATGAAGCAAGTGCCTGATAAAGATAGGATGAAACTGGGTATCCAATGGTACAGGGATATCAGGGTTTACATTACCCCTGTGGCTTCTGAATGATAACAGTGGAATTTATTTCATGTGTTCAGTGCTAATTCATACAAATCTTTGATAAATGATTTGTAGAAATTTAAAGCACAAAAACAGTGCATCAAGGGTCACTTGCAGCTCTGTTTCGTCTTCATCTCTCTCTTTTTAAGTTGATATCGTGGTTGTTTTGGAAAATTTTGCAGTGTAGAAGTCACTTCTTTGGCAGAGATAATGAAGTGTGTCTCAAAAGCGTCTACTTCAGAAACCCTAATGCAGATTAAAATTTCAATGTCCTATCTTGCTGAAAGGCAAAAATGAATTCCCAATATGTGCTAAACCTCAACTTAAAAATGCGACAATGGAAAAAATCAATTTGAGAATTTGGTGAGCACTTTCATCTTGTACAACTTGCTGATTCGATCCACTTGTCAGCATATTAATGAGACCCTTGTATCCACTAAGTTCCTCAGAGTTCTCTCATCTTAAGAAATACTGCCTCTTTAAACATCTGGGTCTCTGCAGAAGCACTTTAACTGGTCCATAGATGCTTCCCAAGTACACTCTTTAGAATGTGCTTCCAATTAAAACTCTTAGCCATTTTCTGTTCACTTGATTGTTCAAAGGAAGAAATGTTGAGAAAATGGAAGTTTGGCATGATCTGAAAGGCTCTTTAATGTAGATGACTGCATGTTCTGCAGACCTGAGAATGGGATATGTTTTGCCAGAGGTCCACCCAAGGCAGAGACAAATAATTTCTATCAAATTCTTTAAATCACATTTGAGAACAAACCAGCCAGCATCCTTTGTTGCCGGTCAAATCCCAATGTCTATGGAGTAATGAGGAACACAATGTCTATCCCTGTTCCTTTAAGGAACAAGAGTGTTGTAGCTGGCCAAGCAGGAGACAATTATCCAAGGGAAGCATGGAGGCATGTGGCAGTAGGAGAAGTAGGCATTTGTACGAATTTGTATAAGCTCTGATTTTGGGATCAGAGAAAATTGAAGGAATCACTCACCTGAACATCAAATCCTTACAAGTCCAAAATGCTCACACCTCGTTCATTCCTCTCAGACTTTTCCTTGAGAAAAATCTTAACAGTGAGGCCAAATACAATTTCCATAGAGGTTCTCATCTTGATTTTCACCTCAGGTATGTGGTTGCTTGGAAAAGTTAGATTTCCTGGGCACAGTCTTTCTCTGAATAAGTGAATATCTCAGCAACTTCATGAGGCACAGTCTGTAAATATGTATAGGGAAGGGGAAGAGGTGATCAGTCACAGGATCTGTGAACCCATTAATAATATTTGCTCAGAGATAAATTATTCCCATTCAGGTTTCCAAATTCCAATAATTTTGTGTGAAGAAATTCTTCTCAACATTCTTTGCAGTGAGATTATTTGCAGAAATTCCTGTCTGCTGAACTATCTGTACTACATTACAAACCAAATTCTGCTACCCTTGTTAGATCCCACTCAAGAAATGCCTTATTGTTTACCAGTGCTCCTGGGACAGGAGAGCAAATGGGAGATCTACACTGGGTAGAGTGGAAGGGACAGGCATTCAGGAGTTTGGTTTGAAGGGTGTGGAATTTAATGGGTCATGTAGAATACTGTGGGTGTTTTTCACTTGAAGTGTCAATCTCTGGTTTGAGAGAAGGACCTCTGGAGAATTTCTAAGTACCCCTCAACCAACAGCTGATAAATGCAGGTTACAGGCCAGTGTCACAGACCCTGGCACAGACATCCTCCAAGAAAAGGAAACTGAGGGATAAAACAAGTGCCTGATGAGGATAGGATGATCCTGGGCCTCCAATGATACAGGGAAATGAGGCTTTACATAAGCCCCATGACTCCTGAATGATATCAGCAGAAGTTAATGCATGTATTCAGCTCCAATTCAAGCAAGTCTTTAACAAATAATCTCTGTAAAAATGCAAAGGACAAAAAAAATGAGTCAATTGAGGGCCAGGTGCCACTGTAAGTTGTATACAACTCTCTGTTTTCCAGCTGATATTGAGGTTGTGTTGGAATATGTTGAGTTGTCAAATACATTTCTTTGTCAGAGAGACTGAATTGCACCCCAGAAAACATTTATTTCACAAACCCTAGTGCAGGTGGTTATTTGAATGACCTTTCTTGATGAAAGGCACCAATGTTGCCCCAATATGTGCTAAAATTTAAAGTCAAAATGGAAAAAAAATCAATTTTAGATCCTGATGAGCATTTTAATCTGTAAAACTTTCTGATTAAATACATTTGCCAGTATATTAATGAGAATGTTATCTCAAGGTTATCTCATCTTCAGGAATACTACCTCTTAAGAAATCCAGCTCCATGGGGGAGCACTTCTGTTTGGCACACAGATGCTTGCTGAATACACTCCTTAGAAAGGGCTTCCAATAAAATCTGATACATATCCTACAGTTTTGTGCTCACTTGACTGATCAGAGGAGGAAATGTTGAGACACTGGAGGATTGGAATGATCTGAAGAGTTTCTTTAAGTGTAGATGACTGCATTTCTGTAGATCTGACTATGTGATATGCTTTGAAGAATAACCACCCCAAGGCATATCCAAATAATTTCTATCAAATTCTGTAGATCGGTCGAGATCCAAGATGGCGGACTAGAGGAAGGCTGCATTCCTACTTGCTCTGTGGATTCCTACTTGCTCGGGATTCAAACAGCAGGAATATGACTCTCAATGAGATTTTATATTCAAAGCACATATAAGGGGTCCCCAGGTGCCGCTCCAGAACCAACTCAGGCGGGCTGGGCTCGGCCCGCCGCGGGCAGCTACCATCCAGAAGCGCCGGACCCTGCAGCTGCTTCGGAGCCACCGACCTGGGTCTGCGCCAGCCAACAAGTGAGTGTGGGTCCCCAGTAGCTCTTTGGAGTCACTGACCACGGCGTCGGCACCAGCCAGCGGCCTCCCAGGCAGAGACCAAGCATCTCAGGCTACCTGGGGCATCCAGCGGCATTTGCGGAGATCCGGCCGGGAAACTCTGGGATCACAGACTCTGGCAGGGAGTTGAAACTACCCCACGCCATTTTGGTGGCTTAACTGGTGGAGAAGGTCCATTAACAGCTTCCTGGGGCCTCCAGCTGCGTCAGGGGAGCTCCAGCTGGGAAACTCTGGGATTGCAGTCTCTGGCGGGGAGCAGAAACTATTCCACGCCACTTCCGCAGCTTCCCTGGCAGAGAGTGCACATCTCTGGTTTCCTGGGGCCTCCAGCCGCACCTGGAGAGGTTGGCCTGAAGCCCCTGGGATCGCTGACCCCAGCGGGGAGTTGGACCTGCTCTGAGTTTGGCGGCTTCCCTGGCAGAGGGGGTACATTTCCAGCTTCCTGGGGCTGCCAACAGTCTCTGGAGTGATCCAGCAGGGAGTTTGGGCCTTTGGCGCTAGCTTACAGTGTCCCCAGGAGAGAGCAACCACCTGCCACTGCCTGAACCCCCAGCGAGGAGTTCAGGTCAGCCTGGGCTCTCAAGCCCAGTGTCTCCATCACTGAGCACAGTTCTGTGACACCACCCCAACTTGAACAATTGCCCAGGCCCACACCCAGGCCTGGAGTCTACCACCTTGCTGTATCTAATTGTCTAACAACACTAGGCTGCCTCTGCCAAGAAGCATTGATCATTCCCAACCTGGAGGTAGAGGGACAGCACCTTTCTTGGGTCACCGCTTGATCAAAAATCCCTCAAGCAACAGAGGGGAAGATACACGAGCACCATGAGGAAACACGGGAAGAAAGTGTCCCAATTAAACCTAGATGATATATCAAGAGAACCCAAAGACAGCGTGGGAGAAGGAATGACAGAAAGGGAGTTCAGAATGTTCATAATTAAAGTGATCCAAGAAGAGAATGATGTGACGAGAGAGCAGATTCAGGCTATGAATAATCAGCTAATAGAGCAATTGCAGGAAGCAAAATCACTTCAATAAAGAGATAGAAATTCTGAGAAAAAAACAAACAGAAATTCTTGAAGGAAACAAGGAAATGAAGAAAACAATCAACCAAGTTAAAAACTCAATAGAAAGCATAATTAACATAATAGATCACTTGGAAGACAGAACCTCAGACAATGAAGACAAAATATTTAATCTTGAAAACAAAGTCGAACAAACACAGAAGATGGTTAGGAATCATGAATGAACCCTCCAAGAAATATGGGACATCATGAGAAGACCAAATTTAAGAGTAATCGGGATTGAGGAAGGTGCAGAGATACAAACCAAGGGTATGAATAATTTATTCAAGGAAATATTATCAGAAAATTTCCCTAATATGATGAATGAGATGGAAAATCAATTACAAGAAGCTTACAGGACACCAAATGCACAGAATTACAACAGATCCACACCAAGGCACATTATAATGAAAATGCCTAACATGCAAAACAAAGATAGAATTTTAAAGGCGGCGAGAGAAAAGAATCAGATTACCTATAGGGGGAAACTGACATGTATATCAGCAGATTTCTCAGCCAAGACCCTAAAAGCAAGAAGGGCATGGAACAACATATTTCAAGCTCTGAAAGAAAACGGATGCCAACCAAGAATCTTATACCCAGCAAAAATTACCTTCAGATTTGATGATGAAATAAAATCCTTCCATGATAAACAAAAGCTTAAAGAATTCACAAAGAGAAAGCCTGCCCTAAAGAACATTCTCAACAAAATATTCGAAGAGGAAGAAACGAAAAATAACAATCTCAGTCATCATGGGGAGGAACAACCCTAAAGAAAGAGTCCACCAAAGGAGAAACAATGTTAAGCTATACACCCTAAAAAAGCTAAAATGACAGGAAATACAAGTCATATCTCAATCATAACCCTGAATGTAAATGGCCTAAACTCATCAAACAAAAGACATAGACTGGCAGACTGGATTAAAAAGAAAGACCCAACAATATGCTGCCTTCAAGAGACTCATCTCATAGAATAGCCTGCCCACAGACTAAAGGTGAAAGGTTGGGAAATAGCATACCATGCACATGGAATGAGTAAAAGTGCTGGGGTTTCCATCCTCATTTCAGACAAAGCAGACTTCAAACCAAAGATAGTCAGAAGGGATAAAGAAGGACATTTCATATTGCTTAAAGGTAGCATAAATCAACAGGACATAACAATCATAAATATTTATGCACCAAACAATGGCACATCCATGTATGTCAATCAGATCCTTCTCAATTTCAGGAATCAAATATACCCAAACACAATAATACTCGGAGATTTTAACACTCCTCTCTCACCATTGGACAGATCTTCCAAACAAAAATTGAATAAAGAAACTATAGGACTCAATGACACAATCAGTAATTTGGACTTAACGGACATATATAGAATATTTCATCCATCAAAAAGTGAATACACTTTCTTCTCAGTAGCGCATGGGTCCTTCTCTAAAATAGACCATATGTTATACCACAAAACTTCTCTTAACAAATACAAAAAAATAGAGATACTACCTTGTATACTATCAGATCATAATGGAATGAAATTAGACATCAAAGAGAAAGTTAGAAACAGAAAATACTCCAAGACCTGAGATAAAATAATATGCTATTGAATGATACATGGATAACAGAAGACATTAGGGGGGAAATTAAAAGATTCTTAGAGGTCAACGAGAATAAAAATACAACATATTGAAAATGCTTGGATACTATGAAAGCAGTGCTATGAGGAAAGTTCATTGCAGAGAGTGCATTTAATAAAAGAATGAAAAGTCAACAAATCAATGACCTCACATTACAGCTCAAATTCCTAGAAAAAGAGGAACAGATCATCACCAAAAGTAGTAGAAGACAGGAAATAATCAAAATCAGAGCTGAAATCAACAAAATTGAAACTAAGAAACAATTCAAAAAATTGACAAAATAAAAAGTTGGTTCTTTAAAAAAATAAACAAAATTGATAAACTCCTAGCCACACTAACAAAGAGAAGGAGAAACTCCAAATTACTAAAATTCGTGATGGAAATGGAAATATTACAACAGACGCAATTGAAATACAAAACATAATAAGGAGCTACTTTGAAAATTTATACTCCAAAAAAATAGAAAACCTGGAAGACATCAACAGGTTCCTAGAGGCATATGAGCCACCCAAAATGAATCCGGAGGACATACACAACTTAAATAAATCAATTTCAAGCAATGAAATAGAGGAAGTCATCAAAAGGCTACCAACAAAGAAAAGTCCAGGACCAGATGGATTCACAGCCGAGTTCTACAAGACCTTCAAAGAAGAGTTCATTCCAATACTCCTCAAAGTATTTCATGAAATAGAGGAGGAGGGAACCCTTCCAAACTCATTCTATGAAGCTAATATCACCCTGATAAGAAAACCAGAAAAGGGCACATCAAGGAAAGAAAATTTCAATCCCATATCTCTAATAAACATAGATGCAAAAATTCTTAACAAAATTTTAGCGAATCACATACAAAAGCATATTAAAAAGATAGTGCACCATGATCAAGTGGGGTTCATCTCAGGGATGCAAGGTTGGTTCAACATCCAGAAATCAATCAATGTAATTCACCACATCAACAGAATTAAGGTCAAGAACCACGTGATTATTTCAATAGATGCAGAGAAAGCATTTGATAAAATACAACACCCCTTCATTCTCAAAACACTAGAAAAAATAGGGATATTGGGGATATTCCTTAACATTTTAAAAGCCATTCATGCCAAGCCCACAGCTAACATCATTCTCAATGGAGAAAAATTGAAAGCATTCCCCCTGAGAACTGGAACAAGGCAGGGATGCCCTATTTTGCCACTACTATTCAACATTGTTCTTGAAACTGTAGCCAGAGCAATTAGACAGACCGAAGAAATTAGAGGAATACGAATAGGAAAAGAAGACATCAAACCATCCCTATTTGCTGATGACATGATTCTCTATCTAGCAAATCCTAACAATTCTACCAGAAAACTTCTGGAACTCATTAATGAATTCATCAAAGTAGCAGGATATAAAATTAATGCTCATAAATCTAATGCATTTTTATTGGTAAATGATGCATCCTCTGAGAGAGAAATTTGGAAAACTACCCCATACACATTAACCTCAAAAAAATAAAATACTTGGGAATCAATCTAACAAAATTTGTGAAAGACCTCTACACTGAGAACTACAGAACACTAAAGAAAGAAGTTAAAGAGCATCTGAGAAGATGGAAATATCTTCCATGTTCTTGGATAGGCAGAATTAATATTGTCAAAATGGCCATACTTCCAAAAATGCTATACAAATTCAATGCAATTCCAATTAAAATCCCAATGATGGACCTCATAGAAATAGAGCAAGAAATCATGAAATTCATTTGGAGGAATAAGAGACCCAGAATTGCTAAAGCAATTCTTAGCAAGAAGAGCGAAGCAGGGGGTTTCACAATACCAGACCTCCAACTATACTACAGAGCAATAGTGACAAAAACAGCATGGTATTGGTACCAAAATAGACAAGTAGATCAATGGTACAGAATAGAGGGCACAGAGACAAACCCAAAGAAGTACAGGTATCTCATACTTGACAAAGGAGGCAAAAACATGCAATGGAGAAAAGACAGCCTCTTCAACAAATGGTGCTGGGAAAACTGGAAATCCATATGCAGCAAAATGAAACTAAACCCATATCTCTCACCCTGTACAAAACTCAACTCAAAGTGGATCAAGGACATAGAAATCAGACCAGAGACTCTGCACCTAGTAGAAGAGAAAATAGGTCCAAATCTTCATCATGTTGGCCTTGGACCAGATTTCCTTAACATGACTCCCAAAGCGCAAGAAATAAAAGCACGAATCAATGATTGGGATAGAGTGAAACTAAAAAGCTTCTTCTTAGCAAAGGAAACAATCAGCAATGTGAAGAGAGAGCCTTCAGAGTGGGAGAAAATCTTTGCCACACACACTTCGGACAGAGAACTCATCTCCAGAATCTACCAAGTACTCAAACATCTTTACACCACGAACACCAATAACCCAATCAATAAATGGGCCAAGGAAATGAACAGACACTTTACAGAGGAAGATCTACAAGCAATCAACAGATTTATGAAAAAATGTTCAACATCACTCGTTATAAGAGAAATGCAAATCAAAACCACTTTAAGATTTCATCTTACCCCAATTAGAATGTCTTTTACCAAGAACACAGGCAACAACAGGTGTTGGCGAGGATGTGGGGAAAAGGGTACACTCATCCATTGCTACTGGGAGTGCAAGTTGGTGCAGCCACTCTGGAAAGCAGTGTGGAGATTCCTTAGAAAACTTGGAATGGATCCACCATTTGACCCAGCTATCCCACTCCTTGGCTTATACCCAAAGGACTTAAAATCAGATTGCTTCAGTGATGCAGCCACATCAATGTTCATAGCTGCTCATTTCACAATAGCTAGATTATGGAATCAACCTAGATGTCCTTCAGTAGATGAATGGATTAAGAAACTGTGGTATATATACACAATGGAATATTACTCAGCCATTAAGAAGAATAAAATTATGGCATTTGTAGGTAAATGGATGATGTTGGAAACTGTTATGCTAAGTGAGATCAGCCAATCCCAAAAATCTAAAATCCGAATGGTCTCTCTGATAAATGAATGATGATCCATAATGTGGGGCGGAAAGATGGAAGAATGGAGGAAAGATAGCTAACATAGAGGGAAGGGAGGGTTGGGGGCGGCTGGGGGGTAAAATTAATAACAGAGTGTGTGACCGATACCATTGCCCTGCGTACATGCATGAATGCACAGATGGTGTGACTCTACTTTGTGTACAACCAGTGAAACAATAGCTGTACTCCATTTGTGTTCAATGAATCAATAAGTAAATAAAAAAAAAATTCTGTAGATCATTTTGAGAACAATCTAGCCAGCATCTTTTGTTGCAGGTCAAATTACAAAATCTAGAGAATAAAGAGGCGATAAAGCTTTGAAGAAAAACCACTCAAGGCACAGCCCAAACATTTCTGTCGAACTCTGTAGGTCACTTTTGAGATCAATCCACCCGGCATTCTTTCTTGCAGGTCAAGTCCCAGTGTCTAGGGAGGAATTAGGAAAAAAAGGATTTTTTCCTGTGCCTTAAAGGAACAAGAGTGTTGTAGTTGCTCAAAGAACAGAAGATTATTCCTGGGAAACATAGAGACATGTGACACTATGAGAAGTAGGCATTTCTTGGAAATATTATAAAGTCTAATCTTTGGGACCAGTGAAAAGGAGGGAATATTTCACACAGGACCACCGATTCTTTACATTTGCAAACTGATTACACCAATTTCATTATTTTCATTCCTCCTGACCTTTTCATTGAGGAAATTCTAAGCAACTGGGCCAAATGCATATCCCAGTGGATGTGCTAGATCTTTCTTTTCACCTCAGGTATGTGGGTGCTTCAAAAAGGTAGATTTTCAGGCCAAAGTTTTATCTCTGAGTAAGGTTATGTCTCAGCAACTTCTCAATGCATAGTCTGCAAATATATTTATGAATGGGAAGAGGTGTCACTCACAGAATCTAGGAACAAATGAATAATATATGCTCAGAAGTAAGTAGTCACCATTCAGTTTACACATGTCCAGTCGTTTTGTCTGCAGAAATTCCTCTCAACATTGTTCACAGTGAGCTAATTTGCAGAACATTCTGTTTTTTGAACTGTCTTTCATTTCTCTAAGGAAAGCTTCTACTCTGATTTTAAACCCACATAGATATGCCTAAAGTGTTTACCAGTACTCATGGGTCATGACAGCAAAAGAGAGGAGAGCTACAGTATAAAGGGTGGAATGGGCTGACATATTGCAGTTTCTTTGGAAGGGCATGCAGTGTACTGGCTTGCTTAGGAAAATGCAGGTTTTGTCTCTTCCCACTCCTGTTGATGGGCCTTGGGCATTTTGGATCTCTATGAATGGGATGGCTGTCATACTAGCTGTGCTGCACATATGGCCTGCTGTTACAGAAAGGCCATATGACACACAATGGCATCACTGTTGCCATGCCAACCTCAATCTCTTGAGGTCCTGGCTGTGACTGAGGAACCATCAAGAAAAGGGATGGCCCAGCTGTGCTGGTGGAAGAAAAGAGGAAGAAGGCAAGTCTCAGGGAATTTTTGTTTGCCACAAAGGAATACTAACCTCTTAGCCCAGGAGAAGAGGGCTGGGCATGTGTTGTGGGCCTGGCCCCTCTGGCTTTGAGACACCTGACTCCATCCAAGATAAGTAAACCTGATGAACCCTAAAAGGCTGCCATACCATCCATTGCCTAGATGGGATGATGTGCTCACTTGGCCACAGCAGACATCATGATTTTCTGAACATGGGGACCCCACTGCAGGCAATCATTCCCCACCTGGTGTAGTGGACCAGGGAGAGATATGGTGGTGCCCAAGGATGCGTGGGTCTTCATGTCTATCACAGACCATAGGAGCATGAATCAACAAAGACACTCCTCCTGGTCTGCACTCACCTGGTATACTCATGAGTTGGGAAGCTGGCCTAGGGCCTTAGCAGCCAGTTGAAATGATGTCAGATGACATTTCAGAGCAGAGAGCATGCTGGGAAGATCGGTGGGTTAGGTAAAGTTTGAACTGGAAAATATCACAGCAACTCTGGTATGATGCCACACCTTCACAAGAATGTCACAACAGGAGATATCTGGAACCTGGGGATTAGTATTTCTAAATATAAGTGAGGAGATTCTGAGCTTCCCAATGTTAAGATATGGGAATTAATCACTAATGTACTAGGAAGCATGCTAGATATTTGCTGCCAATCAAGGAGAGACATTCTATTCTCACTCCACAGACCAGGCCACAAGACCTCTGCTGTTCCATACAATTAGGGTGCACTCAGACATTTTCTTGTTATGATTTTCCAAGGGGACCTTCCACTCCCACTCTGATGCAGAAAGACTTCTTAATGTGTCTTCATTCATTGTGAAATTCTCTTGACTTACCTATCACCTTCTCGAGTAATGGCCCTCTGGCATAATTCCGGGGAAACCTTAACTAGCTTCTCCTAGATGCAAATTACAGGTCAGTGTCACAGACACTGCCACAATCATCCTCCAAAAATGTGAAACTGAGGGAACCTGTGCCTGATGAGGACAGGACATACCTGGACTTTGAATAACACAGGGAATTAATTTTTTACATATCTCCTGTGGTTCCTGATGATATCAGCAGAAGTTAATTTTCGTATTCAGTGCCAATTCATACAAGACTTTAATAAATGATATCTATAAAATGCAGCACTCAACAAACTGAATGACTGATTGTCATGTGAAGCTGAATTTGTCTTCATCTCTCTGTTTTCAAGTTGATAATTTGGTTGTGTTTGTAAATGTTGAGGTGTAGAAGTTTACTTCTTTTGCAGAGAGACTGGAGTGCACTCCAGAAAGCTTATCCTTCACAAACCCTAGTGCAGGTGATATCTTCATTGTCTTTTCTTGCTGAATGGCAACAATGAAGCCCCAATATGTGTTAAACCTGATCTTAAAAATGTGACAATGGAAAATAATCAATTTTAGATCCTGGTGGGCATTTTCAACTTGTAGAACTTACTGATTCAATACACTTGTCATCATTTTAATGAGACCTTTATAACGTCTGCATTCCTAAGAGATGTCTCATAATTAGAAATATTGCCTCTTAAGAAATCCAGCTTTCTGGGGATGCACTTTCGGCTGGCAACACAGCATCTTACTGAATACTCTCTTTTGAAGGGGATTTCAATTAAATCTGATGTTTACCATTTTATGCTCATATCAATGAAAGGAGGAGGAAATGTTGAAACACTGGAGGTTTGGCATTATCTGAATAGGTTGAATAAGGTAGATGACTGCATGTTCTGCAGACCTTACTGTGATATACTTTGTCAAAAAACCACCCAAGGCACAGCCAAAAAAATTCTATAACATTCTGAAGATCTCTTTTGAGAACAATCCAGCCAGCATCCTGTTGCAGGTCAAATCCCAGTATCTAGGCAGTATAAGGAAAGAAAGATTTATCCCTGTCCCTTTAGGAATAAAAAGTGTTCTAGTTATTCAATCAGCAGAAAATTTTCCAAAGGAATCATGGAGGCATTGGCATAGGCATGTATAGAAAATATTATTAGCTCCGATATTTGGGACCAATGACTCTGAGAAAATCTTTCAACCCTGAACACCAAAATTATACAATCACAAACTTCTCACATGCGCCTCATGTTCCTGCATGCATTTTGAAGGAGTTTCTGCAGCATTTTGAAATTCCAAGAACTTATATGGATGAATTTCAGGCACCCACTCCAATCTTGCTATGTATCTCATGTCCCTTCAATAGGATTATTTTAAATAGGCTTTCGTGGATCACCCCTGCAGTATCATCAGAATCAAATCATTCTCATTTTTTGATAAAAATCAGAATGTACAATACTTCACACATCCCTGCACAGCATCTCTTAAGACATCCCTCAAAATGAACAAATGTCTGAATAAATGCTTTATTAATTATGAGCCTGGATCTCAAGTGATACAGGGAAACCAGAATTAACATCGTCCCTGTGGCTACTGACTGATATCAGCAGAAATAAACTTAAGTGTTCAGTGCCAATTCATACACGTCTTTAATCAATTATGTGTATAAACATGCAAAGCACAACAAATTGAGTACAGCTAGAGTGACCTGCACCTTTTTTGTCTACATCTCTCTGTTTTGAAGTTGATATTGGGGTTGTGTTGGAAAATGACTAGGGCTAGGAGCTAGAAGCCCAGAACTTTTGTAGAGAGACTGCAATGCACCCCAGAAAGCTTCTCCCTCTCACAATCTATTGCCAGTAGTATTTTGAATGTCCCTGTTGAAAGGCAACAATGATGTTCCAAGATATACTCAATCTGAACTTCAGAGAAAGAAAATTTAGTAGAATCCATATTACACAACTGGTGAGCATTTTCATGATGTAGAACTTGCTGCTACAATACACTTTCCAGTATATATCAATGAGACCAATACAACCTCCGCATTCCTGAGATATTTCCCATCCTCAGGAGTACTGACTTCAGAAATCTCGGTCTCTGGGGAAGCACTTTCTCTTGGCAACACAGCTTCTAGCTGAAAACTCTTTTTAGACTGGGCTTCCAATTAAATCTTATACTTAGCAAACCTTTATGAGTTCACTTGATTGAGCAGAGGAGGAAAGTTTGAGATACTGGACAGTTAATGTGATCTGAATATGCTCCATAAGGTAGACGACTGCATGTTGTGCAGGCCTGATAATGTGTTATGCTTTGCAGAGAAACCACCCAAGGAAGAGCCCAGTAATTTCTATCAAATTCTGTAGAAGGCTTTGGAGAACAACCCAGTGGGAAACCTTTGGTGCAAGTCAAATTCCAATGTCTACATCTTCATGAGGAGACAAATTGTCATCTCTCTCCCATTAAGAAAAAAGAGAGTTGTAGCTCCTCAATGAGCAGACATTTATCAGAGGGAACCATGGAGTTTGTGAAAGAAGGAGAAGGTCTTTGTAGAAAATATTATATGCCCTGATCTTTGGGACCAAAGAAAATTGAGTGAATCTTTCACACCTGAACACAAAACCCTTACATCAGAACATGCTCAAAACTGTCTCTTTCTTTTCATTCCTGCTGGCCTTTTCTTGAGGAAATTCTAACAAGCTGGCCCAAATGCATAGGCTAGTGAAAGTTCTTAATCTTTCTGTTCACCTGAGATAAGCAGGTGCTTGAAAAGTTTGGTTTTCCTGGGAAAAGTCTGTTTTCTTAGGGAATGTCTCAGAAGCTTGGCGAGGCACAGTGTTTAAATATATAGAGAGAATGTGAACAGGTGATGATTCACATGATCTGTGAATCCATGAACAATATTTGCTCAGAAAAAAATTCATCCACATTCACTTTTCAATCTTCCAGTGTTAATGTTTGCATGAATTTCTCTCAACATTCTTTCTAGTGAGATTACTTGTAGAAAGTTCTATTCCTTGAACTTTCAGTCCTTCTTTTCTCCACAAAATACTGCTATACTGGTTTTGATCCCAATCAAGAAGTGTTTATCTTTTTTCTCTGTGCTCCTGGTATTTGAGAGCAAGAGAGATGAGAGCTACAGTATGCAGAGTTGAAGGGGCTGGGATGTGGGACTTTGGGTTGGAAGGGCATTGATTGTCTGGTTCATGTAAGAGAACGCAGGTTTATTTCTATTTCCAGGGCTTGCTGCTGGACCTTGAGGAACTTGGGATTCAATGAAAGGCTTGGCTGTCATCCCAGCTGCACTGCACATATGGTCTGCATTCACAGAAAGGCCATATGACAGTCCAGTGGAATCATGGTTGCCAATGCAACTGAAATCTCTTCAGGTTCTGAGTATTGATGAGAAATCTTCAAGAAAAACTCTTTTCCAACTGTGCTGGGAAGAGGGAAGAGGAAGCAGGTGGGTATGAGGGGTTTTGTTTTTTTTTGCTGTCACAAATGTGATTCTAAACTCTGAACACAGGAGAAGAGGAATCATGATGTGTAGTGCATGTTTTCTTGGGTTTGAAACATCGGACATCATCCAATATAAGGGACTCTGTTGAAATATGGCAGGTTGCTATTCCATCTATGTGTGGGAGGTGGCGATATGCTTACTGAGGTGCAACTGGCATTATAATTTCCTGGGAATGGAGATGCCCTGCTGGCAATTGTTCCCCACCAAGTTTAGTGAACCAGGGAGAGAAGTGGCATTGCCTAAGGAGAACTGGGTCACCAAGCCTAGAAGAGGCCCCAGGGGCATGGACCTATGTAGACACTCCTGTGGTCTGGGCTCACTGAGTATATTCCTGATTTGGGAAACTGGCCTAGGGTCTGAGGAGCCCTCTCAATGACAGACACTGACATTTCAGAGAAGAGCGCATGTGTGGCAACTTGGTGGTTTTGGTGAAGTTTTATCCAGGAAACAACACAACAAACCTTGTGTCATGCTACATCCTTCAACGAGTAAACCAACAGGAGACAGGAGATAGAATTTAGGACTTCTAAGTACAAGTGAGGAGTGCCTGAGCTACCCAATATGTTGAAGGGTATGTTCATCACTAACATAGAGGATGGAAGCTAGCAAGTTGTGGCCATTCTAGGAGAGACATTTGATGCACACTCCACAGACCAGGCCCCACCACCAATGTTGTTGTATTACAATTAGGAAGCACTCAGAAATTATCTTGCTATGAGTTTCAAAGGGGCCCTTCCTCTCACCCTTTGATGCAGAAACACTTTCACTATGTGTCTTCACTGAAGGTAAAATTGTCTTGACCTGCCTATTGCCTGTCTTAACAATGAATCTCTGCACATTTCATAGGATATCTTAACCAGCAGCTTGAAAATGCCAACTACAGGCCATGTTCACACATCTTAGAACAATGATCCACCAAAAACGTGAAATTGAGGGATGAAACAAATGCCTGATGGTGACAGGATGAGCACATTGTTTCAGGGAATCATGACATTTGAACGTGCATCCAGCTGTAGGATAGGAATTTAAGAAATCCTGGAAATTGAAAACTCAAACCAGGAGTATGAATCAATATTTCTTGTGCACTCAATGCAGATGGCTGTTGGAGTGGAAAACAACTTCTGTGAAGGGACTCTAAAAGACGTTGTGTTTGTAAACCCTCACCCCAATCATCCCACGAAATTTCTTCAGCTGCAAAGTGCTATGCAAACACAGGAAGATATAGGGGCCAGGTCGTTATGTAATCAAGGATAGTAATTGAACTCAAATGCAATTGCTGAGGACATAAATGCCCTCAAAAATTGCTGATGCTACCCTGAAACTTACAATGGTTACCTCATTAAGCTTATCAAGATTTAGGCTTCTTTGCTGATATATGACATGGAAGGAAAGGCCATCCTTCACCACAGCACATACACCTAAGCACTTCAATTTACACATGAATAGATTTGCATATGAACCACAGAATGATGACTTTGGAAATAAAGTGTTCAGCACAACATCACAAATCTAAACAAAAACATGTCTGACAGGATGCAATAATGAAGACACAGTATGTGGAAAATCTTAACATGACAAACAGAAAGCACTGGAAGTATGAAAGGTGTGATAGAGCTCAGGGCACAAGAAAGAAGAGATCTTGCATCATTTGGAAAATCCAAGTCCTTATTTGAAGGAATTACAGGCATTGAGAACAATCCTTCCATGTTCCTAATGTCCCTGATATCATTTCTTCAATAGGACTATTTTAAATAGGCCTTTGTTGGTGATCCCCACACAAATGTCAGAATCAGATCATTCCCATTTTCTGGATAAAAATCAGAGCATACCATTCTTCACACATCCCTACATAATATCTCTTAAGACATCCCTCAAAATGAACAAAAGTCTGAAAAAATAACTCAAAAGTTATGAACCTGGATCTCGAGTGAAACAGGGGAACCAGGATTTACATAGCCCCTGTGGCTACTCAATGATTTCAGTGGAATTAAATTTATTATTCAGTGCAATTCATATATGGCCTAAATAAATAATGTCTATAAACATGAAAAGCACAAATAATGAGTACAGCCAGGGCCATGTGAACGTGGGCTTTCTCTATATCTCTTGGTTCTCATGTTGATATTGAGATTGTGGGGATAACATTGTGATGTCAATGACCAATTTTTTGCAGAGAGACTGCAGTCATGTCCAGATAGCTTCTACTTCAAAAACTCATGTGCAAGTGATATTTTGAATGTCATTCCCTCCTGAAAGGCAACAATGAAGTCCCAAGGTGTGCTCCACCTGAACTTCAAAAGTCAAAAATAGAGAAGAACCCAGTTTAGACCCTGGTGAGAATATTAACCTTGTAGAACTTGATGTAATACACATGCCAGCATATTAATGAGACCTTTACAACCTCTGCAATGCTGAGTGTTGTTTCAACTTCAGGGATACCTACTAAAGAATCTAGGTCTCTGGGGAGGCACTTTTCTCAGGCATCACATCTGCTTGCTGAGGAATTTCTTTAGCCTATATTTTTAAACAAATCTGAGGCTTATTCAACCATTCTGAAGTCACTTGATTGAACAGAGAAGGAAATTTTGAAATAATGGAGTTTTGACATGATCAGAATAGGCTTCTTATGGTAGATGACTGCATGTTGTTCAGGCCTGATTATGTGATATGGTTTCAGTGAAACCACCAAGGAAGAGCCCAATACTTTCTATCAAATTCTGTACAAGACATTGGAGAACAACTCAGCCAAAATGTTTTTTTGCAGGTCAAATCCCAATGTCTAGGGAGTCATGATGAGAGAAAGTTTCATCCCTGTCCCTTTAAGAAAAAAGAGAATTATAGCTCCTCAAGAGTGTATGATTATTAGAGGGAATAATGGAGGTGTGTGGCAGTAGGAGAAGTAGACTTTGTAGGAAATATTATATGCCCTGATCTTTAGGACCAAAGGAAATTGAGGGAAACTTTCACACCTTAACACCAAGCCCATCCCAATGAACACTGCTCAAAAGTCTCTGTCGTTTCATTCCTGCTGGCAATTTCCTGGAGGAAGTTCTAACCAACTGGGCAAATTGCAAACCCCTGTGCAGGTGCTGGACCTTGCTTTTCACCTCAGGTAAGTGGGTGCTTTAAAAAGTTGGTTACTCTGGGAAAAGGCTGTTTCACTAATTAGGGAATGTCTGAGCATCTTGGCAAGAGCCAGTGTGTAAATATGTATAGGGAATGGGAAGAGGGGATGGCTCAAGTGGTCTGCAAATTCATAATTAAAATTTACTCAGAGCAAAAATTATCCTCATTCAGTTTTCAAGCTTCTATTACTTATGTTTGCAGGAATTTCTCTCAACATTCTTTGCAGTGAGATTTTTTCGGAGAAAGTTCTGTCCATTGAACTCTCAGGCCTTCATTTCTCCCCAACATGCTGCTACCCTGGTTTTGATCCCACTCAAGAAATGCCTTTTCTCCCATTGCTCCAGAGACATGAGAACAATCGAGAGAAAAGTTATAGTATTCATAGTGTAAGGGACTTGTATGCAGGAATTTGATTGGTAAAGGTGAGTAATTTTCTGATTCATGTCAGAGAATGCAGGTTTTTCTCTTTCCAGGACTTGTTGCTGGGCCTTGAGGAACATGGGTTTCCATGAATTGCTTATCTGTCATCCTAGTTGTGCTGCACACATCACCTGCAATCACAGAAAGACCTATGACAGCACAATGGCATCAAGGTTGCCATGGTTACTGGAATCTACTCAGGTTCTGGCTACTTCAGAGGAACTGTGTAAAAAAAGTTCTTTTTCCAGCTGTGCTGGAAAGAAGGGAGATGAAACAGGCAAGACCCAGGGGTCTTTTCTTGGGCACAAATTGGGTCTTAAACTCAACTCAGGAAAAGAGAAATTAGGGTGTGTAGAGCCCGTGTCCCCTTGGGCTTTGAGACATCCAACTTCATCCAAGAAACAGGACCCTGATGAAATCTGACAGTTTGCCATGCTCTCCATGTCCTTGAAGGGGCAATGTGCTCACTATGTGGCAACAGGCATTATGATAGCCTGGGTTTGAGGATGACCTGCAGGCATTTCTTCCCCCCCAAGAATTAGTTTACCAGGGAGGGAAGTAGAGGTGCCCAAGGATAGGTGGCTCACCAATGCTAGAAGACATCCCAGGGGCATGGAAATACAACCACACTCCTACTGGTCTGGACTCATTTGGTATATTGCTGATTTGGGAAACTGGCCTAGGGTATTAGCAGCCCCATCCAATGATGGCCATTTAGATGTCAGAGAAGAGGAGCAGGCAGGGTAGCTTGGTTTGTTAGATGAATATTGATCCAGGAAACAACACACCAACTCTGGTGTCATGCCACACCTTCCCACGAATGCTCTAACAGGAGACTGATGAAACCTGGGATTTAGGACTTCAAAGTACAAGTGAGTAGGTGTTTAGATCCCCAATGTTTTGAAGAGGCTACTATCAATAAACATGGAGGATGGAGGCTAGAAAGTTCCTGGCGTTCTAGGAGAGACATTCAATTCTTGCTCCACTGACTAGGCCCCACCACCTCTGTTGTTGTCTTACAATTATGGCTCACTCACATATTATTTTGCTCTGAATTTCCAAGTGGCCTTCAACTCATCTTTTGATTCAGAGAAACTTTCACAATGTGTCTCCACTGAAGGTGTAATCCTCTGGACCTGCCTATCTCTTGTCTGACAAAAGTGCCTCTCCACATTTCCAAGGACAACTTAAACACCAGCTTCAAGATGTCCACACATGTCAGGGTAACACATTCTGGAGAAATGATCCTCCAAACACGTGAAAATAAGGAATGAAATAAGTGTCTGATGGAAGAAGGACATTGTTACAGGACATTACTCGAAATTTGAAAATCAGTATGGCTGAAAGAGAGGAATGGTAGCAATCCTGGAAACTTCTTATTCAAAAAGAGAGGAGTAAATTAGATTTCTTGTGTAATAAATGCATATAGTGTTGGAGAGAAAACCAACATCTCTGATGGGACTGTAAGAGAAGTTGTATTCTGAGTGGTCCCCCACACATTTCAGGAAGTTTCTTCAGCTGAAACTCATATGGAAATACAGCAAGAAGTAGGGGCCAGGTTGTTGCAACAAATATAGTTACTGATAACAAGTGCAATTTCTGAGGACCAAAATGTCCTCCCCCATTGCTGACTCTTCCCTGAAGCTTACAAGGATACCTCATTAAGCATATGCAGATTTAGCTTTCGTGTCATAAGACCTGCTAGGAAAAACCTTCCTTCACCACAACAGGTACTCCCAAGCAATCCAATTTACACAAGTATAGATTTTTATATGGACCACTGAATGATGCCTCTAGAAATAAAGGGTGCACAACATCCAAATCTAAACAAAATGTATTTTATGATACAACAATGGAGACACAATACATGCAAGATCCTAACTTGACAAACAGAGAAAGGAAGGGAATTATGAAAGTTGCAATAGGATATAGGGTGTAGAAAGAGGAGATCATCCTGCATGCAGAAATTCCATGTACTTATTTGTTGAAATTACAGGCATTCGCCCCAACTATGCCACGTAACTAATGTCCTTGATTTCATTACTTCAATAGGATTATTTTAAATAGGCTTTCTTAGGTGATCCCTGCACTACCATCAGTATCAATATATTCTCGTTTTCTTGATAAAAGTGAGAACATACCATCCTTCACCATCCTTACACAGCATCTCTTAAGACATCCCTCAAAATGAACAAACATCTGAAATAAATGCTTCAATAGTTATGAAAATGTATCTTGAGTGATACAGGGGAAGCAGACTTTACATAGCCCCTGTGACTACTCAATGATATCAGTGGAAGGAAACTTATGTATTTAGTGCAACTCATACATGACCTTTATAAATGATGTCTAAAAACATGCACAGCATTTCTAAATGAGTAGAGCCATGTGAAAGTGGGTATTGTCTACATCTCTCAGTTCTCATGTTGATTTTGTGTAGTCTAACATTGATGCATAGATGCCCACTTCTTTTGCAGAGAGACTTCAGTGTGCCCCAGAAATCTTCTACTTCACAAACACTAAAGCAGGTGATATTTTGAATGTCATTCCCTTCTGAAATACAACAATGAAGTCCCAAGGTGTGCTCCACCTGAACTTCAAGAACCGAAAATGGAGAAGAACCCAGTTTAGACCCTGGTGAGTATTATTATCTTGTAGAACTTGATGGAATACACTTACCAACATATTAAGAAGACATTTACAACCTATGCATTGCTAAGGGTTGTCTCATCTTCAGGAATACTTACTCAAGAAATCTAGGTCTCTGGGCTCACCTTTCCCAAGCACCACAGTTGATTGCTGAAGACTTTCTTTAGCCTGTGTTTTCAATTTAATCTGAGATTTTTCCAACCTTTCTGAGTTCACTTGTTTGAACAAAGGAGGAAAGTTTAATATACTGGAGTTTTGACATAACTGGAATAGGCTCCTTATGATAGATGACTGCATGTTGCTCAGGCCTGATTATGTGATATGGTTTGTAGTGAAAACACCCAAGGAAGAGCCCAATGATTTCTATCAAATTCTGTAGAAGGAATTGGAGAACAACTCAGCCAGAAAATTTTGCTGCAGATCAAATCCCAAATCTAGTGAGTCATGAGGAGAGAAAATTTCATCCCTGTCCCTTTAAAAAAAGGGAGACATATAACTTCTCAATGAGCATACAATTATTAGAGGATATGAGAGAGATGTGTGGCAGTAGGAGAGGAAGTTTGTGTAATAAATAGTATAAACCCTGATCTTTGGGACCAACAGAAATTGAGGGAAAATGTTACACCTTATCACCAAAC
Organism: Glaucomys volans; assembly: GCA_020662805.1. Taxonomy (NCBI): domain Eukaryota; kingdom Metazoa; phylum Chordata; class Mammalia; order Rodentia; family Sciuridae; genus Glaucomys; species Glaucomys volans. Next base: position 148,252 of record JAJEJO010004389.1, read on the forward strand.
CCGTCCCAATGGACACTACTTACAAGTCTCTCTTTTCATTCCTGCTGGCAATTTCCTGGAGGAAATTCTCACCACCAGTAGAGGTGCTGGACCTTGCTTTTCACCTCAGGTAAGTGGGTGTTTGATAAAGTTGGGTTCCCTGGGAAAAGCCTGTTTCCCTAACTAGGGAATGTCTGAACATCTTGGCAAGGGCCAGTGGGTAAATACATATAAGGAATGGGCAGAGGGGATGGCTCAAACCATCTGTGAATCCATGAATATTATTTGCTCAGAGGAAAAATTATCCCCATTCACTTTTCAATCTTCCAGTACTTCCGTTTGCAGGAATTACTCTCAACATACTTTGCAGTGACGTTTTTGGAGAAAGGCCTGTCCATTGAACTATCAGGCCTTTATTTCTCTGCAAAATGCTGCTACCCTGATTGTGATCCCGCTCATGAAATGCCTAAACATTTTCCCATTCCTCCTGGGATATGAGAACAAGGGACAGTAAAGCAACATTATGCAGAGAGGAAGGGGATGGCATTCAGGAATTTGATTGGTAAGGGTGAGTAATTTCCTCACTCATTTCAGAGAATACAGGTTTTACTCTTTCCAGGGTTTGTTGCTGGGTCTTGAGGAACACGGTTTTCCATTAATTGCTTATCTGTCATCCTAGTTGTGCTGCACACACTGCCTGCAGTCACAGAAAGACCTTATGACAGCACAGTGGCATCAAGGTTGCCATGGTTATTGGAATCTATTTACATTATGGCTACTGCAGAGGAAGTGTCAAGAAAGGCTCTTTTCCAGCTGTTCTGGGACAAGGGAAGATGAAGCAGATGAGACCCAGGAGTCTTTTGTTGAGCACAAATGGGATCCTAACCTCTGAACATAGGAGAAGATGTATCAGGGTGTGTAGAGGCCATATTCCCGTGGGCTTTGAGATATCCAACTTCATCCAAGAAAATGGACCCTGATGAAATCTGACAGGTTGGGATACCATCCATGTCCTTAGGGAGGAATGTGCTCACTGGGTTGCAGCAAGCATTATTATATCCTGGGAATGAGAATGTCTTCCAAGGATTGATTCCCAGGAGATGTAGAGGACCAGGGAGAGAAGTGGAGGTGCCCCAGAAAAGTTGGGTCATTAAGGCTAGAACAGGCACAAGGGGCATAGACCTATGAACACACACCTGCTGGTTTGGATTCATTGGGAACCTGCTGATTCGGAAGAGTGGCCAAGGGCATTAGCAGCCCATCCCAATGATGGACATTGACATTTCAGGGTAGAGGATCATGTGTGGTATCTCAGTGGCTTAGATGAAATTTGAACTGGGAAACACAACCTGAATTCTTGTGTCATTCCACACCTTTCCATGAATGCCACAATGGTAGATAGCTGGAACCTGGGATTTAGGTGTTCTAAATACAAGTGAGGAGCTTCTGAACTCCCCAATGTGTTGAGGAAGGTGTTCATCACTAAACATTGTGGATGGAGGCAAGCAAGTTGCTGGCATTCAAGGAGCGACATTCAATACTCACTCCTCTAGCCATGCCCCAGCACCTCTGTAGTTGTCATACAGTTATGGTGCATTCAGAAAATGTCTTGCTGTGAGTTTCCAAGGGGCCCTTCAACTCATCCTTTGTTGCAGAAAACTTTCACAATGCGTCATCACTGACAGTGTAATTCTCTTGACCTGCCTATCGCCTGACTTAACATTAAGTCCTTCTGCCCATTTCCAAAGACACCTTAGTCAGCAGCTTCAAGATGATGACTACAGGCCAGGGTCACACACCTGAGAACAATAATCATCCATAAACGTGGAAAAATGGGATTAAACACGTGTCTGATGAGGACAGGATGAGCACATTGTTACAGGGCATCACAAAACCTTTGAACATGGATCCATCTGAAAGAGAGGAATGGTAGAAATTCTGGAAGTTGAATAAACAGGGAGGAGTGAAGTATGTTTCTTGTGCACTAAAGGCAGTTGGGTGTTGGAGAGAAAAACATCTTCTGTGAAGGGACTCTCAAAGAGGTTTTTCTGGTGAGTCGTCTCCCCAAATATTTCAAGAACTTTCTTCAACCTCAAAGTGCCATGCAAATACAGCAAGAAGTAGGAGCCAGATTATTCTGTAATTGAGAATAGTTACTTCGAACAAATTCAATGTCTGAGGACCTAAAAACCCTCCCCTTTTGTTGACTCTACCCTGAAGCTTTCAAGAGATACCTCATTAAGCATATGCAGATTCATTTTTCCTGACATTTGACCTGGTAGGAAAGGCCTTCCTTCACCACAGCACATACACCCAAGCACTTCAATTTACACAAGTATAGATTTGCATATGGACCACAGAATGATGACTCTGGAAATAGTGTGCAACACAATATTGCAAATCTAAACAAAAACATCTCTGTTATGAGGCAATAATGAAGACACAATATGTGGAAAATCTTAGGAGAGAACATCAGAAGTATGAAAGGTGTGATAGGACTTAGGGCACAGGAAAAAGAGATCATGCATCATTGGGAAAATGTCAGTCCTTATTTGTAGGAATTATAGGCATCAAGAATAATCCTGCCATGTATCTAATGCCCCTGATATAATTTCTTCAAAAGGATTATTTTAAATAGGCTTTTTTGGGTGATCCCCACATTAACATCAGAATCAAATCATTCTCATTTTCTTAATAAAAATTGGAACATGCCATCCTTCACACATCCCTACACAGCATCACTTAAGACATCCCTCAAAATGAACAAAAGTCTGAAAACATGCTTCAATAGTTATGAACCTGGACCTCTAGTGATACAGGCGAACCAGGCTTTACATAGCCCCTATGACTACTCAAAGATATCAATGGAAGTAAACTTATGTTTTCAGTGCAATTCATGCATGGCCTTAAAAAATGATGTCTATAAGCATGAAAAGCACAACTAAATGAGTACAGACAGGGCCATGTGAAAGTGGGCTTAATCTACATATCTCAGTTCTCATGTTGATTTTGGGGTTGTGGGGGATAATACTGACGCATAGATGCCTACTTCTTTTGTGAGAGACTGCAGTGCACCCCCAGATAGCCTCTACTTCACAAACTCTTGTGCCAGTGATATTTTGAATGTCCTTCCTGAAAGGAACAGTGAAGTTCCAAGATGTACTCAACCTGAGCTTCAAAAACAGAAAAATGAGTAGAATCCATATTACACACTGGTGTGCATTTTCATGGTGCACAACTTGATGAAACAATGCACTTGCCAGCATATTAATGAGACCATTACAACCTCTGCATTCCTGATTGTTGTCTCATCTTCAGTAATACCAACTCAAGACGTCTAGGTATCTGGGGATGTATTTTTCTCAGGCACCACATCTGTTGCTGAATACTTTCTTTGGATTGGGTTTCCAATTAAAATTGAGATTTATCCAACTATTCTGAATTAACTTGATTGAACAGGGGAATTAAGTTTGAGATACTGAACAGAGGAATTAAGTTTGAGATACTGGATGGTTGGTATGGCCTTAATAGGCTCCTATGTTAGATGACTACATGCTGTTTAGGCCTCACTCTGTGATATGATTTGCAGTGAAACCAGCCAAGGCAAAGCCTTATAATTTCTATCAAATTCTGTGTAAGACTTTGGAGGACAATTCAGCCAGAAACCTTTGTTGTAGGACAAATCCCAATGTCTAGGGAGTCATGAGGAGAGAAAATTTCATCCCTGTCTCTTTAACAAGAAAGAGAGTTATAGATCCTCCATGAGCACACAATTGCTAGAGGGAATCATGGAGGAGTGTGGTTGTAGAAGAAGTAGATCTTTGAAAGAAAATATTATATGCCCTGATCTGTGGGACCAAAGAAAATTTAGGGAAACTTTCACACCTTAACACCAAATCCTTACTATCACACACTGCTCAAAACTCTGTTGTCTCTTTCATTCCTACTGGCCTTTCCACTGAGGAAATTCTAACCAATTGGGGCAAATGCAAACCCCAGTGGAGGATCTGGACCTTGCTTTTCACCTCAGGTAATTGGTAATTGAAAAAGTATGCTTCCCAAATTAGGGAATGTCTGAGCATCTTGGCGAGCGACAATGTGTAAATATATATAGGATATGGAAAGAGGTGATGGCTCATATGATCTGTGAATCCATGAATAATATTGGCTCAGAGCAAAACCATCCTCATTTGGTTTTCAAACTTCCAGTAGTTATGTTTGTAGAAATTCTTCTCAATATTCTTTGCAGTGAGATTTTTGCAGAAAGTCCTGTCCATTTAACTGTCTGTGGTTCATTTTTCAGCAAAATGCTTCTACCCTAATTTTGATCACACTCAAGAAATATCAAACTTTTTCCCCCTGTTCCTGGGACATGAGAGCAAAGGACAGAAAAGCTACAGTATGCAGAGCCGAAGGGGATGGCATGCAGGAGTTTGATTTGTAAGAGCAAGTAATTTTCTGACTCATGTAGAAGAATGCATGCTTTTCTCTTTCCAGGGTATGTTGGTCAGCCTTGAGGACATGGGATGCCATGAATTGCTTATCTGTCATCCTAGTTTTGCTGCAAACACCGACTGCAGTCAGAGAAAGGTACATATGACAGCACAATAGCATAAAGGTTGCCAGGGTTACTGGAATGTCTACACGATCTGGCTACTGGGAAGGAAATGTCAAGAAAAGCTCTTTTCCAGCTGGGCTGAGAAGAGGGAAGAGGAAGCAAGCATCATGCAGGGGTCATTGTTGGGCACAAAGTGTTCCTAACCTCTGAACACAGGAGAAGGGGAATCAGGGTGTGTAGAGGCTGTGTACCCTTGGACTTTGGACATTCAATTTCATCCATGATAAGGGATCCTAATAAAACCTGACAGTTTGCCATACCATCCATGTCCTCGAGGGGCAATGTGCTCACTGGGTGGCAAATGCATTATGGTATCCTCGGAATGAGGATGCCCTGCAGGCAGTTGGCCCCCATGAGTAGTAGAGGACCAGGAAGAGAAGCAGAGGTGCCCAAAAAAAGGTGGCTAAACAAGCCTAGAACAAGCCCCAGGGGCATGGGCCTATGAGCACACTTCTGCTGGTCTGAACTCACTGGGTACACTGCTGATTCAGGAAACTGGCTTAAGGCATTAGCAGCCCCTTTCAATGATGGCCATTGACATGTGAGAGAAGAGAAGCAGGGAGGGCAGCTTCGTGGTTTAGGTGAATATTGAACCAGAAATATCACACCATCTCTGGCGTCATGCCACACCTTTCCACGAATGCTCCAACAGGAGGCAGACTTAACATGGGATTTAGGAATTCTAAGTACAATTGAGGAGAGGCTGAGTTCCCCATTGTGTTGAAGAGGGTGCTCATAACTAAACATTGACAATGAAGATTAACAAGTTGCTGACATTCTAGGAGAGTCATCCGATTCTCACTCCACTGGCCAGGATCCACCACCTCTGTGGTTGTCTTACAGTTATGGTACACTCAGTAATTGTCTTGCTTTGAGATTCCAAGGGGTGCTTCAACTCATCCTTTGATGTGGAAAAACTTTTACAAAGTGTCTTCAGTGAAAGTGCAATTCTCTTGACCTGTCTATTACCTGTCTCAACAAAGTTCCTCTTCACATTTCCAAGGACAACTTAACCAGTAGCTTCAAGATGCCAACTACAGGGCAGAGTCACCCACTCTGGAGAAATGATCCTCCAAAAACTTGAAATTACAGGATGAAACAAGAGTCTGATGAGGGCAGAATGAGCACATTGCTACAAGGCATCACATGAAATTTGAAAATCAGTTATGCTGAAAGAGAGGAATGGTAGCAATCCTCAATGTTGACTATTCAAACAGGGAGGAGTAAAGTGTATTTCTTGTGCACTAAATGCAGATGGGTGTTGGGGAGAAAACCAACTTCTGTGAAGGAACTGTAAAAGAAGTTGTCTTGTGAATGGTCTCCCCAAATGTTCCAGGAAGTTTCTTCACCTGAAACTCATATGAAAATACAGCAGGAAGTAGGGGCCAGATTGTTGTAACAAGTATAGTTACTGATCACAAGTGTAATTGCTGAGAACCAAAAGGACCTCCCCCATTACTGATTCTACCCTGAAGCTTACAAGGAATACCTCAATAAATATACACAGATTTAGCTTTCCTGGCATATGACCTGGTAGGAAAGGCTTTCCTTCACCACAGCATGTACACCCAAGCACTTCAATTTACACAAGTGTGGATTTGCATATGGACCACTGAATGATATCTCTGGAAATAAAGTGTGCTGCACATAATTGCAAATCGAAACAAAATCATCTCCTTTATGATGCAACAATGAAGACACAGAACATGTGAAATTCTAACTTGACAAACAGAGAAAGGAATGGAAATATGAAAGTTGTGATAGGACTTAATGTGCAGGAAAAGGAGATCCTACAGCTTGTCAAAATTCCTTGCATGTTTTTGTAGGAATTGCAGGCATTCACACCAATTGTGCCACGTAATTAATGTCTCTGATTTCATGTCTTTAATAGGATTATATTAAATGCGTTTTCTTGGGTCATCCCTGCACTAACATCAGAATCAAATCCTTCTCATATCATTGCTAAAAATCTGAATATACCATCCTTCACACACCCCTAAACAACATCTATGGAGACATCCCTCAAAATTAATAAAAGTCTGAAAAAATTCTTCATTACTAATATACATGGATCTTGAGTGATTCAGAGAAACCAGAGTTTTCATAACACGTGTGGCTCCTTAATGATATCAGTGGAGTTAACTTATGCATCCAGTGCTAATATACCACTATTTAATAAATGATCTCTATAATATGCAAAACACAACAAACTGAGTACAGGCAGGTCCATGTGCAGCTGAGTTTTGTCTACATCTCTCTGTTTTCCAGTTGATATTGTGGTTGTATTGGATAAAGTTGAGGTTTAGAACCCCACATCTTTGGCAGGGAGACTGCAGTGGGCCACAGAAAGTTTCTCTTTCACAAACACTAGTGTCAATGATATTTGGAGTGTCATTCTCTGCTGAAAGGAAACAATGAAGTCCCAATATGTTCTCAACCTGACCTTCAACAACTGATAATGCAGATGAATCAATTTTCCAACCTGGAGAGCATTTTTTTTGTTTTGAACTTTCTGATGATATACACGTGCCAGCAACATGTGTTTCCTTGAATGGTTTGGCTGTCATTCTACCTTGTGCTGCACATATCATCTGCAGTCACAGAAGGGTGCCTGACAGCACATGGAAACCAGAATGTCTTCAGATTATAGCTACTAAGTAGGACCCTTCAAGAAAAGCTCCTGTACAACTGTGCTGGGAAGAGGGAATAGGAACCAGATGAGTCCCAGAGGTCCTTCCTTCTCCACAAAGGAAATCACAACTCCTAACACAGGAGAATAGGAATATGTTGGGGTTCAGTCTGTGGGTCTTTTTTCCCTTCTGGAGGGGATAAGGCTGACAAGGTATCCAACACCCTCAGGAGAGCAAGTTCCAGACCAGTCTCAAATTTATTCAAAGAATTACAGCACTTTTATAGACGAGGGGAGTCTGAGAACAAAGAACTGGTACTGTAACATGATAGTCTGTAAGGATGGTCCAATTAGGAGTCACACAGTGTACCAAAGGACAGAGGGAGAGGTGAGGAGAGTGAAGCTCACCTGAGACATATGTCTGGGACATAGGACACTTGGGGGTGTTCTACATCAATCATGTAAAATCCTGTTTTCAATCAAAGGATTATGCCTTTCTGCAGTCTTTTGGAGCACATGCCTCAGTGGTTTCTTTCTGCATCTCCACATTTCCCCCCTTTCTTTTTTAAACTGTGAGCTCATCATTGGATGGCTCAGTAGCAACAGTGCTGGCTTCACAATAGGTGAGGTAGACTCCAGCAGGGGAAAAACAATCTAAAAGTCTTTGACAACTTAACAAAATATGAGGTTACAGTAGTATAGCAATATATGAGGTAAACTTCATTAATACGATCTTAAAATTTCAGTAGTATAACAATACAGTGACTTCATTAGCAAAGTGATAATTCAAAAGTAAATACTATGTATATATGTATATATATGTATAATGAATACAATATGCAATATATATATACAATATACCATACATATATATATGTATATATGTATATACATATATATATATAGTGAATTTCATTAGTAAAGTGATAAAAATTCAACAGTAATAATAGGACACATTAAAAGAAATAAAGTCCCGGCTCCTAGATTCACATCTGGAGCCATGGTCACTACTTGATCTGCGAGATATTTGATGTCTCCCCATGTGATGTTTTGCACACGGTGGTGGTGTCTCATTCTTGGAAGATGATGTGGTCCACCTCCTTGAGGACACTGGTTATTCAGCGACATATTCTCCATCTAATGAATTGGGGGTCTGGGCATAAAGACGGATATTCCTGGCTAGTTCCCACAGAGGTTTTTCTGCAGATTCTGGAAAGACACAAGCAAATCCTCTGCCCTGGTTTAGCAATGGGTTTGGACCATGCCTGTTGTTAGTTAGTGGGTCCCTCCACTGAACTAGTGGCAGTGGAGCTGGGGATGGCATTAGAGCACCCCAGTGCTTATGAATAGGAGAGAGAACTTTGTCATCAAAGGTGAGAAAATTTAATGTAAATAGAGCTTGAACAGTCAAATTTAAAGAAGGCAGGGGTGTATCCCCCCTTATTTTTTTAAACTGAAGTTTAAGTGTTCCATTAGTTCCTTCAATAATTCATTGATCTTGAGGGTTTTGGGGAATACCTATAATGTGTTCAATATTGAAACTCTTTAAAAAAATTTTAAAAGTAGAGGCAGCATAGCAAGGTCTGTTGTCTGTTTTAATGGACCAAGGTATTCCAAGACCAAAAAATCATGTTTTAAGAAATTAATAGCATGTTTTGCTTTTTCTCCCAACAATGGTAAGGCAAATATGGCTTTTGAGTATGTATCAATGGCCACATAAACATATTTTAATTTGTCAAAGGGACCATAATGAGTAACATCCATTTGCCAGAGTTTATTAGGACTAAGTGCATGTGGCAGTGTACCTTGGGGCTGCAGTGGACCCAAGGGAAGTACAGGACTACATTTCTGGCATGCCTTTACTAGGTGCTTGCAGGATGCAAGTATTAGGTCAGGTAATATATGTATGGCAGTTCCAGAGAGATGAAACTTGGTATGCAGCTCTTTGGCCTGTTGCAAGGGAGATAAGTTATCAGTCATTATATATTTATTTCTTCTTCATTTCCTTTTGCTAGCATGCCTGGTAACAGAATGAGAACAAAGGTGTTGAATATACCAATGGTGTTTTCTATTCTTCAGTAACAATTGCAGCTGCAAAATGTGCTTATCTAAGAGTGTGTCTTGAGGTCTGAACAAGGCAAAATGTAATTGCCTAGCAAGCTGTACAACAAACTTACTGTCTGGAAATATATTTAGAGAAGATTGATAATTGTGTAGTAACATTTCAATGAGAGCTTGAAGTTCTCCTAATTGAACTGAGCCTCCATGAGGACCTCTATTCCTTTGAGGGTTTGATCCTTTAATTATACATCCCCAAGTAGTCCTTTGGCATCTGTAAAAGCTAGATCAACATTAGGTATTGCTTGATTCTTTGGAAAGGCTTGTCCATTGACAGATAAAGGAAAATTAAAAAGCATTTTAAATATTTGAGTTTTGGGGGTAATGATTACTTAACTGTCCTGGGAAGCCTGCTATTAAAACATAATATGAGGAGTTGTTTAGTTCCATGTCTTCTAATTGATCTTTAGTAAAGGGCATAGCAATGAAGTCAGGTTCTGTGGCATATAAATGGATACATAATTTGCGTGCTTTTATGACTAGTGACAGGATTGCATCGAAGATTGGAGTTATTTTCTGGGTGGCACTCCAGGACAAGTGTAACCAGAAGAGAGGTTAGGCTTCCTGTGCTAACATGCCCACTGGTGCACCTTTATTAGGAATAATGTAGGCTTCTATGGGCACTTCTTCTTTAAACCTGTTTACTTCTAATTGTTGCATTTGTTTTGTAATCAGGTTTAGCACTGGTTTTGCTCCTACTGAGAGAGGCTTAGGGTTAATAGATCAGTCCCTTTTCACATTTAAATTAAAGGGTTTAGGTCGCTGGATGACAAGTGCAGAAAAGAACATAGCCAATTAATATTACCACATAATTGTTGTAATTCAGCTAATGTATATTTATCCTTAATAAGTCACCTGGGTCTTGCAGGGGAAATTTTATCTTGAATAGAATATCCTAGAAAAGTGAATGGTGAGACAGTTTTAACTTTGTCAGGTAGGACTCTTAAGCCTACCATCTGCAGGTTTGATATTAAAGCTTCAACTGTCCTTTTTAATGAAATTTGATATGGGGGTGCTACCAGCACATTGTCTAAATAATGAATAATTAAAGCAGAACCTCTTAAAGGCTTAGTAGCATGAGCTACATAATGTTGGCAAATAGTAGGACTATTTTTCATTCCTTGAGGCAAGACAGTCCACTGATATCTATCAGTAGGATAATTGTTATTGGGTGCTGGTACTGTAAAGCCAAAGTATGAACGGTCCTCTGGATGCAGAGGAATGGAGAATAAACAATCATTTATGTCAAAAATAGAGACATAGTAATTTTTAGGAATAACAGATGGATGGGGAAGTCCAGGTTGTAATGTCCCCATGTTTTGCATGTGCTTATAAATTGTCCTTAGGTCATGTAAAAGTCCTCATTTAGCTTTATCTCTTTTTTGTATAACAAACACTGGGGTATTTTAGGAGTGCCTGAGGATACAGAGCTCAGGTGCTTTTTTTCCTGTAATTGGTCTGATCATGAGCCAATCATGAGCCTAGCATGAGCATGCATCCGGAGCGTGGCAGGGGGGTGTTAACGGCTGTTGGTAATTGTAATTGTTGAATGTCTGCTATATAAGCCTGCTTGTTCTGTATTAAACCCAGCCTGGTCTTCAGTACCCGAGTTCCTGGGGTGGTTTTAGCGCCTTCACACTCACCCTCCTTACCTCCACAGGCCACTCCTGTTCCACTTTACAACATTCTGGCCCCTGAAGAGGGACCTCTGCAAGAGGGTAAGGTAAGCTCAAGTCAGGTGAGTGATCTGCACTCATCTTCCTCACTCCAGCAGAGGGTGAGGTAATCCTGGGTGAGTGACCTGCACAACATAAGCTACAAGGATAATTCACCCTCAGCTTTGTGGACAATCCAAGTGGTTAGTCTGCAGGCCTTGCTGCGCAGTAGGCAAATAAAGGTAGATGATAAAGAACTTAGTCACATTTGGGAACTAGTACTAAGTCTTTGCCCATGGAAGAATTCTGATAGTATATGGTATGCTGAATGCTAGCAACAAGTATTATGGCAGGCTCAAAAATGGGAAGCACAAATGGGAGACCAAAGTCCGTGTTCTTTCTACCCAGTGATATCAGCCCTTCTGGGTTGCTTTCAGGGGGTTGGATCACCTCCAATGGGATAGAGACCCCCCTGGGCCTTGGCTGCCCAGCTGGAAGACGTGTCTCTTGAAAAAGAAGGGGTCCAAAAAGATATAGGAATGGAAACTGCGCCACAACATGGCGTCAGTAAAGAGCAGGAGGAGGAGGCTGTGGCCTCACAGGAGGAAGTGAAGTGGTCAGCCTTTGTGCCTTCATCACAGAGGGCGACTGCTCCCTCTGATCCCTTCTTGCCACCTTATCAGAGCATAGAATTCTCAAATCCTGTAGCAGAGTCACCCAGCTCTCCATGGCTGGAGGCCTATGGAATCCTCTGTAAAGAACGGGATAGAATCCTCTGTAAAGAACGGGATAAAAGTCTTGGCTACAAAGTTACAGTGTTCCAAACAATGCCCAAAATTCTCACAAGTTTTTCCTGTTAATGTTAATCCAACACCCGCTAGACCTATGTCCTAGTATCCAGTTGAGACTGAAACCATACAGCAGCTTCACAAGGCAGTGAGAGAGGATGGCTTAAGCTCTCCTTATGCCATGCAATTGCTAGAAAATCAGTCTGTGCTGCTAATGTGTCCCACTGATTTCAGGGATCTATCTAAAGCTGTTTTATCTCCAGAACAACTTTTGCTGTGGAATGCCACTTTCCATGATGGCTGTCAAGAGCAAGCTGAAAGAAATTTAATATCAGGTCAGCAACCATATGTACAATTAATAGCTGAAGCCCTTAATGGCTCAGGCCCCTTCATAAGCCAGGCAGTGCAGGCAACAAGACCACCCATCTATTTTGATCAAGTGAGGATCATTGCAATGCAAGCCTTCAAGAGAGTAGGAGATATAAAAGGAAAAGGACAAAAATTAGCAAACCTAGTTCAAGGTTTTCAAGAGCCGTTCCTTACATTGCTCCTAAGGGTCCAGGAAGCTGTGGATAGGAGGGTAGATAACCCCGAGGCTGCTGAAGCATTAGCAAGGGACCTTATCTGTGAGGGATGCAAAAAGGAATTCAGGCAAGCTCTTGCCCCATTTAGAAGCAGCACCTTGGATGATTGGGTATTAGCAACTAAAGGCATTAGTGGAGATGAGGGAAACACCAGTAAATGACTGCTGCGATAGCACAGGGAATAGTCTAAGCACATGCGCTGCTCCATAAAGGCAAACTGGATGTTGGCACTGTGGACAACAGGGCCATTATAAACATCAATGTCCTAACTTAGAAGTTTCCATGGGAGCCTGTAAGGGCCTCCCTCCCTCTAAAGGTCCTAAATGCAAAAAGGGATTTCACTGGGCCAAAGATTGTAAATCCAAATTTGATGCTGATGGAAAGCCTTTAAGCTCCCAACAGGGCACCCTCCAGCCCCAGTAAGGAGGGATCATTTACCTAAAGGTCATTGGACCATTCCTGTGCTAGCCCAACAACCAATAATATTTCTTAAGATCAATGGCAATTTATTCAAAGGAATGATAGATTCCAGAGCAGAAATGACACTATTGAGGGCAGAGGAAATCCCACAGGACTGGAAAACCATTGCAGGTCCTAATGTGCAAGGGGTAGGAGGGCTCCAACTCTCCAGGAAATTAAGAGACCCTGCCACATGGATAGACCCAGATGGGGAAACAGGGCATTTTCAACCCCTGGTAGTGGAAGGTATTGCTAACAATTTATGGGAAAGGGATCTATTGAAACAAATGAGGACCTATATAACCACAGAAGGTCCAGAAATTTTTGAAGACATATTTGAGCATAAGAGCTCATACAAATCTTCCAGAACCTTTAGCATTTGGCAATAATTAAATTGACCTCTCAGTGCAAACTGTACAAATCACACCATCACTTTTACAACAGGCATGTGAGTTACATGCCAAATTTCATTGTACACCACATACATTAAAGCATCTTTTCCCCGAGTTAACTATTGAACAATGTAAACATCTATCAAGAGATTGTGATAAATGTGATCCCTACTGCCTTTAGGGCCTTTACAAGCCACGGGAATAAACCCACGTGGTCTTCTTTCTAATGCCTTATGGCAAATGGATGTTACCCACTTTCCACCCTTTGGGAAACTCAAATATCTACATGTAATTGTAGATACTTAGGATATATCCATGCTATCTCATTATCGGGGGGAAAGGATAAACATTTCATAAAAGCTGATATGAGTGCTATTATGATTTTAGGAGTGCCTTGGAAAATAAAAACAGACAATGGTCCTGCATACATTTCTAAACAATTCTCAGACTGGTGCCAATCCTGGCACATTCAACACAGCACAGGCATACCCTATAATCCCACTGGACAAACAATCATTGAAAGAGCTCATAAAGAACTTAAAAGTCAACTTTTAAAAGAAAAGGGGAAAACTATGGATCCCCTTCAAAAAATGCCATCATATGTTCTGGATAAAATTCTTTTCATTTTAAATTTTTTGACTTTTGACAAAAATGGACTTACTCCTGCTATGAAGCATTGGGCACCGTATAACAAATTTACAGAGGTGCCATTGGTGCATTGGTGAGACTCACTTACCCTCACATGGAAAGTCCCCCATCCCCTCTTAACCCAAGGGTGAGGGTTTGCTTGTGTTTTTCCACAGGATTCATTAATGCCTATTTGGGTGCCTGCGAAGAACATCTGATCGTTCCTCGGAAGCAGCCTCTGGACTCCCTCGAGGACTCCAAGAGGGTCCCAGCCATACCCACCAGGAGGTCAAGTGAGGAGACACAACCATTCAAAATGCTGTCTTGATGACAGCGCAGCCCTAGATGGGGCAACGCCTCCCTTTATGAGTTAAAAGAGCTTTTAATCACCCTCAAACTCTTGTTCCCCCTGGGGAACAAGCAATCCAGCTATGCTCAAATGTAGTTTTGTTTTTTGTGGGCCCTGCTTCCAAAAGAGAATTCTTCCCAACCAGTCCTCTAACTCAATGAAAATGTTGACTTTTCTCATCAAAGGTTATGTGTTTTGCTTTCTCTCACAAAATGTTGCAAGTCTTCCTTACAGGTTCAAATCTGCAGTTCGAGCAGATCTGTGGCTGTTTGTGAGCACGGAGCCCCAGCATACCCACCTGCAAGACAGAAACCCTGTGTGCTTAGGGGCTCGACTATACCAGCATGTGTCCTCCAGACAAGCAAGAAAGACCAAAAGGACTAATAAAACTCCCAGACCTACCCTCTTTTTCACATTAATATGTCACCATTGGAACATCACTGATAATGGCTTGTAGTCAATGACAGACACAGCCATTGCAACATTGTGCAATCTAGGCAAGGGTGACCAAATGCTGGTAGTCAATGATGGGTAAGATCCCCAGAGGGGACAACCTAAGGCACCCAAATCCCCTTTTGCCTCCATGAGGGTTGGCCACCCCATGGTAGCATGCTGTCACTCCTGGCCAGAGGACACATGCCTGCACAAATAAAAGAAAAGGGGGAATTGTAGTAGTGCCTGAGGATACAGAGCTCAGGTGCTTCCTCTTCCCGTAATTGGTCTGACCACGAGCCAATCACGAGCCTAGCACGAGCATTCATCAGGAGTGTGGCAGGGGTGTGTTAATGGCTGTTGGTAATTGTAATTGGTGAATGTCTGGTATATAGGTCTGCTTGTTCTGCATTAAATCGAGCCTGATCTTCAGAACCCGAGTTCCCAGTGTGGTGTTAGCACCATTGCACTCACCCTCCTTACCCCCACTGGCCACTCCTGTTCCATTTTACAACAGGGTATTATGTGGGCTAAAGGTTGGTTCTATATGACCCAGTGCTAATTGCTCTTGAACTAAGAGTTGTAGCTGTAGTAACTTTTGTCCTGGTAAAGGCCACTGCTCTAACCATGTTGGTTGTGTAGTATCCCATTGTAATTGAATTGGATCAGGTTTGAGAGACAGAACAGTGGCTCCTAAAATTGGGGGTGGTTCCCTGAATTTCCTGCCCTATTATGGACTGTAATATGATAATAGATTGCTTGGCTGTCATTTGTTAAGTCTGCATCCTTGTCCTCCAAAATATCTCTACACCATAAATTATTTGGTAAGTTGTTAACTCTTAAGGGAGTGATTGCTCCTGTTTCTCCATCAGGATCCTCCCAAGTAACTGGCTTAGAGGGCTTTTTGGATTGCTGAAGTCCTCCAATGCCTGAGACTACAGGTCCTTCTATTAGCTTCCAAGGCATTTGTTTAGGTTCCTCTGACCAGATATTTGAAACATCAGTTCCAGTATCTATAATTCCTTTAAAGGGTTTTCTGTCTAATTTTAATTCTGAATGGGCTTTGTTCTGCCTTATAGGAATAGTCCACATTATTCAAGGATGGGAGGTCCCTCTTACTTTGGAGGTTGAGGGTTGTCCCCCTTCTCCATTTAAAGGCATTTTGTCAGCACTAGCCTTGGAATGGCAATCTCTTTCCCAATTATATCCCTTCTTCCACCTAGGACAGACTGATGAGGGTTTCCTTAATGCACGTGGTTTGGAAGGGCACTGTTGAGCCCAGTGTCCTAATCTTCCACAGCTTCAACATATAGTGGGTGATAAGTTCCCTACAGTTCTATTAGTTGGAGTAGTAACCTGCAGGTTAGCAGAGAGTGCTTCTGCTAAAAATGATGTCTGATTGGACTAGGTACCTATATCTCTACAGGCAAGAATCCAGTCCCATAAGTTTTCTCATAATGGGAGCATTAAGGGAGTAGTTAATTGCTTTCTTACACTCAATAGTAATGCATTCATACACCAATTCCCTTAAGAGAGCTTCTGCTGCTTGCTGGTACTGCACTTTGCACTCCACGTTCTCCAGGCATCTAGCAACAAATTCTGGAAAAGATTCATTAGCCTTTTGTATTAGTTTTGGTAATGGCACATCATGCGTGGATGGTAACTTTTTAAAAGCTTTCAAGGCACATAACTAGACTTGTTCAAAGTATTGAGTTGATCTCTGTGCCTAAACCACAGGAGAGCTGTGAACTCCTTCACCTTGTAAATACTCAGCATCTATTGGCAGTCCTGCATTCTGATTTCTCTCTGCCTCCTGTTCACATTCATCACAATAAGTTGCTTTCCACAAGAGGAAATCTCTGGGAGAAAGAACAGCACAAGTTAATTGTATATAGTCAGATGAACATTTAAGATCTAAAAAAATTTGTTCCAGAAGCTGTTTAGACCATGGACTGTGAGGACCATCATCCTTAGTAGTCTGTCATAAGGCTTTAAAGCTTTTTGAGGATGAGTTCTCCAATTCATTGGACTAGCAGAAGTAGGATTCGTATTAACAGGAAAAGCTTCTAAAAATCTATTTTTTCTGGAAAAGTTGGAGTGCATGGCACGATCTCATTGGTTCCATAAAGCAGTGAAGTGTGGCCACCAAGGACTACTGGAGTCCATGGTGGGATTTGGCTGAGAAGAAAATGTCACCCAGTGGTCAGTAGGTGGTGCTGCAAGCTCTGCAGAGATCTCTTGGTATGGTCTCTGCTCCTGGGTGGTGGCTCAGACCATATTGTCCTTTGTTTGGATTTGCACCAAAACCTGTGGCTGCCTTGGGGGAGGGGATTGTTCTCCCTTATCTCCTCAGTGCTCAGCTTTCCCTTGGCCTTCCCCTTGCAGCAGGGAAGGTTTCAGTGCCAGCTTGTGCTGGGCTGACCTACCGAGGTCAGAGTGACCTGTAAATTTACTTTGCTGGGAGTTAGTTTAATCATCAAAAGAAAAAGTTACAGCTTCCAGAGGAGCAGCAGCATAAGCAATGAAGGTTGCATTTGTATATTTCCTTGTCTTTTTGCATTTTCCCACCTCATCACAGGGAGCCAGAGAGTTGGAATTCTGGCTTTTGTACTCTTGCTGGGATGAGTGAACCTGTGGGAGTGGCAACTGCCTGCTCAGTGTCTGAGCTGATTTGAAAGACTACTGGAAGACATTTTCTTTCTTCCTCTGTGCAGAGTTCCCAGAGGGCTTTAAGGCACAAAGATCTATCTTGCATTCAGATGGTTAACCTTTTATTTGTATCCTATGGGTGAGGAAAATAACTTTTTCCCAAGAATGTGGGGCCCATAGGTTATCATTGTCACCTTGCCCTTCTGCGCATTGAGCAAGGGCAATAATACTGTTCAAAAAGTCTGGGTTCCATAAATTATCATCCATCGTGGATGGTGCTAGTTGAATGACTATTTCCCAGACCTGTTGCACTTATTTCTCCTTCACCCTAAGGAGCCTATTTCTAACTAGGACTCATAACACCCTCACCTGTGGTTTCTGTAGACGTGAGGGGATGGTATCCATGTTAGAAGATGCACTTACTCAGAAACCACAATTTTCTCAGAGCTGAAGAGGGAACAGAATCAAAGGAATTTCTCCAAGGGTGCCTGAGCTGGATGGCATCTCTGCGGTTTGCAGACAGCTCAGGGCTCAGTCACGGAAGCGATTTGCAGTGCTGCACTTTTCAGGAGTCTCAGGATTCAGAGAGGAGAGGAGCTTCCATGATGACCTTCTCCAAGAAGGGCCCCACAGCTGGGCGCCATATGTTAGGGGTCTTTGTGCCCTTCTGGAGGGAATAAGGCTGACGAGGTAACCAATGCCCTCAGGAGAGCAAGTTCCAGACCAGTCTCAAATTTATTCAAAGAATTACAACACTTTTATAGATGAGGGGAGTCTGAGAACAAAGAACCAGTAGTATAACATGATAGTCTGTAAGGATGGTCCAATTAGGAGTCACACAGATTACCAAAGGATGGAAGGAGAGGTGAGGAGAGCGAAGTTCACCTGGGACATATGTCCACAGGTGGTATAGGCCATATGGGGGTGTTCTCCAGCAAGCATGTAAAATCCTGTGTTTTCAATCAAAGGATTATGCCTTTCCATAGTTTTTTGGAGCACATGTCTCAGTGGCTTCTTTCTGTATCCCCACAAGAATAAAGTTCTGTGGTGGGTGTGTCTTCTGGGACTTTGAGATATCTGACTTCATCCAAGATAAGGGACCCTGTTGACCTGAGAATTTCCCATACAGTCCATGAATGCAAGGTAATGATGTGCTCAATTGAACAGAGTAGGCATAATATTTTCCTCTTTATGGGGACCCACTGTAGGCAATTGGTTCTCAAAAGGTATAGTGAAGCAGGGTGTGATGGGATGTCTGAGGACAGGTGAGTCACCAAGGATAGAAAAGGCCCCAGGGGCATGACCCTATGAAGAAAGTCCTGCTAGTCTGGACTCACTCTGTACATTGCTGATTGGGGAAAATAGCCTAGGTCATTAGCAATCCCTCTCAAGAATGGCCAATGACATTTCACAGAAGAGGAGCAGGCTGATGGCTCAGTGGGTGAGGTGAATATTGAACCCAAGATAGCAAACCAACTCTGGTGTCATGCCATACCTTTCCAATAATGCCCTAACAGAAATCAGCTGAAACCTGGGGTTTAGGACTTCTAAGTACAAGTGAGGAACAGCTCAGTGTCCCAATCATTTGAGTAGGGTGTTCATCACTAAACATTTAGGATGCAGGCTAGCAAGTTGCTGGAAATTTAGGAGAGATATTTGATGCTCACTCCACTGGCCAGACCCCACTAAGCCTATGGTTGTCTTACAATTAGTGTGCACTCAGAGATTGTCTTGTAATGAGTTCCCAAAGGTCCTTCAATTCACCCTTTGATGCAGAAACACTTTCACAATGTGTCTTCACTGAAGGTGTAATTTTCTTGAACTTCCTATCATCTGTCCTAACAGTGACCCTCTGCATGTTTGCAAAGACACTTTACCCAACAGCTTGAAGATGTCAACTGAGGGCCAGGGTCACATTCACTCAAATAATGTTCCTCTAACAACATAAAATTAAGGGATGAATTAAGTGCCTGTTGAGGGAAGGATGACCACACAGTTACAGGGCATCACACAAAATTTGAACATGCACAAACTGAAAGACAGGAATGGTAGAAATCATGGAAGTTGATGAATCAAACAGGGAGGAGAAAAGGATATTTTTTGTGCACTAAATGCTGATGAGTGTTGGAGACAGAAACAACTTCTGTGAAGGGACTATAAAGAGGTTGTCTTTGTGAGTGATCTCCACAAATATTCCAGGAACTTTCTTCAACTGCAAAGTGCTATGCAAGTAGAGAAAAAAGTAGGGGCAAGATCCTTTTGTAGTCAAGAATAGTTTCTGAACACAAATGAAATTGTTAAGGCCATAAAGGCCTTCCCCCATTGCTGACTCTACCCTGAAGCTTACAAAGGGTAACTCATTAAGCATATGCAGATTAAGCTTTCCTGGAATATGACCTTGTATTAAAGGCCTTCCTTCATCACAGCACTTAAACCCAAGCACTTCAATTTACAGAAGAAGAAATTTGCATATGGACAGCTGAATGAGGCCTCTGGGAATAAAGATTTCAGCACAACATGTCAAATCTAAGCAAAAAATATCTCTGATATGATGCAACAATGAAGACACAGAACATGTAAAATCTTATTTTGAACTACAGAGAAAACAATGGAAGTATGGCAGGTGTAATAGGACTTAGGACACAGGAAAAGAACATCCTAGAGCACTGTGACATTTCATGTTTCTTTGTTGTAGGATTTGCAGGAATCTACAGCAAGCCTTACACCTAACTAATGTCTCTGATTTCCTTTCTTCAATAGGATTATTTTAAGTGACATTTCTTGTGTCATGCCTGCACTTACATTACAATTAAATTATTCTCACTTACTTGAAGAAAATCAGAACATACCATCCTTCTCACATCCCTAAACAGAATCTTTTAATACATCCCTCAAAATGAACAAGAGTCTGAGAAAATGTTTCATTAGCAATGAACTTGAATCTTGAGTGGTATGAGGAAAGCAGACAATGCATAGCCTCTGTGGTTGCTGTAAAATATCAGCAGAAGTTACTATATGCATTCAGTGCCAGTTCATAGAAATCTTTAAGAAAAGATATCTAAAAACATGGAAAGCCCAATAATCTGAGCACACTGAGGGCCATGTGCAGCTAGTTTTTTGTCTACATCTCTCAATTTTCAAGCAGATATTGTGGCTGTGTTGGACAACTTTGTGATGTAGAAGTCCACTTCTTTTGCTGAGAGTCTGCAGTGCATCCCAGAATGCTCTCCTTCACAAAAACGAGTGTTGGTGATATTTTGAAGGTCTTACTCTGCTGAAAGGCAACAATAAAATCCCAAGGTGTGCTCAACCTCAATTTCAAAACCAACAAAGCTGAAGCATCCACTTTAGTCCCTGGCTAACTTTTTCTCTTCTAGAACTTGCGGATGCAATACACTTGCCAGCATATTCATGAGATTGCTACAACTTCTGCATCCCTGAACTGTCTCATCTATTGGAATGCTGACTCTTAAGATATCTAGGTCTTTGGGGAAGAACTTTTTCTTATCACCAGAGTTGCTTGCTGAATAAACTCTTTAGAATTGTTTTCCAATAAATCAGAGGCTTACCTAAACTTTTTCTGTTCACTTGATTGAGCAGTAGGAAATGTTGAGATAATGGAGTGTTGACCTAACCTGAAGAGGCTCTTTAAGGCAGATGACTGCATGTTCACCAGGCCTGAGTATGTGATATGCTTTGCTGGAAAACCACCCAAAGGCAGAACCAAATAATTTCTATCAAATTATATAGATGCTTTGGAGAGCAATCCAAGTAGTAACTGTTTTTCCAGGTCAAATCCCAATGTATAGGGAGCCATGAGGAGAGAATTGTTTATCCCTGTCCCTTTAAAGAAAAAGAGAGCTGAAGTTCCTCAATGAACAGGCAATAATTTGAGGTAACCATGGATGAATATGTCAGAAGGCAGTAGTATGGGGAAGTAGGACTTTGTTGGAAGTATTATATGCTCTGATCTTTGGGATAAAAGAAAATTGAGGGAAACTTTCAGAACTGAATACCAAGTCCTTACCATTGAAAAGTGTTCACACCTGTGTCTTTCTTTTTATTCCTCCTGGACTTTCCCTGTGTATATTCTAAGCAACTGGGTCAAATGCATACCCAAGGGGTGGTGCTCGACATTGATTTTCACCACAGGTAAGTGGGTGCTTGAAAAAGTTGCCTTCCTGGGAATAAGTCTGTTTACCTATTTAGGGAATTACTCAGCGTATTGGTGAGGCACAGTATGTAATGATGTATAGGGAATGGGGTGAGGTGATTTCTCAGAGGATCTGTAAATCCATGAATATAATTTCCTCAGAGAAAACATCCATATTTAGTTTTCAAACTGCCCATAGGTATGTTTGAGGGAATTTCTGTCATCCTTCTCTGCAGTGAAAATATTTGCAGAAAGTCGTATCCATTGATCTATCAATACTTTATTTCTCCACAAAATATTGCTGCTATGGTTTTAAACCCACTCAAGAAAAGAATAATTTGATTCCCAGTGCTCCTGGGAATTGAGAGCAAGAGAGAGGAGAACTCAAATAGAGAGAGCAGTAGGGGCTGGCATGTGAGAGTTTGGTTTGTAAAGGCATGGAATATTCTGGCTTATGTAGGAGAATGCAGTTTTTTCTTCTTTTTCCAAGGCTCCTTGCTGGCTATGGGCAGCAAGTTTTTCAATGAATGGCTTGGCTGTCTTAATAGCTTCACTGAGCATACTGCCTGCAGTCACAGGAGAGCCATGTGTCACCACAATATCTTCAGCATTGCCATGGAAACCAGAACATCTTCAATATCTGGATACTGGGGAGGAACCTTCAAGAAAACCTCATGGGCTGTGGTTGTGGCTCTGTGGTAGAGCACTTGTCTAGCATATGTGAGGAATTGTGGTCAATTATAAGCACCACATATAAATAATAAAAAAAGAACTAAAAATAATAATTAAAAAAGTAAGAAAATCTCCTACCCAACAGTGCTTGGAAGAGGACAGATAAAGCTGCAGAGTCCCAGGGGTCTCTTTTTCACCACAAATGAAATCATAACCTCTTAAAACAGGAGAACAGAAATCAGGGGCATTGTGATATCCCACTTCATCCAAGTTAAGGGATCCTGTTGAAACCTGACAGGTGGCATATCATCTTTGTGCACAAGGGCAAGAAATGATCACTGGGGCACAGCAGGCATTATGATTTCCTGGGAATGGAGACCACCTGCAGGCAATTGGTCCCCAACCAGATTAGTGGACCAAGTAGAAAAGCAGGGGTGTCTGAGGAGAGATGGGCTACCAAATCTAGCACAGTCGCTAGGGTATGGCCCTTCGAGGACACTCCTGCTGGTCTCATCACACTCGGTAGATTTATGAGTAGATAAACTAGCCTAGGGCATTAGCAATCACTCACAAGGATGGCTAACATTTCAGAGAAGAGGAGACTGTGAGGCACCTCGGTGCCTTATGTGCAGTTAGAACTGGGAAGCAACACATCAACTCTGGTGTTATGCCACATCTTTCCATGAATGCCCCATCTTGAGACAGCTGGAATCTGGGATTTAGGACATTTAAGTACAAGTGAGGAGTGGCTGAACTCCCAAATGTGTAGAGGAGGGAGTTCACCACTAAGCATTTAGAATGGATTCTACCAAGTTGCAGGAATTCTAGAAGAGCCATTCTATGCCCACTCCAAAGAAAAGGCCACACCCACTCTGCTGCTGTCTAACAATTACAGCGCACTCAGAATTTGTCTTGCTATGATTTTCCAAGTGGCCATTTAACTCACCTGTTGATGCCGAAACCTTTTTCATTTTGTGACTTCATTTAAGTTGTAATTCTCTTGAGCTTCCTATTGTCAGTCTGAACAAAGAAATTCAGCGCATTTCCAAGGTCTCCTTAACCAGTGGCTTGATGATTCCAACTACAGGCTAGGATCACACACCCTGCAATAATGGCCCACAAAAAACTTTTTATTGAGGGATGAAACAAGTGCCTGATGAGGGCAGGATGAGAACATTGTTATGGGGCATCACACGAATCTTGAACATGCATCTGTCTGAAAGAGTGGAATGGTAGAAAGGCTGGAAGTAGGATATTCAAACAGGGAGGAGTAAAGGCAATGTCTTGTGCATGAAATGTAGATGGGTGTTGAAGAGGAGAACAATTTATGAGAAGGGAAACTGAGAGATGTTGTCCTTGTAAGTGGTCTCCCCAAATATTCCAGGAATGTTCTTCATCTTCAAAGTGCCATAAAAAATAGAGCAAGAAGTAGAGAATAGATCATTGTGTAATCAAGGGTAGTTACTGAACTCAAGAGAAATTGATGAGGACCTAATGGTCCTCCCCCATTGTTGACTTGACACTGAAGCTTCAGTGGATAAGTTATTAAGAATATGCAAATTTAGCTTTCCTGGCACATGACTGAGTAGGAAAGGTCCTCCATGAGCACAGCACATACACCACAATTCAATTTACACAACTACAGATTTTCATATGGACCACTGACTGATGCCTCTGGAAATAGAGTGTAGCACAACATCGCAAATCTGAAAAAATCATCTCTGTTAAGATTCAACAATGAAGATTCAACAATACCTGTAAAATCTTAAATTGAAAAACAGAGAGAAGAACGGAAGTATGAACGGTGTGATAGGGCTAAGAGTGCAGGAAAAAGAGATCCTACAGCATTTCTACATTCCAACTCATTATTTCTAGGAATTAAAGGCATCCACACCAATCCTTCCACATAACTTATGTCCCTGAGTTCATTTCTTCTATAGGACTCTTTTAAGTAAGGTTTCTTGGGTCAACCCCACACTGATATCAGAATCAACTCATTCTCAATTTCTTGATAACATCACAACATACCATTCTTTACCCATCCCTACAAAGCATCAATTAAGGCATCTCTCAAAATTAACAAAAGTCTGAAAAAAATGCTTCATTTCAATGAACATAGATCTTGAGTGATACAGGAAAACCAGGCATATAACCTCTGACTGGTGAATGATATCATTGGAATTCAGCTAATGCATCCAGTGTCAGTCCATAGAAATCTTTAATAAATGATATCTAAAAACTAACAAAGAACAATAAGATGCAAACCCAGGGCCAAGTGCAACTGTGTTTTGTCTACATCATTCAGTTATCAAGGTGATTATGTGTTTGTGTTAGACAACTTTTGTTTTAGAAGTCCACTTCTTTTACAGAGAGACTATAGTGCACTCCAAAATGGTTCTCCATCACAAACACTAATGTTGGTGATATTTGGAAAGTCATTCCCTGCTGAAAGGCAAAAATGAAGTCCCAATAAGTGCTTACCTTGAATTTCAAAACCGAAAAGTGTGAAGAATCCATTTCAGTTCCTAGCGAACTTTTTCATCATAGAGAACTTGCTGATGCAATACATTTGCCAGCATATTAAGGAGACTGGTAAACTCTGCATTCCTGAGTTATCTCATCTCCAGGAATACCAACTCTTAAGAAATCTAGGTCTTTGGGGGAAGCATTTCTCTGATCACCAGAACTGCTTGCTGAATCCATACTTAGAATTGTACCCCAATTAAATCTGAGACTTATCCAAATGTTCTCTGTTCACTTGATAGAACAGTGGGAGAAATTTTGAGATACTGTATGTTTGGCATGATCTGTAGAGTCTCCATAAAGCAGAAGTCAGCATGTTCAGCAGGCCCAAGTATGTGATATACTTCATAGGAAAGCCACCCCAAGGCAGAACCAAATAATGTATTTCAAATTTTGTATATGCTTGGGAGAACAATCCAAAGAGTAACCGTTATCTCAGGCCAAATTCCAATGTCTATGGAGTCATGAGGAGACAAATGTTTATACATGTCACTTTAAGGAAATAGAGAGTTGTAGCTCTTCAATGAGCAGGCAATAACCCGAGTGGACTAATCATGGGTATGACAGTAGGCAGTAGCATGTGGAAGTAGGACTTTATTGGAAATATTTTATGCTCTGATCTTTGGGACAAACGAAAATTGAGGGAATATTTCAGACCTGAATAAGAAGTCCTTTCAATCGAAAAATGTTCACACGTGTGTCTTTCTCTTATTTCTCCTGGACCTTCCCTTGTGTACATTCTAAGCAGCAGGGCCAAATGCATACCCTAGGAAAGGTGCTGGACATTGATTTTCACCTCAGGTAAGTGGTGCTTGAAAAAGTTGGTGTCTTAGGAAAGAGTCTGCTTTCCTATGTAAGGAATGTCTCAGGAACTTGGCTGAGTACATTGTGGAAAGATGTATAGGGAATGTGATGAGCTGATTTCTCAGAGGATCTGTAAATCCATGAATAATATTAGCTCAGGGAAAACATCAGCCACATTCAGTTCTCAAAATGCCAGTAGTTTTTTTTTTCTTTTTGAGGGAAGTCATCTCATAATTCTTTGCAGTGAGAATATTTGCAGAAAGTTCTATCCATTGAGTTGTCAATCATTCATTTCTCCACAAAATGCTGCTACCCTGGTTTTGAACCCTCTCAAAACCAAGAAGGAATAATTTGATTCCCAGTGCTCCTGGGACATGAGAGTAAGAGAGAGGAAAACTCTAATATGGGGAGTGGTAGGGGATGGTGTGTTGTATCTTGGTTTGTAAGAGCATGGAATTTTCTGGCTCATGTAGGAGAATTCAGGTTTTATCTCCTTCCAGGAATTGTTGCTGGGCCTTGGGCAACATGTTTATCCATGCATGCCTTGACTGTCTTCCTAGTTACACTGAACATACTGCCTGAAGTCACAGAACAGACATATGATACCACAATATTTTTCAGGTTGCCAGGGCAACCTGAATGTCTTCAATATCTGGCTACTGAGGATGAAACTTCAAGACAAGCTAATGGGCTGAGGTTCTGGCTCCATGGTAGAGCACATGCCTACCATGTGTGTGAGGAAATTTGTTCAATTCTAAGCACCACATAAAAATAACAAAGTAAAGGTTCATCAACAACTAGAAAGAAATAACAATTAAGAAAAAAGAAAGAAAGGCTCCACCAAGCTGTGCTGGGAAGAGGACAGATGAAACTGCAGAGACCCAGGTGTCTCTTGTTAGCCACAAAAGCAATCGTAACATCTTAAAACAGGAGAACAGGAAACAGAGCATGTAGTGAGTGTGTCCTCTTGGGCTTTGTGACATCCCATGTCATCCAAGTTAAGGGACCCTGTTGACACCTGACAGGTGGCATATCATCCTTATGCACAAGGCCAAAATATGCTCACTGGGCCACAGCAGTCATTATGATTTCCTGGAAATGGAGACAACCTGCAGACAATTGGTCCACATCAGGATTAGTGGACCAGGGAGAAAAGCAGGGGTGCCTGAGTACACAAGGGTCAACAAGCCTAGCACAGTTCCAACTGGCATGGCTCTTCAATGAAACTCGTGCTGGTCTGGTCTCACTCAGCAGATATCTGAGTAGGGAAACTGACCTAGGGCTGACTCTACACTGAAACTTACAGGGGATACCTCATTAAGCATATGCAAATTTAGCTTTCCTGGCATAAGACCTGGTAGGAAAGGCAGTCCTTCATCACAGCACATACACTCAAAAGTTCAATTAACACAACTACTGATATTCAAATGGACTACTGAATTATGCCTCTGGGAATAGAGTGCAGCACAACATTGCAAATCTGAACAAAAAATCACTGTTACAATTCAACAATGAAGACACAATACCTGTAAAATCTTAACTTGTAAAACAGAGAAAAGAATGGATGTATGAATGGTGTGATAGGGCTTAAGATGCAGGAAATGGAGATCCTACAGCACTTCTACATTCCAAGTCCTTATTTGTAGGAATTAAAGGCATCCATGCCAATCCTTCCTCGTAACTTATGTCTCTGATATCATTTCATCAAAGGACTATTTTAAGTAGGCTTTTTTGGTTAGACCCTGTACTTATATCAGAATCAAATCGTTCTCATTACTTGATACAATCAGAAAATACCATCCTTCACCCATCCCTACAAACCATCTTTAAGGCATCACTTAAAATGAACAAAAGTCAGAAAAATTGCTTCATTTTAATGAACATGGATCCTGAGTGACACAGGAAAACCAGGCATTACATAGCCTGGTTGACATCTGATGAATGATATCAGTGAAAGTTAGCTAATGCATTCAGTGCCAATTCATAGAAGTCTTTAATAAATGATATTTATAACATACAAAGAAAACAAATTGAATAAATGCAGGGAAACATGCAATGGTCATTTGTCTACTTCTTTCAGTTATCAAGGTGACATTTTGCTTGTGTTGGAAATTGTGTGGTATAGAAGCCCACTTCTTCTACAGAAAGACTGCTGTGCACCCCAAACTGCCTCTCCATCACAAACATTAGCATTGGTGATATTTGGAAGGTCATTCCCTGCGGAAAGGCAACATTGTATTCCAAATAGGTGTTCAAATTGAACTTCAAAACCAAAAATGGTGAAAAGTCGATTTCAGTCCCTGATGAGCTTTTTCATTTTATAGAACATGCTGATGCATTACACTTGCCATCATATTAATGAGTCCCTTTCAACCTCTGCATTCCTGAGTTGTCTCATCCTCAGGAAAATGATGACCTAGATTAAGAAATCTAGGACTTTCAGGAAGCACTTTTACTTATCATCACATTTGCTTGCAGAATACACTCTTTAGAATTGTCTTCCAATTAAATCTGAGACTTATCCAAATGTTTCAGGTTCATTCGGTTTACAGTGGAGGAAATGTTGAGACACTGTAGGGTTGACATGCTCTGAAGAGGCACCATGAGGTAGATGACTGCATGTTCGGCAGGCCTGAGTATGTGATATGCTTTGCAGGAAAACCATCTCAAGGCAGAACCAAATAATTTCTATCCAATTCAGTGGAGGCTTTGGAGAACAATCCAAGGATTACCTTCATTTCAAGTCAAATCCCAATGTCTATGGGGTCATGAGGACACAACTGCTTATCCTTTTGCCTTTAAGGAAGATGAGAGTTGTAGCTCCTCAATTAGCAGGCAATAATCCAAGGGAACCATGCATAAGTATGGTAGGAGGCAGTATTATGGGGAAGTAGGACTTTGTTGGAAATATTATATGCTCTGATCTTTGGGACAAAAGAAAATTGAGGGAATCTTTCAGATCTGAATACCAAACCCTTATCATTGAAAAGTATTCACACCTCTGTCTTTCTTTTTATTCCTTACGATTCCTTGTGTACATTCTAAGAAGATGGAACAAATGCCTACCCTAGGAGCGGTCCTGGACATTGATGTTCCCCTCAGGTAAGTGGGTGCTTGTAAAAGGTAGTTTCCTGGGAAGAAGCCTCTTTTCCTATTTAGTGAATGTCTCAGCATCTTGGTGAAGCAAAGTGTGTAAAGATGCATAAAGAATTGGTTGAGGTGATTTTTCAGAGGATCTTTAAATCCATGAATAATAGTTGTTGAGAGAAAACATCATCTTGCTAAGAATCAATTTAGTTATTCTGGCTCTCTTACTCCTCCAAATGAATTTCATGATTGTTTGCTCTATTTCTTTGAGGTCCGTCTTTGAGATTTTAACTGGAATTGCATTGAATAAATATAGTGCTTTGGTAGTAGGACCATTTTGACAATATTAATTCTGCCTATACAAGAAAATGGGAGATCTTTCCATCTTCTCATACTTTCTTTAAATTCTTTCTTTAGTGTTATGTAGTTCTTATTGTAGAGGCCTTTCACCTCTTTTGTTAGATTTATTCCCTAGAATTTTATTTTTGAGGTTATTGTGATTGGTATAGATTCTTAATTTTTTTCTCAGAGGATTCATTACTTATGAATAAAAATGCATTTGATTTATGAAAATTAATTTTATATCCTGCTACTTTCCTGAATTCATTTATTTGTTCCAGAAGTTTTCTGGTGGAATTTTTAGGGTCCTCTAAATAGAGAATCATGTCATCAGCAAATAGAGGTAGTTTGAGCTCCTCTTTTCCTATTCATATCCCTCTAATTTCCTTGGTCTGTCTAATTGCTCTGGCTAGTGTTTCAGAGTTGATGTTGAATTGCCTTGTTCCAGTTTTCAGGGAGAATTCTTTCAATTTTTTTTCCATTTACAATAATGTTAGCTGTGGGCTTAGAATAGATAGCCTTTACAATGTAAAAGAATGGTCCTACTATCCCTATTTTTTCTAGCGTTTTGAGCATGCAGGGTTGCTGTATTTTATCAAATGCTTTCTCTGCATCTATTAAAATAATCATGTGGTTCTTGATTTTAAGTCTCCTGATGTGGTGAATTACATTTACTGATTTCCAGATGTTGAACCAACCTTGCATCCCCAAGATGAAACTCGCTTGATCATGCTACACTATCTTTTTAATATGCTTTTGTATGCGATTTGATAAAATTTTGTTAATTCTTGCATTTATGTTCATTAGGATTTTTAGTCTGAAATTGTCTTTCCTCTATGTGTCCTTCTCTAGTTTTGGTATCAGGGTGATATTAGCTTCATAGAATGAGTTTGGAAGTGTTCCCTCCTCCTTTATTTCATGAAATACTTTGAGAAAGATTGGAATGAGCTCCTCTTTTAAGGTCTTGTAGAACTCAGCTGTGAATAAAGCTGTTCCTAGACATTCATTTGTTGGTAGGGTTTTGATGACTTCTTCTGTTTCATTGCTGGAAATTGATCTATTTAAGTTGTTTAAGTCCTCCAGACTCAGTTTGGGGGGTTTATATGCCATTAGGAACCTGTTGATGTCTTCCAGGTTTTCTGTTTTGCTGGAGTATAAATTTTCAAAATAGTTTCTAAATACATTTTGTATTTCATTAGAGTCTGTTATATTTCCTTGCTCATCACGAATTTTAGTAATTTGAGCTTTCTCTCTCCTTCTCTTCATTACTGTGGCTAAGGGTTTGTCAATTTTGTTAATTTTTTTCAAAGAACAAACTTTTTGTGGTCAACTTTTTGAATTGTTCCTTTGTTTCAATTTCAATGATTTCCACTTAATTTTAATTACTTCCTGTGCTCTACTACTTTGGTTATGTACTGTTCTTTTCCTAGGGCTTAAATTGTAATGTAAGGTCATTTATTGTTTGCTTTTCATTGGTTTATTGAATTCACTCCATGTAATGCATTTTTCTCTTGGCACTGATGTCATATTAATCCAGAGATTTTGATATGTTTTATCCTAGGTTTTGTTGATCTCTAAGATTTTTTTTAATTTCCCCCTAATGTCTTCTGTTATCCATGCATTATTCAACAGCATATTATTAAACTCCTGTTGGAGTAGTTTCTGTTTTCTTATTTTATCACTGACTTCTACTTTCATTCAATTAAGGTCTGATATAATACAAGGTAGTATCCATCTTCTTGTATTTGATAAAAGTAGCATTGTGGATAATATATGGTCTATTTTAGAAAGCAATCCATATCCTGCTGAGAGGTAAGT
>JAJEJO010004390.1:0-36562 GCA_020662805.1 Glaucomys volans
TTTTAATTATGTTTTTGCTTATTGATTTATACCAACTCTTCTGACTTCTTGGGAGCACTTACTAATTTGAAGTTTGGGTTTCCATTTGCTGTCCTCTGTAGTCATCTTCTTGTAAGTCATTTTCTATTCCTTTCATTTTTCCCTACATTCTGGAAAATCTTAAAGTTTCCTTCCATGTCACTTGGAGCGTGTGTGTGTGTGTGTGTGTGTGTGTGTGTGTGTGTAAATGGCCTAAATGGGAGGGTGTCTTCAAAACCATTTGTGTTCAATTTAAAGAATCATAATAAAACAGATGTTCACTAACTGCAGCCCAAGCCAAGAAATTGATCATTATTATGCCTGTGTTCAAATATGACATAAATAAGATGGAATCGTGTGCCTTGCTTTTCCTTTGTTCAACATTGTGATTTTTTTTTTCCTTATGTTACAGTTCTGGGGATTGAACTCAGGGCCACTCAACCACTGAGCCACATCCCCAGCCCCTTATATGTTTTTATTTTGAGACAGGGTCTCACTAAGTTGCTTAGGGCCTCACTAAGTGACCCAAGCTGGCCTAAAACTTGCGATCCTGCCTCAGCTTGCTGAGCTGCTGGGATCCAGGTGTGTGCCACCATGCTTGGCCTCAATATTGTGATTTTGAAATTCACCAGGTTGATGCTCCTGGCCGTGTTCATTCCTCTCGCTGCTGTCTGGATTCCTTGTGATGAATACAGTCCTAGCTGCTTATTCCTTCTGTTGATCTTGTCAGTGACTCTGTTCCTTTGCTCTTAGAAATAATTCTCCTGTCACCCTCCATGTCTCCCAGAACACACATATCAGAGTTTCTCCAGCATTTATACCTGAGAGGGTTTCTCTTGGGCCAGGACATGTGCTCACATTCAGTTTCCTTAGCTAATTCCCAGTCATACTCCAAAGCAGTTGGACCAACGGGTGCTCTTGCAAGCAGGTCACCGGAGTTCCCTCTCCACCTCTTCCCTGTTCTCCCTCATCATTTCTGCTCTTCTGCCTCTGGTGTAGGTTCTGCTCTGACATTCCTCCGTCATTCCCCTCCTTTAGCCTTTTAGTTCTTTTGGCTACTTCATAGACCGCCAGTCTTCAGCTTTTCAAGGTGCCAAACAATTGTCCACTTTTCTCTGAAACCTGACATACACATTCACAGGTTCTGAATATTCTCCAGATTTTTCTCTTTTTCTGAGTTTTCTGAATGGCATGTGCCCTCCCCACTGTTCTGGTAGTTTTCCCTGGCCCCATTCTCTCTGTTCATCCATCTCAGGTGTGTCTTAGGTGCATAGAACTCAGCCGACCAGGGTTGACCCAGAAGCTATGGGCAGATCTCTCCCAGCACTTCCCTTTGTCTGGGATTTCACCTGATGCTGTGCTCCATGGAAGAGGCACCTTTGACTCTCCTGTGACTGGGCCCTCAAGGGTCTTTGGAACCTTGGAAGACATGAAGGACAGCAGTCCCTGGTCTGTGCCTTCCCCTCAGCTCTTCCTCTCTGCTCTCCCACACCAAGCCTGATGAAATCCACCTTCCCAGATGCAGTGCACATTGGCAGCCTGGCTGTGTCTGGGAGTCAAATCTCCTGGGGACGATGGCAGGGCTGCAGGAGGGAGGACAACCCCTGTTTGGTTCCAGAAACCTGCACCCAGCTGGGTCAGGAAGGCTGCTCAGGAGGCTTCTGAGCCCTTCCCCTGCCCCCTGGCAGACAGGCGAGGCCTCTGTGTGCCATGGCACACTCTTCCCATCCATCACCTGTGGTTGAGAGGTGCTGTCTAGGGGCCGTTGTCACATCCCTCCCACTCTGGCAACTGTGATCTTTTTCACCTCTTTTCAGGGGCATGTTAGTTGGGGTTGGGAGGGACTGCAGGGAAGAGGGTGGCGGGGGGAGGCCTTCTAAACACACAATGTTGCAAACCGGAAATTCATTTAATTTATTATTTAGCCTTTTGTCTCTACTCATTTTCAAAAAACCAGAGTGACTCAGTGAACACTGTAATGTAATCAGGAGAATAATTTGATTCCCCTGGATTCTAGAAACCCTTCCTCCAGCCTCTAACAGGTACCTGTGCATAAGAAGGTTTCTGCAGACTCAGGTGTTATCTGAGGGGGGTGAGCTAGGAAGGGGTAAAGACCAATTTGTAGGTAATTGAAAGCTGATTAATACAATTAGAACCTACGCCCCTGTTCAGCACTGGCTTTGCATTCAGATTTCACATGTACCCTGATTATAACTCGGCAGAGGCAACACTTACTCAGTCTCCTGCAGTGTTTTGCATACAAAGGTGCTCAGGAAATGTTTGCTGGTTGAAAGAGAAATTTGCAAAGAAATGTCCTTGCTCTGATCATTTTAGAACCTTTTCCCAGCAGGTGCTTTTGATTTCCCTGGAGGCTCATAGCAGGCAACCCCTGCTGGGGCCAAAGTGTCCCTGAGACAGCATCTGTGTGTTCCCTCTGCCTGGTCCCCCTCTCCTGCTTGTTGATTGACAGGCAGAGGGATTTGTGAAGAAGGAAATTGACTCCCCAGATAATCTTGAAACCATCTCCAACTCGCAGAGAGTCAGGAGAACCAGGGACTCTCCCTCCCCAGCCAGTCTCTGATGGTAACTAGCCGTGCCAGCCGAGCCAGCATCCTTGGCACCTGCCTGCCAGGAGGGTGGCCTGTGCTTGCTGCAAGCCGCCATCTGCTTCTCCACACTGGTTCTCTCCTGGTCCCGCTGTTACTTGCAGTTTGGATTTTTGCTGCAAACAGCTTTGCCAGAGGGCCCCCTCCGCAGGCCCGTGAGTGAGCTCCAGAGTGGGCGGCTGGCGCTGGGGCGGGTGGCTGCCTGAGCACCCTGCCATCTGCGCCTGGCTCACTCTGGGCTGCTGTCGCGGCGTCCCCGGGGGACCCGGATGGTCACACTTCCTCAGTGTGTTGGTTGCCTCCCACGCCGCTGTGGCTCTGCCAAGGAGACCCACTATCAGTGCAGCCTCCCAGCCTCCCACACACGTACAGGCAGCAGAAGGAGGAGGCTCCTGGTGCCCAGCAGCCCCCAGAGCACTCTGCCTAGTGTGGACCCTCTGATGCACCCTCCCCTGGATACTGAACCACTCCCACCCCACTGCCCATCCTTTGGGGTGCCTACCTGAGTGTCTGTATTGGCAAAAGAGTTTTTCTCTGTGATGTGCTGGCCAACCCAAGAGGAGCCTGATGCCATCAGCACAGGGCTCTCGTCCTCTGAGCTAACTGCCTGTACCTTCCTACCCAAAGCAGCCCAATGATTGATAGTGGGCATTAGCTGAGTGCCAGCTAGAGCCCAGCAGTGAACATCTCTTATCCTCACAGGAGCCCAGTGGTATACATAAAAGGAGCTGTTGTTCCCTGTGACAGATGGAGAAACTGAGGCTCAGGGAAGGGAGGGCACTTGCCCAAAGACATCAGAGAGTAATTGATGAGGCCAGAAGTTGAAGCCAGATGTACCTTCCTGCATACACTGTTCTTCCTTCATTCATCCAATATTCACTGAGTATTTGCAACAGGCCAGGCACTGTTTTAGGCCCTTGGAAAACACCAATAAGCAAACCCCCCCAATATTCCTGCCTTGTGCCTATGTCCTGATAAGAGGCCAGAGATAGAAAGTAAGAATCAGACAATAAAATATGAACAAGCTCATAAGCAAATTATACAGTCTGCTGGGAACAAGAAAAAGAAGCTCAGGGGTCAGGAGTATTGGTGTGGGAGGGAGGTGGTCACGCTAAAGTCACACTCATCAAGATGGCTGTTATAGAAAAGCAGAAAATACCAAGTGTTGGTGAGGCTGTGGAGAGATTGGAACCCTGTGCACTGTGGGCAAAGATGTGAAATGGTGCAGCGCTGTGGACAGCAGCATGGCAGTGGTTCCTCAGAAAATTAGGTAGAATTACCCTGTCTCCAGGATTTCTACATCGGGGCATCCATGCAAAGGAATTGAAAGCAGGGGCTCGAACAGATATTGGTACACGCGTGTTCATAGCAGCGTTATTCACAATAGCCAAAACATGGAAGCAACCCAAGTGTCTATCATCAGATGAATGGATAAACAAAATGTGGTCCATACATATTCATATTATTTGGCCTCAGTAAGAAATGATATTCTGACACATGCTGCCACCTGGATGAACCTTGAGAACATTGTGCTGAGTGAAAGAAGCCAGTCATAAAAGGACAAATACCATAGGATGCCACTCAGATGAGGTACCTAGAGCAGTCAGATTCAAAGGGACAGAAAGTAGGATGGCGGGTGTGGGGGGCTGGGGAGCTGGTGTTTAGTGGTGCAGAGTCTCAGTCTGGGAAGATGAGGTGCTCCTGAACTGTGGACCAAAAATGGCTAGAATGGCAGATTCTATGTGCTGTATGTTTTAACCACAGTTGAGAAAAAAAAAATAGATTAGCCAGGAGGGGCCTCTTTGAGAAGGTTCAGATTCAGCAAAGACTTGAGGTGGGCTGGGCAAGGGGGACGGTCAGCCCAACATAGCCACAGAGCTCAGGGCTCCCCATCTTCTAGGTGCCAACCCTGGGCTTCCCTGAGGTGGGAATGCTGGGAGTAGTAGCAGAAGGCTCTTTGGGGTTGACATGCCCCTCTGTGAAGTCCCCCGTCCCACAGCTCCTAGCCTTTGGCTCTGTCACTCTACCAGCATCCCCCAGATACTCAAGTCATATTAGATATTCTCAGAGGTTGGTGATGTTGGGAACACTCTAGTTTGTGGGACCAGTTTTGACCACAGCAAGGTGGAGGGTGCATCTCCGTCTCCATGGGGCAGCTGATGTGATACTGTCCTGATGCGGCCCACCACTTGGCCCCTCTGTGCCAGTCTGTGGGGCACACCACATTCTGCTGTGGTACCCTCACATGCATGCCCCTGGGGAAAGGAGTATAAAGTAAGGGGGGAGCATCTGAATGTAATCTTTTTCTTGTGCTAATTTAAATAAAAATTTGATCCAACTTTCCTGCCCATTTTTTAGATGCCAAGTGACATTGGCTGGCACAGTTGTGCCCCTCCCCCTAGCCAGCTGTCTCACAGATGGAGACTGGGGAATTGAGGGTGGTTCCATCCTTCAGGAAGTATTTATTAAGTTCCTAGGTGGTGCTGAGCTCTGGAACAACACACCCATCCCCTCTCCTATGCATGTCCTACTGAGCTGCTAGAAATTTCATCTGATGAGGAAGGGAAACAGGAAGTACTGGCCTTTGCTGAGATCCTTCTGCAGGCTGGGCACGAGTCTCAGTAAGATGGGTATTCATGGCCTATTTTCTAGCTAAATGGAAGCTCTGGGACCTTCAGTGACAAGTTCATGGTAGCACTTCCAGGACATGCAGAGCTGGGATGTGAACCTGGGCTGTCCAATAGGCTCTTTCCTCTAGACCAGCTTCCGTCTCATGATTTTTACCAAGCCCGTGACCCTCCCCTTCAGCAATAAACCCACAGACCTCCTTCTCCAGGACCAGACTGCAGGTTGGAAGAAGAAGGACTGATGAACAGGTGGCCCTTCAGCCTCATCTTCCCTCAGCGATTCCCAGCTGTGGGGATTCCAGGTCCCTGCCTCCTCTTGCCCTGACTTTATGAGTCCTTCTATCACAGACTTGGTCAATGCACCCACAACTAACACCCAGCCCTGACCCTTATCTAACTATTTGCATCTCTGACTCTTGCTTTGGGTCTCAGGACCTGGTTATCCCTCTGACCCTTGAACTTTTGCCTGTACTCCTAACACTGCATCAACTTGAGGTCAATGTCATGGTCATGGACTAGCTCCCAGTACTCCCTGTTTGCCAAAGAAATCACAAAGCCTCTTCCATAGGAGTCTCAGCTGGCACCTCTTCATGTTGCACCTGGCACCTCCTCAGCTTCATCTCCCGTGCATGACCTTCAACCCAGCCAGTGGGGCACACTTGCTCTCCAGGAAACATGCCAGGAATACATGTTGCAGCATTTTTTGTAATAGCAAAAAATCTGGAAACAACCCGAATGTCCTTTTACAGTAGAATGGACAGATCAGTTTTGGCAATGAAAGGCTATATAGCAGAGAAAACAGACAGCTGAGCTCACCAAAGTTTGAATCAAAAAGACAATAAGCAAAAAATAGCAAGTCACCAAAGAATGCACAATGACTCAAAAACATGACGTTCAAAAAACAGGTAATAAGGAATTCTTACTTAATTTAGAAATGCATTCACTGAGTGACTCCATTTTGATTTGGTACTGGGGAGTGAACCCAGGGACACATTACCACTAAACCACATCCCCAGTCCTTTTTATATTTTATTTTGAGACAGGATTTCACTAAGTTGATTAGGGCCTTGCTAAGTTGCTGAGTCTGACCTCAGCCTCCCAAGTGACTGGGATTACAGGCCTGTACCACTGAATCTGGATGGAGTTTTTTGTCTTGTTTTGTTTTGCTTTTTAAAATTGAAAATGAAAAGCAAGAGATTGCTTAACACAGAATTCCAGAAGCTGCTTACCTTTGGAAGGGAGTGTGGACTTGCAGGGTCTTCTCAGATCCTCTAATATTTGGATTCTTGTTGAGTTTACAGGTGTTAACTTGACTATGATTCTTTGAAATGTGCTATGTATGAAACATTTTCATATGTCTTCTAGATTTCACAGGAACAAATCCAAAAGGTACAGGAAGATCACAAAAATCAGACAATAATAATCTCAAATCAGTGAAACGGAGGACATCCTGTAAGGTCTCCCAGATTGCTGGGGGAGTCAAAGAGCTGAACTAGATTAGGGAATGCTGAATATGGAGAGCAGAGAAGGCCATGCAACCTCAGAATTAGAGGTTTTCCAGAAGAGGGAACAAGAGTGGGTTGGAAATGAAGCAATAATCGAATGCATGAATAAGGAAAGCATCGTTGAGTGGAAGCCCCCCAGGCTCCCCTGGCCAGGAGGGGTCAGCTCAGAAATGGTTTCACTTTGGCTTTGGAACGTATTTCTGAGACTGTGTTTAAACATACACATATTTGTTGTTCTGGAAATTGAATCAAAAATCATGAAGTTCCTCTGAAAAGACCTGGCTGGGTGTAATTGGCCTGTCCAATTTTCTGTCCAGCCTCTATTCATTTTCTGTGTGCAGCCCACTCCATCTGGGGACAGAGCTTGGCTTCCCCGCCAAACCTCACCAAAACAGGTTCTCTGTTAAATATTGGGATTCGGAAAGATTTCATACTGCTCGGGAATTAAGAGTTAAGGGGAAGCTTTTGCAAAATGTTGACAGTGCAAATAATTAAGAACAGTGGTTCAGAGAGTCTTTCGCCTCCTTGGATTTGCCAAACTTTCAAGACCATCAGGACAAAGGGAGGAGATGTCATTGGAGGCCAGAGGGAGAAGATAAGGGCCCCTGTTTTTAGTGGTTTGTGGGAACCTTTCCACTCCCCAGAGTATGTGGGAGATGCAAGGGCCAAGGGTTCGACCACAGGACACAGAGCCAAGGGTGGGTTACAGGAGCGCGTGAGGCTAGGGTGTGAGCTTAGCAAGCCTGCCCCCGGCCTCTCCTTCATCCAAGGTGCACAGGCCCAGGACTGCCTATGGGGAGCCAGTGTGGGAGGCTCCTCCCATGATGCTTGCAAACGCTCCTCACCAGTAATTGTAGTGATTGTACAGAAACCTCACCAGAGTAGCCCCTCGCCAGGGGTTAATGGAAGCCAAAGCATTTCCTCTGGTTCTGAAATGATCCAGCCAAGGTGTTTAAATTATCTGTCAAGAAAACAGATAGCACCCTCATAATATTTTCTCTCACTGCATTTTTTCCTTTCCGCTGCACTGGCGATTGCCTGCCTCTCAGACTGACCTGGTTGCTCAAAAACCTCGCTTGAAATAAAGAGAAAACTCGCTCAGGCCCTGGGACAATCTGCGCTCCACTGGGCTGGCAGGAAGAAAGGGCATCTGTGTGAGTTCTCTGCCTTTGTGGGGGCTGGATCTCCAGCCTGGCTTCTGTTCTGGGGAGGTCTGGGGCCTTGCACAGAGCCTTGTCCTCTTGGCAAGCCCAGAGGGGAGCCAGCCAGACACCAGCAAGACCCCAGAGGCCGGAGACTTTACAGGCAGAATGAATTTGCTCACTGCTGTGGGGTGGGTGTGCTCTGGCTCACACACACAAACATGTATCTGTGAGTTTGTTTTGGTTTTGGTATGGGGCATTAAACTCAGGGGTGCTCTACCACTGAGCTGCCTCCCCTTCCCTTTTTATTTTGAGACAGAATCTCACTAAGTTGCTAAGACTGGCCTTGAACTTGCTATGCTCCTGCCTCAGCCTCCCCAGTTGCTAGGATTACAGGTGTGTACCACCACGCCCAGCTATCCATGCGATTTGAAAGTGTTATCCTGGGACTTGGAGTATAGCTCAGTGGTAGAGCATGTTTGATTCCCAGTACTGTAATTTTAAAAAATTCTTTAAAAGGCAAATATGCTAATATTTCTAGGAGGGGTCTCAGCTTCAATTGGGAGATAGCACTTTAGGCAGGATTAGAACCAGATTGTTGTCTGAGCTAGAAAAAGAGAGCAGGAGACCCAGGCCTTCCACAGCTGTACCCAGCAAGTCTGACACTCCTCAAACCACCTCTTCCAAGGGCTCCAGGTGGCTGGCTTTGCTGAACATGGCCAGCTGAAAGTATGAAGGACTCTCCCCTGGGGTGGTGTGGATATGAGCTGCACCAACCCAGACTAGGACCATGCTCCCAGGCAGGAGAGAAAAACAGCCCTTTGTGGACGGAGGCCGGGGGCCATGTGGTTTTAGTTTCCCAAGCTCAATCTTACACATAGGAGGAGCTTAATAGATGTTATTTGAATGAATTAATAAACTCCCCCTTCACAAGTTGTTTGTGAACGTCATCTTCCAAGATAATTCCTGCCAAAGGAAAAGGTAACAACAAAGAAAAATTGCAAACAAAACAGAAGAAAGGAATCAAGGAAAATAGGGAAGGGGAAGGAAAAAGAGAGAAAGCAAGAAAACTGTGAGAAAATTAAATATGTCCAACAGTCTTTTTCTTAGTTTTAATTCTGGTTGTCTTAGATGTATATGCATGTATATAACTTTCTGAATACTCAAAGCAATGTCTAATTACTTCCATTACAATAGAAAAAAATATTAAACCCCCTCACCAGAAGGAATCCAATGCTTTTATTTCCAACCATTTGGTTGTCACTGAGATAATCTGAAATTCTGGATCAGATTATTGTTAACTTTTTTTAATTAATTTGTTTTGTAGTTGTAGATGGACAGCATGCCTTTACTTACTTGTTTTTACATGTTGCTGAGGACGGAACCCAGGGCCTCACACGTGCCAGGCAAGGGCTCTACTACTGAACTACAGCCCCAGCCCTAGATTATTGTTAACTTTAGCTCTATCCTTTTAACTTTAACTCTATCCTTTTAACATAATTTCACATTGTTATATTTTGTAACTATATTTTCATTCGTTATTTGGACTGAATTCTGCCTTGGTTGTAAATTTTTCTGCTGCCGTGAGGGCCCCCCTGACTGAGCTGCTTAGTTCTCTTGGCCAACTGACCTGTTATAGCTTTGAGCAGGTTTTTAGGGAACATGGATGCCTCTCTGAGTTGTCTTTTGCTCATAGAGTCACAGTACCTGTTAGAGATCAGTCTCAGCCATTCTCTGGATGACGGAGGCGGGTGGAGTCGCCACCCTCGGCTCTTGGAAACGCAGATACCATCCTCTTTCTTGTGCTGCTGCTGGTTATAGGTTATAGGTTATAGGTTATAGGACCTGCTTTGTACCCTTGCTCAGAAAAACGGCACACTAGTCACACCCAGGATGAACTGAGTCGCCATCCAACTTAAATGAGTCTCGAGGCTGGTGGGGCACCAGGTAATCCAGCAGTTAGCCAGAACTTGGGCGTAGGATGGTTCTAATCTGGTTTGAGTGACAGACAACATTTTCAGCAGAAAACGGTACTGGAGGGCTGGGGTTGTGGCTCGGTGGTAGAGCGCTTGCCTAGCATGTGTAAGGCCCTGGGTTTGATCCTCAGCACCACATTTAAATAAATAAAATAAAGGTCCATTGACAACTTAAAAGCAGTACTAGAAACAAATATGTATGTTGCATTGGTACATCTCGTGTTGACTTGCTTCTTTCAGTATTCACAGGGGCCCACAGCTCTTAGAGACTCCTGTATTAGCTATCTGTTACTGTAAAATACCTTAGATAATTTATGAAGAGAAAAGGTCTATTTTGACTCATTGTTTTGGAGATTCCAGTCCAGGATCAGGCAGGCCTGCTGCTTTCTGGCTTCTGGTTGGGAAGCAGGTCAGCACGTGTGGCAGGAGTGTGTGACCAAGCAAACTGCCCATCTTGGGCTGGGAAGTGAAAGAGGGGAAAAAAAAAAAAGGGTTGGAAGTCCAACTGTCCCCTTCAAGGTCACTCCCCCAGGACTTCACCTCCCCCAGGGCCCCACCTCTTAAAGCTTCCACCATCTCCCAATAGCATCACAGGCCAAGGACCAAGTCTTCAAGTCGTGGGCCTCTGGGGACCTTCCAGGTCCTACAGCAAGCCCAGCTTCTTGCCCTTGAGTGTAATCATGGCTTCTCATACTCAGCCTGTCACCTCAGAAACCTGGTACAGGGTGCTGTCCAGCAGTTTTAGAGAGCAAGATTGCTTCATCCAACTGCGTGGTACCCCCAGGTACCAGATCCAGCTTTACCCACCTTCATGCAGTAAACGCCTGGTTCCCACTGCCAAGATTCTGGCTCCTGGAGGGTAGGTGGGTACAGTGACATGCCCAGGGGACTGGGCTTTTTTCAGGGACAGAAATGTCAACCTTATGAACTCATGCTGATGTTTTCAAACTAAGCATAGCTTCACTAAGTCTTTTCCTATCTTGCTCCTCTAAAAAAAAAAAAAAAGAAATTAAAAAAAAATATATATATATATGCCTTTCTTTCCTCTCCTGAGCTACCAGCTTTTCTCCCTAAAGCCACATCTAGATTCAATATACCAGCCAGAGACTGTTCCAGCTCCCCACGTGCCGACCTGCCATGTGGCCCAAGAATTGAATAACATCAACATTCAATTACCAATCTGGTATATTTTAATTTTAATCAAAGTAATGCATGTGATTTAAAAAAAGAAAAATCAAATTGTTCGGGAAAGCATCTGCCAGTGAAGGCAGTCGCCCGCCGGCTCCTCCCTCAACGTCCATCACCATCAAACTGTGTGTTTGTTCCTGTGCTGGATTCTGGTTCCTTTCATGCTTTTCTTGATCCATCAGCTTGCGATACCCTCTGTTGGCTCGCACCATGAAAGGTGAACAGCCGACTAGCTTGGACTACCCGGCTTCCTCTCTCCCTCCTAATTGTTGATGACTTTATTATTCTTAGCACTTTGGGTAAAAGTATCACTTTACATAACATTTTCCTCTTTCTTCTTTCGTAGGCTTTAGCGTGCATACCTGGCTCCCTCTGGGTGACTTGTGGGTACCAAGGTCCCTCTTCTTTCCTCCCCCATACCCACCTCCTCCTTTTCTAGATTATATCCTTCCTAGTAGATTGCCAGAATTCCACGTTTAGATTCTGATCTTTAGCAGTTAATTAATTCTTCCATGCTTGGTCGTAATTTTTAAGGGTGATTGTGTGATGACAATAAAAGGCTAAGGAAACAGCCATGGAAAGAAGGATTTATGGTGAACAGCTCCAGGAGGAGGGGCTCAGCTCACCATGCAGGACCACAGGGGGAAGCACAGCGTCACTCAGGAGGCAAAAGGAGCCAGGATGGGACATAGCATGACCAGGGTTTCTGCAGGAAAGGTTGGCCAGGGGCAGCTGAAGGCATCTAGTTTGAATGATTCTGGCAGCCTTTGGGGCGTAAAGGCTGTCCCTGTTTGTGTGCCTCCTGGCCCTAGGTTGATTGAGGGCAGGGGAAATATTGGCTTTGTGTGAAAGTTAGATAAAGGAGATGGTTGGGGGTGTGGACTCAGGATTAGTTGGATAATAATATTTTTAGGTGCCATAGGGCCAAATTAAATTTTTGCCATTAATTTGGCCTGCGGTTAATGGTTGCCAAGTAGAAAACAGAATATTTTGTCTCTAGTTAGT
Organism: Glaucomys volans; assembly: GCA_020662805.1. NCBI lineage: Eukaryota > Metazoa > Chordata > Mammalia > Rodentia > Sciuridae > Glaucomys > Glaucomys volans. The sequence continues at coordinate 12,068 of JAJEJO010004390.1, forward strand.
CCTAAGAGTTAAAGATCAGTGAATAGTATTTAATAGAGTAAAACTCTGTATGATTTTATAGCAAGGTTAGGTAAGCAGGCTCTATCTAGCTGGACTGCCTGGGTTCTGATTTTTGTTCCATTCTTTGCTGTTTGAGTTACTTGTTCTTTCTGCCTGGTTTCATCATCTATAAAATAAAGTATAATAAAAATATCTACTACATAGAACTTTTGTGAGAGTTAAATGAATTATGGATAAAATTCCTAGAATGGTACCTGGCACATGCAAAGTACTCGATAATTATTAGGCGTTAAATTTTTAAATTTATTAAACTTAAATTATTAAATATCTCAGGTCCAGTGGTATGTAAGAATTTCATTTTGGTTAACTGCCTTAACCTCTGGACCACCCAAAGGAAAACATTCCTACTATTATGATCAAATGGATTCCTTTTTAACTCTTAATTTCTTAACACTATGTCACATTTTTATTTACTTAATATTTGGACCATGGTATTCTTGGATAACTTTTAGTTTTTCCTGGAGTTTTTATTGACATTGTTTTCTTGTTGACAAAAGAATAAAATAATGAAACTTTATATCTTTTGTCATGCAGCTACTCAGTTTTACTTTTTTTTTTTGAAGATTCAAGATATTTTATTAACAGCTACTACAAACAGTAAGAGCTCAATTAGATTATATTTTTTAAATATTTTTTAGTTGTGATGGACTATTTATTTATTTATATGCAGTGCTGAGAATCAAGTTCAGTGCCTCATGCATGCTAGGCAAGCACTCTACCACTGAGCCACAATCCCAGCTCTCAGTTTTACTCTTGATTGTGTGGAGTCTTCTCTTTTCCTATGAGAATCCCTCCAGATCCCAGCTCTACCCTGTACCTCTAAGAAAACTATTTTCATGGGAATTCCCTTTGAAGGAAAGTCCCTTTGTCTTCTTAAGTTGGAGACACTGTTTTCAGGATCCTGTCTTCCTCTTTATTGTTTTTCACCTGTGTTATGCTGGAACCCATCCTTAAGTAACTTCTTGAAAATGGTACGAGGGAAACTTGGCATTCTTGTGAGTTTTAAAATGTCTAATCTACCTTCATATTGATAGTTTGACAAATAGAATTCTAGATGCAGAATCTTTTCGCATGCAGTATTACCAATGATTAAGTCTGAGGTCATTCTGATTTTGGTTTCCTTGTCGAAAACCTTTTTTTCTTCTTCTTTTTGGAAGCTTTTAAAATTTTCCATATTTTTAACTAAGTGATTTTGTTGGTATGTTTCTATTGCTTTTGGGTATACGTGTGTGTGGTGCTGGGGATTAAACCAAGGGCCTTGCACTGAGACTTACACATCTCCAACCTGCATGGCCTTTTAAATTTTCATTTTTCTTGCCTTAAAATCAATAAAATATTTCATGTGAAGACTTATCCTCTTTTCAGCTCCAGGAATTTCTTTTTTCTGTTACTCTCTTAATTCTTATTATTAGGAATTCAACCCCTCAAATTGAGCCTCTTCGTCACATCATTTCTTTTACATTTTCTGTTATTTGGTCTTTGTGCTTTACATTCCAAATGTTCTCATTTTTAATTTCCAGTCTTTATTTTGCATTTTTACACTTCCGCATTATATTTTTCGTTCTGAGGAACCTTTCCTTATTCTCCAACTCTTCCTTTTTCATAGCGTAAAAGCAACTTTCTTATTTGGTAAATAAGCCTTTTTAAGTCCCTGAACTTTGACTATCCTACTTCACTCAACTAATTAGCAACATATCTGATTCTTTTTCTAAAAGTGGTAAAACATGATGGATGTTCTGCCAGAGGTGCAAAAGCTTAAATAGCTTAAAGGGACCATTCCTCCTTTGATCATGGCTCTGCAGTTTGAGCTAGGCTGAGCAAGGTGGTTCTTTTGCTGACCTCTTCTGGAGTCCTTGTCAGCTGTGGCCCTTGGACAGTTCAACTCAGGGAAGGTCCAAGGAGGCTCACTTACTTGTCTGCAGCTGATGGTGGCTGGGGTGTCTTGGATTACCTCCATGTGGCTTCTCATCCCTTTGTACACTGGACTAGGCACTGTCACACAATGGTGGCAGTGTTCTAAGAGGCTCTTGAGGATGTGTTAGAAGTCACATGCTGCCAGGCACGCACACCTATAATCCCAGCACTTGGGAGGCTGAGGCAGGAGGATCGTGAGTTCAACGCCAGCCTCAGCAACTTAGCGAGGCCCTAAGCAACTCAGTGAGACCCTGTCTCTAAATAAAATACAAAATAGGGCTGGGGATGTGGCTCAGTGGTGGAGTGCCCCTGGGTTCAATCCCCAGTACCAAAACAAAGAAAAAAAAGAAAAGGAAAAAATAAAGACACTCTTAAAAAAAAAAAAAGGCACATGCTACCTCTACCATAACCTATTGTCAAAGCTAGTCATAAGACTAGACCAGATTATAGGGGTGTGAAATAGACTCCACCTCTTGAAGAGTAGAGAGAGAATACAATAATTTGGGACCATTGTTTCATCTACTATAACCCCCAGGCACTTCCTCTGTATTAGTTAGCTGGAGCTACTATAACAAAATACCACAGACTGAGTAACTTAGACAATAACAATTTCTTTTGTTGTTTTTTGTTAGTTTGTCTTGTGGCGCTGGGGTTCAAACACAGGGCCTCACTCATGCTCGGTAAATGCTCTACCACTGAGCTACACCCCCCAACCCAGAAACTTCTTTCTCACATTTCTAGAAACCAAGAAGTCCAAGCTCAAGACTGAGTTAGTCCCATGATGAGGACCTTCTTTCTGGCTTGCAGATGGCTGCCTTCTTGTTGTGTCCTCTCCTGGAAGAGAAAAAGAAAGAGGTAGAGGCAGCAAACACTCCCGGGTCTCTTCTTCTAAGGACACCAATCTCTTGATGAAGGTCCTACCCTCATCACTTCATCTAAACCAAATATTCTCCCCAAGGCCCACCTCCACACACCAGCACATTGAGGGCACATTTTTTTCAGCATAAAAATTTGGGAAAGCACAGTATAGTCCCTAACACCCTGTCAGAGCCTGTGCTTCTCCTAAATAACCTGAGTTATTTAAAGCCTTGAAATGTGGATGTCACATTTCTCAGCCATCAGCTGCCATATTTGTTGGGCACCTACTGTGTGCTGGCATGTCCTGGGTGCCCCGGGGGGGCTCCTGTTATTGCAGACCTTTTGATCTAGCAGGAACCAGACACACCAATAGGCAATCTTAGCCCAGGAAGGGTGTGTGCCTTGCAGTGGGGGAACCACAAGGTTCTGCCTGTGGAACCTTCTGGATAACAGTGGTTTCCCAATAGCAGAATAGAATTTAGTGTTGGGAAGGGGGTGGAACAGCATGTACAAAGTCCCAAGGGCAACAGCTTAGCATGGTCAAGGGCATGAGAGCAGCTGTGCCTGCATGTTGGGGAAGAGTGGGGGCAAGCACCATGCTGTGGAGTGCAGCTTGCCTGGGAGTCCCTGGGAGACCAGCTCTGTGTGTGTGTGTTCAGGTGGTGGGGGTGGGGGCACCACTCATGCTTTTCAAGGCAGGGCCAGCCTGGGGCTTGTAAGGCAGACAGAACATGGTCTCCCTGAAGACATGGTCCCACCTTCTGCACCCTGGAAACAGTTCCTTTGCTTGGTCCTCTGTCTGTTCATCTGGAGTGTCAACAACATTGCGGGCTTCTGCCGGCTCCTGGGCATCCAGAGATGGTTCAGGCACAACTCTGCCCTTGAAGAGCTCACAGCTTCCTAGTCAGGAAGATGGGCAAGTGTGAACTCCAGCCCAGGTGTGACATGCTGTCCCAGTGGCACTACCTGGCCTCTAGGAGCACAGCAGAGGGACTCTGATTCTGCACAAGGTGGCTCAGAAGCCTTCCCGGGGGAAGTGTGACTGCCTGATGGAGCCCGGATGAAGGGCATCAAAGGTGATAGGAGCAGCATCAGGTGACTTCCCTGCTCTGACCTGTGGGGCACAGAGTGGAGTCACCAGAGCCAATGAAGACAATTCCCTGAGTCATGCCAGGTGTGTGGGAGATGGCGAGGAGGTCACACATGGAAGGGGTGGAGCAGTGGACAGACGGAGGTCTTGAACCTCCTCCTCCCCAATCCTCTCCGTTCCCCCAGGCTTCCCCTTCTTTCTGGCAATTACCACCTTCTCCAGCCACAGCCATTTAGGAAATGCCAGTGATTAGTGATTGTTATCGTGGTAATTAAAATTCCCTGGGAACAGCTTGGCTAATATCCATCAGTATCTGCAGTCAGGTTGGCCGTGAGCTGAAATCGTAATGAAAACCTCGAAGCAGAGCACAAAGCAGTGGTACCAGGGAGCACTGAATGCTGCCAGACACCCCCTGCAAGTGCCATGGTGGCTGTGTGGGTCTTTTCTCATTAAATGGCATTTTCAAGGCTGGCTGCTTTGCTGGCCTTATCACAGCAAACCACACGTGGGGAGCAGAGTAGGTTTCGCCCAAGCGCTCGGCTCCGCCAGAAAGGGAACGTTTTCCAGTCTGCGGGGCTGGCCCAGGGAGCAGTGGGGAGGGGTAGTTCCCACACACGGGTCTTCCTACCCCTGTTCTTGGGGAAGGGGCCAGGTGTCGATGCAGGCAATGGATGATTGGGCTGGATGCACCGAGCAGAAGTCACATGATTGACAGTTACGGTTGTGCATTTTGCAGAATGGCAGAGGCAGCGAGGCAGGAGAAGGTCGGGGTTGCTTGGCTTGCCACGGGAGGGTGTTCTCCTCAGAACTCAGCCCAGCTGGCTCCTCAGTCCTCGCCTCGCCAGGCCTGCTCACCCACACGGAAGGCGCTTTCCAAATACTGACAGTGTTCTTTTACGCACATCTGCACAGGTGCGTCTGCGGTACTAGGTGATACACCTGTGTGCTCTGAGCCCTCTGACGGGACTTGAGAGCTACCACTTCTCTCACTAGTCCAGGATCCCAGCCATTTTTGGCAGTCAAGGCCATCAGACCAGTCCCCACTACAGTGACTCACAGGAATGAATGATCGATTGGCCAGCCACAGACCTGCCCGTTGAACCCCAGGCACACACCCAGCCTGGCAGGTCAGTGGGGACATTGCTCTACTGGGCATAAATAATAAGTGAATTATTTACATTGAGAAGTTGTTCTAGGTTTGTGGGGTGGGATCCCCCCACCCACAAGGAACTTGACTACTGACAGTTTCGTGCAATTCAACCTGATACTTTGAATCCTGTGCTTTTTATCCTGTCTTCCAAAATCACCTTACTGATCAGTGTTTCTTTTTAGAGGAGGTGGAATGAAAATGGATTGTTATGGCAGAAGGTGAGGCTGAGGCTGGGGGCCTGGGGACTGTGCTATGTCAGGGGAGACAGGAGCCGCTAAGGAGGATGTGGCTGGAGGGGCTGGGTACACACAAGTCAGGGAGGTGCCCTGGGACTCGCTCTCCACCAGCACACTCTGCTGGGCCCTTCCTCTGTGTCCCTCCTTTAATCTGCAATTATCCATTTGGTTCATTCCAAGAACTTGGGTGAAACCCCCAGGCCACTTCCCTAGGACGCCAACAGACTGTGCACATATTCCAACAAGCTACTCAAGACTGCCAATCATTTAACCAGTGTTTATTGAGTACCTACTATGTGTCAAGCATGTGCTAGGAGCTTGAAGATACAGGGCTGAGCAAACAGCCATGACCTTTCCTCCTGGGGGTTCTAGCGGGGAGACAGTTAAAACTGGAAGGACCACTAGCCCTGTGATGGAGCAGGCCTGTAATCCCAGCAACTCAGGAGGCTGAGGCAGGAGCATCACAAGTTCAAGGTCAGCCTCAGCAACTTAACAAGACCTGGACTCAATAAAAAATAAAAAGGACTGGGGAGGTACAGCTAAGTGATAGAATACCTCTAGGTTTAATTTAGTACTTAAAGAAAGAAAGAAAGAAAAGAAGAGGCCAGCCAAAAGGTGGAAGTAACCTAAGTGCCCATGGATGGATGATTGGATCAACAAGTCACTTGTCCATTCATAAAATGGAATATTTTTCAGCCTCAAAAAAGAAGTAAGGCCTGACAGTGCTACAATGTAGATGAACCTTGAAGATATTATGCTGAGTGAAATAAGCCAATCACAAAGCACAGACATTGATTTCACTTCCATGAAGCAGCCAGAGTAGTCAAGTTCATGGAGGCAGAAAGGAGAAAGACAGTTGCCTGGTACTGAGAGAAGGAATTGCTTAATGGCTACAGAGTTTCTGTTTGCAAGATGGAAGGAGTTGGAGATTGAATGTACTTAATGCTACCAGACTATACACTGAAAAATGGTTAACGTGGTCAGTTTTATGTATATTTTAACATAATAAGCATTTTAAATTTTTCTTCAAAAGGACCATGCGCACTTGTGAGCAGGACCATGGTCCCTTGCTGCAAAGGGCTTCAGGCTGTCCTCGAAGCCTCACTAGGCGTGGATCATGTCCTTGTCCCTGTGCTCTCCCATTTTGAAGATGCATCTTAGGAATAGCAGGAAGACTCCATTGTCCCTCCTACGGCACCTAAATCTGGCAACCTTGGGACTGGACAAATGCCTTTCTTCCTAGCCCACCAACCCTGGGAAACTGCTCCCAAGCAGGGTCCACATACTAGACCCAGGAAACATAAGATAGGGTCCCCACCCTGAAGGCATTTATGTGTCACACTGGGATGTGACTTGTCCTCTTGCAAGCCAAGCTGCTGATATACATCCTCCTCTAGATATATTTACATCCCTCGACCTGCAATCCCACATCTCAGAATATTACCTAAGGCAGTAACCCCCTACTGTCCAGTGACACAAGGACAAAGATGTTGGCCATGGCCCTGCCCTTAAGAGTGTGAATTTGCCGGGTGGGGTGCGCATGCCTATAATCCCAGTGGCTCAGGAGGCTGAGGCAGGAAGATGGGGAGTTCAAAGCCAGCTCAGCAACTTAAGCCCTGAGCAACTCAGTGAGACTGTCTCAGATAAAATACAAAAAGGGCTGGGGATATGGCTCAGTGGTTAAGTGCTCCTGAGTCAATCCCTGGTACCAAAAATAAAAGAGAGAGAGAGAAAGAGAGTATGTAAAGTTGGAAATGCTTTCAATTTCAATGTCCATCAGTGGAGGGCTGAATGAATTAAGTTTAATAAATTCAAACTATAGAGCTATTAAAAAATGATGATGGAGTCCATGACTTACTAACAGACAACAATCCCATGATACATGGGTGGTAGGGGGATGGGTCCTCTCTATACTATCTTATTTTTCAAATAAAACAAAAAGAGTGTGCATGTGCCCTAAATAAGAAGTAGAAAGGAAACTTATGCCTTGGCGTTAAGCAGGGCTCTCTGTGGTCACGTTATAGGCAACCTGTAGTTTCCTTCATTTGACTTCATTGTGCTTGTCCTGATTTTATATACTCTGTATGTATTTCTCAGAAAAGAAGACGAAGCAAGTTCCCTGGAGCTGGGGAGGCGGTGGCACAGGTCCCAAGCCCATGCTGCCCCTGCTCACAGATGGCTGTCCATGCCCACTTCATGTGGTGCCCTGAAGCCCAGCCCATGTTGGAGGACAGGGAGCTGGCCTGCTCAGGGCGGGGCAGGCAAGGCTGGCACTCACGGCCATTCAGGCCTTTGCTGAGCTGGCAGGGGAGGCTGAGTGAGCCCTTTGCAGGCAGATCAGGACCCCAGCTGTCTTGCTGTGGCCTGTTCTCATGAGCCATTCAGCAGCCCTCCATGGACAGAGTGACCTTGGAGGCTCTGTTATCCCTCTCCCTGTCTGGCACTTCCCCTCCACCCCACAGGCATCCAGTCTGTAGGACACTTAGCTTTGGTAGCCTTATTTGACCCACCAAGGACTTATTTATTTGCAACCACAATTCAGTGACCATCAGCTTTGTATCCATGGGGGTGAGACTCTGAGCTCCCCGGGATGGAGTTGAGGTCAACAAAATGGCCTGTTGGCTTTGGGCAAGTTGCTGAACCTGTTGGAGCCTCCGTGTTCCCATCTGGAAAGTGGAGTAACAAAAACTTCCTCAATGAAGTCTAACCACCAGACACCTCAGGGAAGGGGAGAAGACTTTTGCCCTTGTAGATTTTAGACCATGTGCATCCATAACTGTTTTAGTTCATTTTATTTTACAATAACAAAGCATCTATGACTGAGTAGTATGTATTTGGCTCAGGGTTCTGGAGACTTGGAAGTCTAAAAGCATGGTATTGGCATCTGGTGAGGACCTTTATGTCACATTGTAAGACAACAAACATGCTAGCTCTTCCTCTTATAAGACAGCTCTGTCGAAAGCCAGGCGTGGTGGTGCACGCCTGTAATCCAAGCTACTTGGGAGGCTGAGTCAGGAGGATCGTGAGTTCAAAGCCAGCCTCAGCAACTTAGCGAGGCCCTAAGCAACTCAGTGAGACCCTGTCTCTAAATAAAATACGAAATAGGGCTGGGGATGTGGCTCAGTGGCCGAGTGCCCCTGAGTTCAATCCCAGGTTCAAAAAAAAAAAAAAAGACAGCTGTGTCATCATGGGGACCCCACCCTCACAAACTCATCTAATGCCAGTTACCTCCCAAAGGTCCCACCTCCAAATACCATTAACACCTGGATTCATGCATTAAATTTGAAGCTAAGCTTTGGTGGGTTCAAGCATTCAGTCCATGGGTTGCAGGATGCTTTCCAAAGGGGGCTCCACCAAGCATTCTTCCCACAAGTCCTTGCTGTTCAAGAACTGCATAAAACCAGGCCCTTCATGCAGGGATGCTGGGAGGAGCAATGAGTGATTGCGCCAGGGATGTGTTCTGGACTCGGTAGTCTGTGTCTGGTACTCCAGAGCATAAAGAGGCGACCCCATCTACTTGGAGAAATAAATGCAACTTGCTCATCAAGTAGTGCTGCAAATGGAAGTGCTGAATTTATGTAGACTTATCACTGGGGTCAAGTTTCTGCAGAGGCATAGAAAGGCCCAATAGGGAGCATGGCGAGTTCTTTTGCCCTGTTGGAAAACTGCATTAGCAGATTAAAGGCTCTGAGAAGTCATGCAATAGCAGGTTGGTTGAGGTCAGTACTTCCCAGGTGTGTATGATGGGGAGCTCACTCACACCCCTCCCTCCTTCCTTCCTTCCTTTTCCGCTTGGCTGTTATAAACATCCATAGCATCAGCGTGGGGCTGAGGGCATTTGAGGAATAGGAGATTCTTAGAGAGATCTGGCCAACTCTGGCCTTCCAGTTTTAAATTCTTTCTGGTAGGGGATTTGATGCATTGGTGATAAGCTGGCTGTGTTTGTCAGATGGGAGGAGGAAGGTGACAGTGATCAGGAGCTTCACAGCTGTGGGGTAGCTGCTCTGCACCATTCTTGAGTCTGATCCCCTTGGATGCCCTGTGAAAAGAACACTGTCCTGTGTCCTGCCTACTGATGAGGAAACTGAGGGTCAGGGAGGTGGATGTGTCCAAATCAAGCAACTGCTGGGTGTGTGTGACCGCCCTAGGATTCAAACTCTGCTTAGAACAGGCAAGGCCTGCTCTTCTCTGACAAGGTGACATGAGTCCTTCACATGCTCCCAGCCCTCCTTACTCAATACCTTGAATGCATTTCCTCTACTGGGAAAGAGATTATGGAGGGCTTGGTGTTTTCTGAAGGAGGCATTAAGAGTTTAGGGACCTTACCTAGTTGCTGCTCTGAATTCTAACCTGAGGCTCTCTGAGATTCAGCTTCTTTCTGTGCTGCTGCAAAAGCCCTCAAGGAAGAGCTTTCAAATACTGTGATGTGACCTGGCCTGGATTTTCTTTAAGCCTCTTGTCACTCTGTCCAGAGCATCAGGAGGAAGGCAGGTGGCACCTACTGAGCACCTTTGGGGTGCTGGGCACTGTGCTGAGCATTCTCCAACTTTCTCAGCAGCCCTGTTGAACAAGCATTGTTATCATGCTTCACTAATGAAGAAATTTAGGTTCAGAGAGGTTAAGTAATTCACCTAAAGCTACACAGTGTATGTAGTAGCTGTTTTGATTCTACCTTGTTTCCAGGGATGAGCATGAGGGAAAAGCCTGAATGACCTTGCTCAGGGTGATAGGGGCACAGAGGGACTCTTCAGGACCCAAGAGGCTGCAGGTCCCAGATTCCAAATATCTCCTGCCCTGTCATTCTTGTTCAGGATGAAGGTGAACATCCTCAGCTCCCCGTGGATCTGCCTAGCCTCCAGGGGTACCCATCTCATAGCTTAGTGTGATCTCTTCTTACTCTCTCCCCACCCCCAGATCTTTTCCAAGGGGAGTGATGAAGGATGCTTTTGCACGTGTTTGGGACCCAACAGCATCGTCTGACCTCTGAAGCTCCAAGAGTCCCTAGAGGGCTCTGCAGGGGGGGAGGGTTCCTGGGACACCCAGGAGCTAAGGAGGACAGCATCAAGCAAGGAAGAGGAAGGTGAAGCCATTAGCTATGCCCTGGGGACAGCCAACCAAGCCTGGAACTTTGCAGCCACTTCTGAGCCCCTCTGTGAGGGACAGTGACAAATATGAGCCACAGGAGTGGCTAGATGGGAGGGGGCACAGGACATCCAAGGAACCACCAAACGTGGGTGATGGGTGAGGTAGACCCCTGCGACTGTGTGGTGGCTGAGCAGGTCTGACATGGGGGGAAAAGGTGCAGGGGAGGTCAGCCGGCAGTGAGAAGCCTGTCACCGGCAGATCTGTCATGAACTCCGCAGCCCTGGAGCTTCTCCACTGCTGGAGACTAGAGGTCTCCAGTGGAGGCTGGAAAGGACTGGGGATGGACAGGGGTTGACTAGACATCTCCAGGGTTCTGAGAACTGGAAAGGATGGAGATGGGAGCAATGAACAGCTTTCATAGCATGTTCTACGTGCTTCAATGTGTCACCCCACAGAGGTCACTGCTTTGCAAGAGAGATGAGAGAATGTGGAGATGTCCCTAAGTGGGTGGGGAGAGTCCATGGAATTTATTCCCACTTGTCCTGGGTCCTTGAGAGCTAAGCGACCGCCCCAGCCCATTGGCCGGGGAGGGCAGAGGCAGGAGTCCCTTCCCACTCTGATGGCTCTCTGCTCTCCCACCTCCCGTCACTGGAAAGCATGGAACTGAAGCCAGAGAGAAGGCAGGACGACACAGGGGACTCCGCATCTTGTGCTCCAAGTTGATGTCTCCCCCCACCCCAGGTCTGGAAGAGGTCCGGAGCCTGGTTCTACAAAGGACTCCCTAAATATATCTTGCCCCTGAAGACCCCTGGCCGGGCTGATGACCCCCACTTCCGACCTCTGCCTGTGGAGCCAGCAGAGCCAGAACCCAGAAGCACTGAGGCCAGCCGCATCTACACCTGGGCTCGAGGGAGAGGTAAGACCCTGTGGCCCTCTCCCAGAATCATGGCTGATGACCTGCAGGCCGTCAGCCAGCCAGGCATTGCCTGGGTGCGAGGCCAGTGCCACTGTACCCTCCACATGCCCGTGCCATGTTTTGTCCCCTCCTGTGCTCTTGGCTCCCCACCTGCAGCCAAGTGAGGGGACAGCTCTGATCCCCCAAATAGTGATTACTCCCTCTGTGGCAGGAGGGTCCTCTGGGGGCAGTTAATTCAGAGGCAGGGGTACTGCAGTATAGATCTATGCAGAAATAGGGGGTCAGGTGAAGTTTTCTTGCAAGATGTAAAAAGGTACCTTCCTCAGGCAGGCCTTGGTCACCTCTTCCCTACATTCATCTCGGGTCTCAAGAAGGGCTTCCTGGCCCTAATGAGCAAGGTAACTTGGTGCCCAGTGCCCTTGGCATTTATGGTGGCTGCTCTGAGGTGGGTATGTCCCCTGGGGACAGCGCCGGGTGCTGTAGAGGATGTTTTTGTGTTTCTAGGCTTCTTGTCAGAGTTTCCGGTCTCACAGCGACTCAGGAGGTGGACAGGGAAGGTAGTTAATAGCCCCATTTTACAGAGGAATAGCCTGTGGCCCAAAGAGGGAGGCCTGGCTCAGCTAGTGGGTGGCAGAGGTAGGGTTCAAAGGAAGGCCCTTACCTTCCTGCCCAGGCGTGACCACATTTCAGCCCAGGACTGGGGGTCTGAGGGTCCTAAGGAGACAGCAGCCAGAGGGGCAAGGGGCTCATCTTGGAGGAGGTAGCCCCAAGGTGCTAGACCTGGCAGCTGCTTCTAAGGGGCTTTGAACATCGGTGGATAATGACCTACTGTAGCACTTGGGCCATTTTTTTTATTACAAGAGTAATTCAGGTTTATAATAAAAATGTGAAGGTTGTCAAACAATATACTCTAGGAGGCAAAAGCTCCCTGTGTGCCGACCTTCCAGACAGAACCAGTGTTAACCCCTCCCTGTCTCTTTTCAAGTATGTCTTCCCTTCGTGTCCCTGGCTCGCTCTGCAGCCTGCGTGCCTTCCCGATTCTACTAGACTCTGTTTGTACTTCTAACTCCCATGAGCTCAGCCTCGGGGACATCACAGACCAAGGGAGCCGATAGGGCAGGGAGAGTCCCTGCAGGAAGGGGAGGGGACTCACCCAGCTCAGACGCTGGCCCAAGGGGAGGGACACCTTCCATCCTGTCCCTTTTCCACCCTCAAAGCTGGGCTTTCTCCCACTGGAGCCTGTCTGGATGCGTCTTTGTCCCTCCGTCTGAGGGAAGAAATGTGACCTTGGAAACAAGCTGGTGGACACTAGCAGAATCAGAATGTTGCTTTGAGCAGGTCGTGGAGAAAAAGCCCTGAGGTCCTGTGAGCACCCCAAGGGGCCATCACTACCCCATCTGCTCTAGATCAGCACACGCACACCCACTCACAAGCACCCACACACTCACAAGCACACACACACTCACAAGCACACACACAAGCTTACAGACACGCACACACGCACTCACATGCCCTGGGCAGGAGCAGAGCCTCCTCAGCCACACAAACACAGATGGCCTTTTCATTATGTGGGCGAGGAGGCCGGTGGCCCCACACACTTGGAATCAGCACTGTTTCTTACCAATTTGCACCAAGACCAGACCAGGCCACGTAGAGGCTCCCCCATGGGAACGTGTTATCTGAGGTACCAGACAGCAATCCCACCCCCACCCCCACCAGGCTCCTCTGTGCCAGGCACGTCAAAGTCCTGACGGGAGTCATCCCACGGGCAGCCAGACGGGGAGGCTGGTGGCCTGTCTGGATGCGGTGGCCCAGGGACACCTGCATCCACACTGAGAGGGGCTGCACTGGGATACCGAGGTGCGGTGGAGGTGGGCGGACCAAATTTGGGCGGAGGCAGGAAGAAGAATTGGTGGCAGAGGAGGTGGGGTCCAGGAGACACAGGAAGACCTCTGCCCCAAGGGAGCCACCCTGCTAGGTGGGAAGGGCGGGGCACAGGAGAACCACAGATGGTCGACTGTCCCCGAGCTGCTCCAGAGGCCGTTCCTGGGTGATTTGTGTCCTCTACGGTTATCTTGTGCAAAAGCTGGTGTCTGTGCTTTCCAGTGGAGTTAAGTCCTCTGGCTACCCCAGGTCTGGCCATGTACTCACAGGGGTCCAGGGGTGGCTTCTAGATGCTTCTGGGAGACCGGAAGGCCCTGGGAAGCATGAGGCCTTGTAGCAGCAGTCCTGAGCTTGGGGGCAGGGAGGAGCCCTCCAAAGCCCTTCTGTGGTTTCCTAGTAGTTCACATGGCCTCAAGATGAAGTGGTGGAAGCCTCTGGAAGGTCCCCAAGCTGCCAGAGACTGCTGCCTCAGTCCCTTCTGACTGCCATCCTAGCTATTGGGCTCCAGGGAGCAGACAGCAGGCAGCCCTGCAGGACATCTCTGGGCTTGTCCAGTCCCTTCTAAGCAGATGTCCTGTTGGTGATCCTCTGGCTCTGAGTTGCTTCCCCTCCGCCCTAGCCCAGCATCCAGGACCTGGTGCCAGGTGGTCTGCTAGGCTCAGGGCCTCGGGGCTGCAGCTGTGGTGTGGGTCCAGACTGAGCTCAGGTGGAAACAGATGACAGCACTAAGGGTCACTGAGGGCCACGTCTATCCTGACAGGGCAGTTCCTCAGCACACAGCATAGGGGCAGCAAGGGTAGTTGCTTATTGGATAAGAGCACGAATGGAGGAATGAGCCACCCACCTGCTCCAGGGCGTCTGCAAGGAGCCCTGTTGAGGTGGGGGGGTTCATTAGGTCCAGCAGCCTCCTCTGGCCCAGGGTCTCCAGGATGGCCCCAGGTGACACTGGGAGGCTGCTAAAAACACTCACTCTCCCAAGGTGACTCTCTTCCTGACCTCTGAGGACCCCTAGGCCAGCATCCTTCTCCTGCCCACAGCCCCCCTCATGGGCATGAGGCTGATCCCAGCACCAGCTGGCTCACCCAGCCTCCCTCGGCCTCTCTGACCCTCCTCCCCTCCACTATCCATCCATCTCTCCTCTTCTCCCTCTGCCTCTCAGCCCTTGGGCTCTCGCACCTGCAGCTCCCAACTTCTCCCCACCCCCCAACACTCTGTTTTTTCTCATGCCCAGTTGGAACAGGAGGGATAATCAATAGAGACGAGCCATGAACTTTTCAATCCTCAGAGCAACAGCGAGAATGTATCGATGTTTCTGATGTGCGTTCCTGTTCTTCCTCCTCTGAATTTTCTTTGTTCATTTTTAATTACATAAGAATACAAGTTAAATAATTCAACAGGGTGTGAAAACTAACAATCTCTTCTACTTGCTATGGTTCCAACCCCCTTTCTCTGTTACCTACAAACTGTTACCTACAAACAGGCACAAATCTAGGCATTGAGATTTTTAGCTTTGCTTTTGTTGAGCCACAAAAATAAATAGGCTCTTACCCATGACTGTGTTGCTTTTTTTCTGTTGTTGTTTTTAAAAGACTATCACGGGCATCCCTCCAGACCACTAGATATAGATTTTACTTCATTCATGTGAATGGATGAATAAAATCCCATAGTACAGGGCACCATGATTTCATTATTCACGGACATTCAGGTGGTTTCTCCCTTTTCACCACTGCAAGTAATTCTAAAATGTATTCATGCATAAAACGCCATGAACCAAAGCTCCTTTTTTTTTTTTTTTTTTTTTTGTTACCGGGGCGCTTAACCACTGAGGAACATCCCCAGCCCTTTTCATAGTTTATTTAGAGACAGGGTCTCGCTGAGTTGCTTAGGCCCTCGCTAAGTTGCTGAGGCTGGCTTTGAACTCGAGATCCTCCTGCCTCAGCCTCCAAGCCACTGGGATTACAGTATGCACCACCACACCCGGCTCAAACCAGAGCTTTTTTATCTGTGGAGTAGGTTTTCAAAAGTAGGATGGCGTGTTTTAAATTGCAACGGACGTTGCCAACTATATTATAAAGCTGTTCTTGTCATTTCTACTCACCCCTGTGAGACACACCTACCTGTACCTTCCCTGGCCATGAATATTACTGAGGTTTATAATTGGGGCCAAGATGCAGGATGGGAAGTGGGGTTTCATCGTTTAATGTGCACATTCAAATATCTCTTCCTTTGGTTGTTATTTATCGATTATTCAGATTTCCTCTTTTTAAAAATGGCCTGTTCAAATCCATTGTTCATTTTCTGCTAATTCATTTTCCTAATCTTGATTTGTCAGAGCTCCTTGTATGTTCGGGATAGGACATGATGCCAAACAGGCTGCAAATATTCATCTCCTCTTCTTAACTTTCCATTTGGTCTGGTTTGGGTTTTAGCCTTTGTGATGGCATCTTTCACCATTCAAAAACAGTTCTGTGTGTGTGAAGTCAAGTGTGTCTTTTGCTTTATGGTGTCTGTTTCCTGTCTTACTTTGAAATGTCTTCCTTGCCTGAACATTTCAGAAAATTTTGATAAAAAGTTGAAGTAATGTGAGAGTAAAAGGAAACTATATCTGATAAAATTGCCAAAAAAGGAAAAATATATAAAAATCAAATACTGTATTAATTTATAAAGCAGTCAAACCATGTTCAATCAAAATTCAAGTCAAGAATACCCCATCATCACCAGGTGTGATGGCACATTCTGTAATCCCAGCAGCTCGGGAGGCTGAGGCAGGAGGATTGCAAGTTTGAGGCCAGCCTCAGCAACTTAGAACCTATCGCAAAATAGAACTGGGGATGGAGCTCAGAGGTTGATTGTCTCTGGGGTTCATTCCCCTGTACTGGGGAGAAAAAAAAAGAATACCCCATCATTTAACAATATTTTATAGTTTGTTGTTTCCAGTGCTGGCTGTCAAACCCAGGGCCTTACATGTACTAGGCAAGCACTCTATCATTGAACTAATGCCCCAACCCATATAATTTTTAACTAATATAATCAAGAAAATAAAATTATCTGTTAATACTGGAAGAAAAGAAAAGTGGTTCTCCTGTTTGCAGCTGATGTGATTATATAACAAGAAATCTCAACAGGTTCTACTAAAACAACCCTCTAGAATGAATAAAAAAAAATTGGAAATTGCCAGGACCTAAGCTAAATCTATAACAAAGTCAATAGCTTTAACCTATACTGGCTAATTAAAAGTAGAAAATGGAAACCCCATTTGTAATTGCAACAAAAATAATTAAATGCCAAGAAAAAAAAATTTTTAAAGAAAATTATAAAGTGTTATTATACTAGTCTGCTTGGACTGCTGTAACGAAACACCAGGCTGGGAGCTTAAACAACAGCAGTTTGCTTTCCTCTCAGTTCTGGAAGCTGGAGGGCCAAGGTCAAGGTGCCGGCAGGGCCGCTGCCTGGTGAGGGCTCCCCTCTTGGATGCAGTGGGCTGCCTTCTCGCTCAGTACATGAACAAGGACAGACGGAAGGAAAGCTCTCCAGTGTCTCTCTCTTATGAGGACACTGATTCATAGGCCCTGTCCTATGAACTCCTTTAACCCTAATTTCTTCCTTTGAGTCCCCATCTCCAAACCTAGCCACACTGAGGTTTAGAGCTTTGGCATGAATTGGGGTGGGGTGGGGAGAGGACACAAATATTCAATCTCTAACACTTATCAAAGGACAATAAACCCTGAACAGAGAGGCAGATAAGAATCTCAATCCTTCCCAATTTATAAGTGTATTATAATTCCTGTCAGATTCCCAGTGGACTTATTAGGAAGGAATGAATAAGCTGATTTTTTTAAAGTTCACAAAATTACAAATGTTCTTACAACACTATTCATAGTATCCAAAAAGTAAAAAGAACCCAAATGAGTATCGCCTGATGAAGGATAAACAGAATGTGGCATAATCAATCAATGAAATTATTCAGGTCTGAAAAGGGATGAGGTGCTGATAGATGCTGTAACATGAATGAATCCTGAAAACATTACCTAAGAGAAAGAAGCCAGAGTCAAAAGGCCATGTACTGGGCTGGGGTTGTGGCTCAGTGGTAGAGCGCTCGCCTGGCATGTGTGAGGCCATAGGTTCAATCCTCAGCACCACATAAAAATAAATAAAGGTATTGTGCTCATCTACAACTAAAAAAAAAATTTAAAAAAAAAAGGCCATGTACTGCTGGGCACAGGGGCACAGCCTGTAATCCCAAAGACTCAGGAGGCTGAAGCAGGAGGATTACAAATTTGAGGTCTCAAATTTTTTTTCGAGACAGCTTAGACCCTGTCTCAAAATAAAATTTAAGGACTAGGGATGCAGTGGTAGAGCATTTGCCTAGCACGTATGGGGCCCTGGGTTCAATTCCTAGTATGACACCCAAACACCAAAAGGGGTCACATATTGTATGATCCCTTTTATTCAAAATGTTTGGAATAGACAAATCCATAGAGACAGCAAGTAGATCAGTGATTTCCAGGGGTTGGGGAGTATGGGGGGATGTGGAGAATGACTGCTAGTGGGTACAGGATTTCTTCTAGAGATGTTAAAAATGTTCTAAAATTAGATAGTGGTGATGGTTATACAACTTTATGACTATTCTAAAACCACTATATTGTGTACTTTCAAAGGGTGAGCTTTATGGGATAGAATTATATCTCAATTTAAAAATTCATAAGGAGGTTAGAGAATCGCTTATTTATTATAGAAAAAATAAATAGATAAATAGACTATAATAGAGGAAGAATAGACCTAAGAATGTATAGAAGCTGAATACAGGTAGCTTTTCACTTCATGAAAAGCTATTAAAAAATAGCAATTTAGCAATTTAAAATAGCAAAATAGCAATTTAATAACTGGAGCTAGCGTAATTAGATTTCCATCCCCTTTTATATGAATTCAGAAACACGTTTAAGGTCTAAATGTAAAAATAAAATAATGAAGGGAAGACATAGTTTGATGGCAGAGTGCTCACCTAACATGCATGAGGCCCTGGTTCAATCCCAGTACTATGAAAACAAAAAGAATAATAATAAATAAAACAATGAGCTGTAATGAGCATGCCTGTAATCCTAGCTACTCAAAAGGCTGAGACAAGAGGGTCACAAGTTCGAAGCCAGTCAGGGCAACTTGGTGAAACCCTGTCTCAAAATAAACATAAAGGGCCAGGGATGTAGCTCAGTGGTAGAGCACTCACCCAGCATGCACAAGGCCCTGGGTTCAAGTCCCAGTTCAGAAAAAAAAAAAAAAAAAGCAAGCAAGCAAGCTGGATTCAGTGGGAGGCACCCACAGTCCCAGCAGTCAGAAGGCTGAGGGAGAAGATTCCTTGAGCCCGGGAGTCCAGGACTTCAAGGCTGCCACCTAAAAATAAATAAAGACATGAAGTGTCAAGAAAAGAGGAGACACAGCCCTTTCCTCTTGTCACCGAGGACAGCTGGTGACTGCTGTGGCCCCCCAGGGCAGGGAGCTGACTCTCTGGGTTTGCTACGATTCCCTTTCTGGATTCTGTGTTGATTTGGGCCAAGAACTTGCCTGCAGACCCCTTGGTGGTCCCCAGGAGGGCTGCCCACAGCTGACACTCATTCTCGCCATGGAAGGGGATAGTGGACAGCACAACCTGAGTCCCTCCTAGTAATTGGCCCCAGAATCTGACCTGGTCACCTCTGGGGACAGTTCTCCCCGCTCCTGCCCAGTCGAGGGGGTGGAGTGTGTGTTCCAGGCTGCTTTGCTCCAGGCTTATAGCAGTGATAAATAAAGTCAGCGGTTGGCTCTTCCCAGTCTGGTTCCCTGTGAGGCACGAGGTATAAGTGGCAGAATGGGTACCGAGGGCTCACGGCCATCATCCCTGTAGAGCTGGGCCCATTGCTTCTCCAGACCCTGAAAAGCTTTGTTCACAGGGTACAAATACCCAGTTCTTCCTCACCTCTGTCCCCTCTGGGATGACAGAGACACCCAAAAGGCCCCATCTTGGGCACAGGCTGCTTCAAATGCCTGGACTTCCTGAAGCTGTGAGACCAATGCACTTCCCTTCTCTCTGAGTCTGGGTCTGCCTGGGTCACAGTCCTGCCCCAGAACCGCCCCCGCCCCTGCACAGGAGCCCCCCTAGATGCACCACCCCCACCTGCCCTGCTTCTCCTGTGCTGGACACTGGCTTCTTCCTGGACAGCCTCAAACAGAATGATGCTGGTTCTCTTCAAGGTCTGTTCTAGAAAAGGACTTCGAGGCTTGGGATTTGTTCCATTTGGGTAACTTTAAGAAAAATAGGAGTTTTGTTATCATTTCAGTGATTCACTAGAGTTTAAGCAAATTTTTTCAAAATCCCAAACTCTGTTCTGGTTGCAGTCCAGTGAAAGCAAGCTTCGGGGTTCCGTTGGGGTTGAGCGGTCTGGATCAGCTCAGGCCACGGAGGTTTACCTGGGGCTGCCCTTGCTGAGTGACCCCCCAGCTAACCTGTCTACCCACCCGCCGAGTGCGCCCATCTCCCTGTGCTCCTGGAGGAGCCGAGTCACTCAGATCTGCGCTGGCCTCAGTCAGAGCCCTCTGTGACTCATGGTCATTATCTCATTTGATGCTCAGAGCAGCTATGGGGCAGCTACAGACGGTGAAATGGACTCTTCATGATGGATGAGGAGGGGAAGTCTGCCCAAGGTCACGTAGGCGGCCGGCTGCAGCCATGAGGCCTGGGGACCCAGGCTTCTGAATCCCAGTCCCTGGCCCTTCCCTGTGGTACAGAGTGACGCTCCTGACCACATCACTGCTACGCTGGCTTTTCCTTCCTGCCTGGGACAGAGGCTTTTGGAACACTGGGAACAGACCACCCCACCCTCATGACTGGCTTGAGTAAGGGGGTTGCTGCCAGGCTGCCGAGGAGAGGTCCCTGGAGAGGGAGGGGAGGCCACAGCTGCTTCTGCATCTCAGCCCCGTGGCCCGCCCTCTGCCTGCTCAGCAGCTTGTACGCAGCCCAAGTCCACGTGCCCTTCAGCCTCTGCACCTGTCGCCACATCCCCGCTCGGGGGGGACGTGATTTGCTCCTCATTTCTGCTCAGAGCACCCCTTTAGCATCTAGTCCACAGTCAGACGTAACAGAGGACACAGCTGGTGAGGGTCACTTTCCCCCAAGTAGAGATGGGGCACGAGAGGGGAAAGTTCTAGCTCCTGATCTGTAGTCATCTAACCACAGAATCGAGTGTTTTGTATCTGACGGGGTAGTGAGCTCCCTGTTATGGGGAGCAGTCAAACAGAGGCTGGATATTATAGTGAGGATCCTCAGGATCCGGAACGGGAAGAAGCTCTCTGTGGGCTCTTACTATATGCCCAGAGTTGTGCCTACATATTGGCACCAGGTCTGGGGCAGAAGATATGTTCTATGGCCCAAGACTGGAGAAGCCACGTGGCCCACACAGGCTTTGAACCCGAGACCTCTGTCTTGTCAGCACAGAGCCGCAGCCGACTGAGCTAATAAGCAGTTCCGTGGCAGCCGTTTTTCCATCAAATGCATATGCTGTTTCCTGACTTCTTAACGCAGCGTGCTATTTATACCAGTCGATCCATTCATTCTTAATGAGCCTCGGTTGTGGATTGTAAAATGTTTTATTTTCAGACAGGATTGCTCACTGCCCAGAGCCAGCTGTTGCTATGCTGCCTTCCTTCTTTCTCCCATTCTGGGAAATTAGCATTTTGGAAGCTCCTCAGAGCGCCCAGCCGACCCTCCTCTCCCCAGTATTTCCCCGGTGGACTCTGAACTTGCCGCTTTGGTCACAGTGACAGGCCATAGTTCCTGAATTCCCAGAGGCCTTCAGAGCACCTCAGAGTATGCGCCCTGTGCAGGAGGCCAGGCTGCCTGAAGAGGTGGAAGGAGGCAGAGCAGAGCAGGAGGTGTCCATGGTGGGATGTGGGATGTGGGATGTGGGATGTGGGATGCCATCTGTCCGTGCAGGGCTAGACATTTGCCTTGGCTATAGGTCACAAACTGGTAGAGCAGTGACTCAGTCTAGCTTACTGCTTAAAATTCATTGTCAACATGTGGGAAAAAATCTGACTTTTTTTTTTTTTTTAATGGAGTTCTGGCTTCTTTTTTTGAAAGTGGGAAGGTGTGCCCCTCTCTTTAAAAAATTGGTCCGGGTTTGTAACAGCTTCTGCCTTTACATGGGGCTCACATTCTCTGTTTTGCTGCAGTCCTGACCCCTCCCTATTGTCTCTGATATTCTTGTAACATCACCCTTGCAGGGTTATTAAGAAGAAAGGGGCCAGGCATAATGTGCACACCTGTAATCCCAGTGATGTAATCCCAGGAGGCTGAGGCAGGAGGATCACAAGTTCAAGTCCAGCCTCAGCAATTTAGCAAGGCCCTAAGCAATTTAGTGAGAAAGGGAAATTGTTCCTGTTTCCATAGCCCAATAAAAAGAAAGAGAATAGAGATAGACCAACAGGGACATCTGTTGCAAGAAAAATGGACAGGCTTCTCTGTGGAAACGAAGTCTTCTCATATCTGACCCACTTACTTCACACTCTGACCTTCTACCTGGCCAATTGAAGGCAGGAGCCCCTGCACCTAACCCTAATCCATGACCACTGCCTGTAGTGTCTCTGTGCTTGTTGGGAGCATAGAGGTGACCCACCACGGTCACCTCCATGGCCTTGCCAGTGGGAGTTTAAAGGGCCACCCCACAAAGAAAGCCTTGGTTTGGGATGTCTTTTTTGTCGTTCTTTTTTTTTTTTTTTCCTCTCTGGGTGTTGGATTCCCACGAGTTGGGTGGACGAGGAGCTAGGGCAGGAGTCCATTTTCTTCCAGTTTTCTTATAGTGCAAACCCAAGGGCATGCACCTTTGCAGGCAGGTGGCAGAGCAGCACTCAGATCCCATCATGAGGCAGCCTTGACCAGCACCATTTCCACACCGCCCCCCCCAAACACAGGCACCTGCACATCACACACGTCCTCCAGGCCCGTGCTGCCTACCAAGTCCCATCCCACCCACCCCACTGTGCAATGAAAAGCTTTCGCTAAGTGCTTATGAGCTGCCTGTCAGGTCCGTCCCCTGGATCGTTGCTCAGGCTTAATCCCCACTTTCCCTGCTCTCTTCATTTTTCTCTGCGTCGGCTCCATAGGCGAGCCTGAATACCTGGGATTTTTTTTTTTTTTTTTTAATGTAAAGATAACAGAAGCCACACACACAGATACACGAGCCAGCGGGGATGGGAGAGGAGGGCGGGCAAGCTGTGCGCCATCTGGAAGGGGTGTGCAGGTGCTGCGTGGAGCAGGCAAGGACCCGGCCTTTATTTTTTATTTTATTTTTTTTTTTGCGGTGCTGGGGATTGAACCCAGGGCCTTGTGCATGCAAGGCAGGCACTCTACCAACTGAGCTATATCCCCAGCCCAGGACCTGGCCTTGAGAAGAACTGCTGCTTGAGTCAAGAAAATCAGTAAGCAAATGAGCAAAGGTTGAATCGGACCATCTTGTCTGTGGTCCCTGCCAGCCCTTTGGGGACTTGAATGGCAGAGGCAGGAGAATATGCTGAGGAAGCCCAAGTCCAGGGTCCCCACAAGAGAAGACATGGACCATTGGTCCTTTGGCCTTCTCCTGTGGTCGTCACTCAGCCAGGCCCAGGGAGGGCTTGGGTGCCATTTGCTTTTATTCTGTGCAAGGATGAGACATCTTTGGACCTTAGTGCCAAGTGGCCAAACAAAAACAGCTCCAAGCTAGGTGCAGTGGCGCATGCCTATAATCCCAGCTCTTCAAGAGACTGAGGCAGGAGGGTCCCAAGTTGGAAGGCAACCTGGTGACTTAGCAAGACCCTGTCTTGGGGGAAAAAAAAAAGAGAGAGAGAGAGAAAGAAAAGAGCTCCAGTGGCAGCTACCATGGACCCCATGCGTGCTCATGGCAGGATCTGTGCATCTGGTATTGCCTTTGATCCCCACAACCTGGGTGGGACTCCACCATTGTCTACTTTACAGAAGAGGATACGAAAGCACAGAGAGGTCAAATAACATGCACTGTCATCTCACCATGAAAGGAAAGAAAGAGACCTGTAGCTTTCAGGAAACGGCCCTTCCCTTTAATCCCAGAGAAACTGTGGCCCGGCCATATCTTAATGCGGCTGTGTTTGGAAGGGAAGCCCGTGCACCATCCTATGAATTTGGCTTGTCCTGGAGCCCTTGTGTAAGCCAAACACAAGTGCAGTGTCATTAAGCAACGGGGCCACCCCCAGAGCACCCCAGCCCCCACTGCCACCCCTCCCCTTCCCCAGCAGCCCTCCTGCCTGTCCTGGGTGTCCTCATTGGCTTGGAGATTGATTTCTCAAGAGCAGAAGGCCCTCATTAGCCATACCACAGAGGATAGGGGCACAGCTGTCACCTCTAATTTGCCCAAACCTGATGACAGCCTCAGCTGATTGGCGATTCCACTGCAAGGTGAGGTCTTAGGGTTTCTCACCCTCGTCTTAACCGAAGCAGGAAGGCCAGCCTCTGGCTGCAGTGCAGCCGAGGGGTGGAGAGCTGCCTCCAGAGCCAGGCCGGCGCTGGGCTCCTCGCACAATACAGCCAGGCCTCTCCAGCTGCTCACCTGTCTTGTCCAGTGAACTTACAACTTAATTCCATCCACTCTAGATTTAGTGGCCTTGGGGGACCCAGGTAAAGTGGATGAATCTGCTTTGTCTGTCTCCAATAAAACCCTGGGCAATAACAGTGCCAGCTTCGCTGTGTGGTGCTTGGCAGGTCCTTCTGGGGCCTCCTGCCCATCACAGGGTGAGGCCAGCCTTTCAGACGGGGCTGAGCTGGTTTCCCCTTGCTGGTCCAGGAGCAGGCAGCAGAGGCTGAGGGTCGACACAGGAAGGGGGAGGCTTCCTCTGCCTCGGGTAACCTTGGGTAACCATGTGGCCAACCCACACCATTGCTCTGAGCACACATTCCCTGGGGCTGAGGAGGAGCTGAGGTTCTGGCCCAGGTGAGGGAAACAGGGACAAGCCCCAGAGGCCACAAAAGCCTGGCCTCTATGGCAGAGAGCCCTGCCATAGAAAGAGAGCGAGACAGAGGTCCAGAGACAGACAGATTGGAGATAGAAACTGGAAAAAAAAAAAAAAAAAAAACAAACAAGAAACCGACCCAGGAAGACTCGGAACACATGGAGACCCAGAAGAGAGGGGAAAGAGAGATAAGAAATGCAAAGGCAGCCGGGCATGGTGGCGCACGCCTGTAATCCCAGCAACTCCGGAGGCTGAGGCAGGAGGATCGCGAGTTCAAAGCCAGCCTCAGCAACTTAGTGAGGCCCTAAGCAACTCA
>JAJEJO010004390.1:36662-51732 GCA_020662805.1 Glaucomys volans
GCAAAGGCAGAGAGAGGATTTTTGGAAACATCAGTGAGAGGCACAAAGAGATTAAATAAAAGAAAGCTCTGCAGTCGGGGAACAACGGAAGACACCTTCACCCCAGCGAAGGAGTAGGCAGGAGGCGGGCCCTTGCTGTGTTTTATGTCTACCCTAAAGCACAAGCAAAATCTGTCTCCTACCAATGCAGAGATCACCCAGGCCAGCCCAGCCCAGCCCCCTGTACCCCTGTGCCTGAGCCCGGAGCAGGCCTGGCCTTGGCTTTTCCTGGTCTCCATCTGGAATGCCTGGCACATCCCCACCCCAGCTTGCATATCTGCCTAAATCATACCCATCCTTAAATTCCACCTCTTCCAGGAAGCTCTCTCTGACTTCCCCTTTCCCTGAAGGCCGCCAACCCACAATCTGTGTGTCATGTTCTCTCTGGAGGAGGAGCAATTCTTAGCTTGCACCCATCTACCTCCTGTTCTATCCAGAGCTCCTCAAGCGAGGGCAGGGACCCCAGGATTTCTATGCTGGCAACCACTGTATCGATCTGAGGATTTGTCTTCGTTTTCTGGTGCCTCCTACCTGTCCGTGAGTCTGAGAGCAGGAATACATTAAAATTGATGGCGAATGAAGCAGCACAGGAAGCCCTCTGCTCTCCATGTCTGACTTCCCAGCCCAGTCTGTGCTGCCCCCTGACTCTCCCCTGGGCCAATCCTAGGGTCCTCTCTAGTGGCTACCGGAAGGGGGCTCCCTACATGCCTCACCATCACAACGCAGGTGCCACAGCCTCACCCAGGCCTCCCAGGTGGTCCTGTGACCATCCCTGAATTGCAGATGAGGTGGTCAGGTTGGTGACCATCTGAATGCTGGGAGCACACCAGATCTTATCTCTCCAGGGCCTGGGAGAGAGAGAAAGCCTGGTTCTGAGCATCTTTTGACTGTCAGCGGTCCCATCCCTGGGAGGACAGGCTCCCTGGGCCTTGTGGCCACTTTTCTCCCTATTTGGCCCTAGGGGATTTCCAGACCCAAAGAAGATCCATTTCTCCCTTCCCACCCTCACCCTCAAGAGCAGCACCCTCTCCCTTAGGGCCCACTCATTCAGTGTCCATGGCAACCAGCCTCTAACCGTCTGTCCCCCACCCCAGCCCTGTACCTGCTCAGTCCAAGACTGCCTGTGACCTGGCTTGTCCCCCTTGAATGTCCTTCAAGGGGGAAGCAGTGAGAGGTGCCTGCCTGGTGGAACGCCCAGCTCTTCTTTGGGAACAGAGGTGACAGTTGGGGCCCTGGGGTCTCCTGTGCCTACTTTGCCTGAGGCCCTCTGGTCAGGCTCAGGGAAGGAGTTAGGTGTGGCCTTGCCCTCAGTGGTTCCTGGGTTGGTTGGTAAGTCAAGGCAGGCTTTGGAAGAAAAAGAAATACAATGCCAGAAGAGGAGAGAGGTCATCTTTCACACTTCCTTTCTCAGGGCAGAGGAGACTGTAGAGGCCATAGTTTGGGCTGCTGGAGGCCAAATTAGATTCCACCTTTTAAAAACACTTGAAGACTTGTGCACTAGCTAACTAGCTATATACGTAAGTATGTGTGTTTGTGCACTTGTATGCAGCGCTAGGGATCCAACGCAGGGCCCTTGCACCAACTAGGCAAGCACTTCACCACTGAGCTACATCCCCAGCCCTTGTGTAGTTTTTTTGTCCTATTTTATTTGTAGTCATTTTTGTCTCCATTGTATAGATGAAAAGACTAAGGTTCAGAAATGTGAGGTATTTATTCAGGTGCACCCAAAACAGAGCCAAAGTTCTACCCTAGGTGCTTGAGAATGAACTAGAAGCCTCCCTCCCACACTACACACAACCTCTGACTGACAGGGAAAGGCCCAGAGAGGACACAGAGGGGAATGTTGCAGGTGTAGAGAAGCAACTGGCTGCCTAGACAGGAGGATTTCTTTTTTCTTTTTTGGTGCCAGGGATTGAACCCAGGGGTGCTTAACCACATCCTCAGCCCTTTTATTTTTTATTGTGAGACAGGGTCTCGCTATCACTAAGTTGCTTAGGGCCTTACTAAGTTGCTGAGGCTGGCTTTGAACTCACAATCCTCCTGCCTTAGCCTCCCGAGTCACTGGGATTACAAGTGTGCACCACCATGCCTGGCAAGAGGAGGATTTCTGAGGGAGCACAGACATTAAGGTGAGACTGTGGGTGCCCTCTGTGTACTGGATAAGATGGAGGAGCTATGATCCTGGCAATGGATAATCTTGGTTCACAACCCAGCTCAGACTGAACAGTTTCTGGAGGCATCCTATGACCTCAACATCCTATAAAACAGAGCTTGGGGACCTGCACTCCTGGGCACTAAACGTGGTGAACTCCGGGGTCAGCCCTGCACCAGGCAATATGGGCCTATGAGTTCAAGATGCTACACACACACAAATAAAATAGCTTCCATCTCCCAAGCACCTGCCACATGCCAGACACAGCCTGCATTACCTCTCAATGCTTAGACACTCAGGGAAGGAGTCCTCATCCCCATTTCATTGTTGAGCCCACTGAGCACACAGAGAGGTAAAGAAACTGGCCCAAAGTCACACAGCTGGGAAGTGGCAGAGACAGGACACAGACCTAAGTGTCTGACTCAGAGTCAGTGCCTCTTCACCACCCCACACTCCGCTCCCGCTGCCACCAAAACAGAGCTTTAGATGTGGGGGGCATCTCTGTGAAATTTCAGGCCACAGACCCAGTCCTGCATGCTAGTGGGGCATCTATTGTCTGTCCCAGCCGGGACAGCCCTACATTTGCAGCTGTGCCAGCCTGGTGGGCTCTGGAGGACTACTTGGAAATGTCTCTGCCCTCTCCAGGGCCTTATCATCATTTCTTTACATTAAAAAAAAAAATTCTTGTGTTTTTAGTATGCAAAATTTTCCACCATCTGCTTTGCCTTGGCAGAATGTTTGCTGAAAATATCTCCCTTCCTCTCTAATTCCCATAATTTCTGGGGGCTTTGGGAGCCTCCAAGCAGAGCAGCCATAGCTCACAAGTGCTTCCCGGGCTCACAGGCTGCCTGCTGTCCTTGTGCCAGGCAGACGGATGTTGGGTGGCACAGAAGGGCATTCCCTGCCTCTCAACCAGGGAGGGGCCTCAGGGGGTCTCTCCACTGCTAGACGAGTTGACTCCCAACTGAGTTCCAGGACTCAGGCTCCTAGTGCCTGCCAGATACACCTCTTGTTTTTGGCCTCGAGAGATGTCTGGAGTCGCAGAGAGAAGTAGTGGCCAAGCAGAGCCTGGAGGCAGGTCCCCAAGGTCCCAGTGCAATAATGTGAAGCCACATAGCCCCATCCAGCCTGTTCCCTGGCCCATCCCACGTAAGGTGTCTACACAGGACAGCAGCTGCCACCTGTGTCCTTTGAGGCTGTCAGGAGAGACTTTCCAAAAAGGAAGAATCTTCCCCCCCACTTCATGTACCAAAACTCTGAGTTTCCATGGTGATCAACAAATTGCAAATCTATCCAAGAGTGAGCTGGGGGTGTGGGGATGCCAACCCATCCCTAGAGAAGTGGACACAACTGGCGCTGGGCTGTCTGTCCACTGCTAAGGATGAGCACCCAGCAGAGCAGGCCACCCTCCTGGGTGTGATGGGGAAATCTCGGGGATGCCAGGTCCCATGGCAAGTGATTAAGGAGCTCAGGACCCTGTGGAGGAGGACCAGGAGAGTCCTCCCCTCTCCCTGCCTCACAGCAGAGCTCCCTGGATCCACGCGATGCTGCCTCTCCTCGGGAAGGCTCCCGGACTGTCTTCTCCCAGGTGTTTTCCCATCCTCAATCTGAAAAATCAGGCGTGGGCAGAAAACAAGCTCTCATCACTGAGCCATCCTGGACACAGCCTTTGGGGAATTAAAGAAAACTCAGCTCTCAGACCCTTGGAGTGTGTCACGGAGGATGGAAGAGCAAGGGCCAAAAGATTTATGAGCCTAAAAGCTTTGTTAATAGACCTGGAAGATTTACGATCCCAGCTGCTGTGCAGGAGGAGAGGTGGCAGTGGCAGTCCAATGGCAAATTAGCCAAGGTTTGGGGCATCTTGGGGCAGGAAGAGAAAAAACAGCTTCCTTGACTGCTGAAGGAAGTGGGGGCTATTTGGGTAAAGGACCTTGTGGGACGCAGGCCCTCTCAGAAGCATCTTCTCCGTCAGCGACAGGAAGTGCCAAGGCCGGGCACTGGCTGACGCTTCTGGTTTGTTTCTTTCGAGTGGGGTTTATGAGAGTGGGTTAGAAATGGGATTTGGGTCTGTACCACAGAGACCTCTAAGCTGAGCCCTGGCCCCGGCTAGAAATCCCAGATACAATGAGCAAAGCTGCCTGAGCCGAGAGACAGCGCGTCTGAAAGAAACGAGTCTTGCCGACAGCTGACTGTCCCCTGCTCTGTGACGCCATTCTGAGCTCAGTTGTCATCTGATGCCGTTCCCTACTTTCCCATGGCCGGGGCCCTCTGGGGTCTGTAGCAGGAGTTCAACAACAAGCCAACTGACAATAACTTAGGGAAATTTTGTAACCCTTGTGCAGCACTGGTACCCTGTGGGGACAGGGCAGTTTGTCACCTTCACCCCATCTCCAGGGTTGTCATTTTGGACAAAACATACAGCTCACAATAAATGCTGTTCTCTCAATGGGGCATGGAACATGGGTCTTGCAGTTTTAGCCTTCTTCCAAGCTCACCTCCGTAATCAGGTACGACAGATGACAGAATGAGCAAGGGGTAGAGAAATGGGGTGAATGAACTTGCCACCATAACCTGAGTCCTGGGACAGGCCATCTCGTCATCTCCTGCTGAGCCCTTTGGCATCTGCTTGTTAGCACCAAAGGATCAGGCATTACTGACACCACAGAGCCCCACGCCCACCCCAACACCTAAGTGCACAGATGATCCTATTTATCAGCCATGGGCAAGACAGACCATTCCAAGTCAGGAGGCATAGATGGATCATGTTTAAGCATCTCTGCCAGAGAAATGGGAAAATCAACGGAGAAGTCAGTCACCTCTGCAGGGACTGTCCCACCGCGGAGATCTACAGTGTCCTGGATGTTCCATCTCCCCTGCTCTTGGGGAGGATTAGCCACAGGCATCTCTGCCTGCTGCCCACCTCCTCCCACCTGCCTCATCCAGGGACCCACGGGCTTGGTGTTTAGTCAGTCAGGAAATGAGTCAAAACTACGCAAATGCATCCAACACCCGAAAGGTCCAGTCTCGGATTCGCGTTCAGAGCTGCTCAGTCCAGGCCCTGCGAAGCAACTGAGACTGGTCAGATTCCTCAGGTACTGTGAAAGGGCACTTGGACCACCCTGGTTCTAAGTCACAAAAGACCGAAACGGCAAAGAAGTCTTCCTAGCAGGCAGGGGAGGGGAAGAATCCGAACAGAAAAGGTTAGGATTCTTGAGCAGAAAGAAGAGGGGAAAAAATAAATCAGGAAAAGTCATGTGGTCCTGGCTCACCCTCATCCATGGGTCTGTCCACAGAAAGGAGATCCGTGCAACCTCATTGGTGGGCAGGAGCCTGGCCTTGTACACAATAGGGGCCTCTAGAAGGGGGGAAGCTGGCACATCCCCCACTGTGCAGGGGGAGAACTGACAGGGAAGTGCCTGTCAGACAGGTGGGGCCCCACTGGGACCTTATCACAGGAGTCCCCACTGGAGGAACTGAGACCTTGATGGTAAGGAGGCAACTGATCCAAGATTCATTTTCATGGTGAAATTGGCAGGACGTGAGGATGACAGAGGCAAGCACCACCTGTCATCCTGCCTCCATGAAGCACCTACTGTATGCCAGCCACTGTGCTGTGAAAGACCAGGATTCGAATCTCTTCGAGCTGAAATGGTCAGCCCAGCTCTGACCTGGCTGCTTTCATCTGTGACCTGTGACTCCCTTAGCTGAAAGATGACAGAGGCTAAAGGCACAGAGACTTTCCAGAAGGCTCTAGATCCGTGTGGAAGCTGCCATTTCCCCCTCCTATACTCACAGTGGATTTCCCTAAATGACCAGGCTCTTCCTCCTGCTGAACTTTGATGCAGTCTCAGAATTCCCCACAGGCTGCTCCAGACAGGGCTTGGCAGATCAAACTATTAGCTTCCGTTGGCACAGATCAATTCTGTTTCTAATCTTATCTTCTACCGATGTGTACCTAAGGCTCGGGGCTGGGAGAAGACTGCAGAAATCTGCTTGCTAAGTGCCTAGCCCAGTGCCTATCCTCCTATCCTCCCTCTGTGACCTGTATTTTGCATTTCAAAGTAAATCAGACAAACAAGACACCTTGGAATCCTGCCCCATCCTCTGAGTCCGGCACCTGTGAGAGCTGGTGTCTGTCATTTGTCCTTATTATCCTTATATCACTTAATTAAATGTTATATAAATTGATGAAAAGAGTCAGAAAAGAGATCAGAGCTGTTTCATTAAAACCAAGATCTTGTAAAGTCTTGATAGAAGCAACTTGCTCTTTTAAAAAAAAAAAAAAATCTATTGAATTAGGTGTGGGCAGGACAACTGTGAAAAACAAGAGGAAGGAAGGGAAAAATATAGACAGATTCTGCAGTCAGATTGCTTTCCCAGTCAGTGTCTTCAGGTTCCTGCTCTGATTTCAAGAAACTGAAGCTGGAGCCGCAGACAGGGCAGCGTGGACCTGGTGGGTACAGGAAAGGCCGGTGGGCCCAGCCTCAAAGAAGCACCGAGGCCTGCCGCAAAAGGTTGGCAAATGGATGTACATTTCTATGTTTAAAATTAAAATAGAGTGTTTAAAGGATGAATATATTCTGTATTATGACGCCCACTGTTGATGAACCAGCCAAATATGGTCTCACCGAGTGCAGAAGAGACTGTTCACGGGGAGCGCTCCCTCCCTCGCCCTCCTGGGACTCCACCCCCGCCTGCGGCTCCTTCTGCATTCACAAGGCCCACTGTGAGCTGGACTGGGAGAGACTGCGATGAGAAACCCAGCCCTCTGGCTCCTGGTGTGTTCTTCCAGTGGAACAAGTATGGTCATGTGCACAGGCCTGGAGCCAGCCTGCCCAGGCTAGTTTCCCAGCTCAGGTGCGCGCCTCAGTTTCCTCATCTGTGAGATGGGATGATGATATCTCTTATCTCACAGGGTTGTTTTGAAGCCCCCACAAATTCATATGTGTAAAATCCTGGAAAGCTGCATGAGGGCCAGCTGCAACCTGATTCTTGTCCCTGCAGAGTGTCACCTTTTGCATTTAGACCTTGCCATATGGGGACCAGAGCCGTTGTGCTTGCACCAAAGGTGGTTACCAGCTTCTACCAGGCACCCAGGTTCCAGTCCTGCTACATGTGGAGATGACTAGGCAAGGGGCGAGCCCTCCCTGCGATGCTGGATGGGCTAGGCCCACATTCCATCCTCCCCACACCAGGTCTCACCTCTTTAGCAGAAAGGAGTGCCCCCCAAGAGCACTTTGTCATGGCAGGAGGGAATCCTTTCTGGTCCCCTCTATCCAAGCAGTGGCCCACAGGGGTGACCCTCTCTGCCTGTGTCTGTCTTTTCCAGTGGTTTCCAGCGACAGTGACAGTGACTCTGATCTCAGTTCCTCCAGCTTGGAGGACAGACTCCCACCCATCGGGGTCAAGAACACAAAAGGTGACAAGCCCGTGGGGGAATCAGGTAAGTGTGGGATGTAACACTGTTTCCAAAGCCCCAGGTGCCAATTAGCTTCCAGGCTGGTGTCTGATGGTTATAGATGGGGGTTGGGGAGGACCTGGGGCTGGTCCCACCAGAAGCTAAAGTCTCAGCACCACTGAAGAGCAGGGTGTGGATACAGGCTCATCTGTATCTCGGGATGCAAAGGACAAGAGGCAGGATCAGCAGGCCACGCCCTCTGCCTGTGAACCTGGGATTCCTCTCATGCTCCCGGTGAGCATTCCCCAGCTGAGATCTTTGCCTTGTGAATAATAATAAAGGCTGTTAAAGTTCCCTGAACTAGTTCTGTTCTGCCACAAAGCCACAGTGGGGTCCCCAATATGTGCCACTGCCTCCAGGTGACACTTCCTTCTCTTTAGCACAAGGGAGACAGAGAAGGTGGTCTCCAAAGTTTCCTCTGATTTGACACTGCTGAGTTCACCTCTGTGACCGTCATGTGACAGAGGGTTAACTGGAGCATTGAGGTAGAAGCAGAGAATGCCCTTCCCTTTAAACACACCAAGGATCTTCCTGGAAAAGGAGCAGCTTCATTCAGATTTATTCCCAGGTGAGAAATAGGATCTTTGAAAGAAGTTTCAGGGAGGCTGAGTTTAATATACAATTTGAGAGAGAGCGAGCACTGGCTAGCTGTATAATGACTACCCGAAACTGGAATGCACTGCCTTGGGGTGCCGTCCTGAGGCTAAGACTAGGTGATCTGCCAGAACTGGTGTGAAAGGAATTCCTGCCCTATGTGGAAGTTTGGCTAGATCAGAGATGGCAATTGCCTGGCACTCCTTTTACCACTCTCGGTCCCGTGCCCGTGGCACAGTACTAGGTGGTCATGGTTCTTTGAGCCCTGCGAGGGACTTGGAGTCCTCAGTGCAGTTTCCAAGTGGTCTGTATCAACAGGCAGAGATGATTGCAAAAGATAAAAACTGCCCCTAGATTCAGCCCCTTTGGCCCCAAAATTCCTCATTAGAGAAGTGTAAAGGGGGGCTGGGGATATAGCTCAGTTGGTAGAGTGCTTGCCTTGCATGCACAAGGCTCTGGGTTCAATCCCCAGCACCACAAAAGAAAGAAAAGAAAAGAAAAGTGTAAAGGGGCCGGGCACAGTGGTGCTCGCTTGTTATCCCAGCAGCTCAGAGGCTGAGGCAAGAGGATCATGAGTTCAAAGCCAGCCTCAGCAACCTAGCAAGGCCCTAAGCAACTCAGTGAGACCTTGTCTTAAAATTAAAAAATAAAAAGGGCTGGGGACGTGACTCAGGGGTTAAGCACCCCTGGGTTCAATCCCCAGGACCAGAACAAACAGAAAAGTGTGAAGGAAATACCCATGCCAGCCGTGGTTTCCACCCTCCTCCTTCCTCCTACCATGAGGGCTCTTATCCTCTCCCTTTACACCAACTCTCAGCTGTGACCAAGCAGGACTAGGAGACGGGAAAGGATTGGGCAAAATATTACAGGGTCCATTTCTGCTCTCGGCCATATTTGGGGAATCTTTAGTGAGTAAAGCCAGCAGTCTCCCCGTCCCTCTCCCTCACTGGATTAACTAAAATACACACCCTTTCCCACACACACACCCTCAACCTATGAAGGCAGGAAAAACTAATGTTGGTGACTTGTTACCGTGAGAAACAGCTGTGGTCCTTGCAGGTGGCAGCACGGAGTCCCCCAGAGTGGGGCTGACCCACCCGCCCAGCCTCCCCTCAGGAAGCCAGAGCAGCCTGGCCAGTGAGACTGGGACGAGCTCTGCAGACCCTCAGTGGGGCACCCCACCCTGGCCTGAGCCCAAGGGCCCTGGTGAGTACCCACTGCACCTTCCCACTCACACCTTCTCTCCCGTCTTCTGCGCCCTCCTGGGATAGCCCTGTCCTGTCACTCCCTCCTCCAAAACTGCAGGGTGGCAGTTTTTCAGTTCTTGACGTTTACCAAGTGCAGTGCCAGGCACTGGGGCAAAAGGTCAGCCGATCCCTTCCCTGCTGGCTTCAACCAGAGAGAGGAAGCCAAAATAATAAGAGCAACCATCCCATCCGTAAATTCAGCCATGGTTGTTACCAATCTCTGCTTAACAGAATGTGTCTCTGTAACCGTCATGGAACTCGTGCCCACTCCATGCCAGGCATCCAGTTCTCACCGAGCTCCATCATGCGCCAGCCTGGCCTGGGATGGGGGGCTGTGGTCAGTCCTTGCCCTTCAGAAACCTGGCCCATCAATGAGGAAGCTGAATCGCCCTCAGGCTCAGCCAGAGCGACCCAGATCCCAGGACAAAGATCTTGGGAGTGCTGGAGCCGGGAGCCCAGAACCCAGCCTGCCCTAGCTCCTCCAAGGTCAACTTTCATTCTGTTGACAGATTAGTTGGGAGCCTTACTGTCCCCATTTGATAGGAGTGGAAACCAAGGCACAGGGGTAAGGGCAAGAATCCAAGGTGCCCAACCTACTGGCCCTGGCCCAGCCCAGGATCATCATGTAGTGAAGGGGACTCTCATGAAAATCTGCACCTGCAGGGTCGGCCCCCAGCTCCCTTAAGGAAGAAGCCCTAACTGGACTGGGCACCTCCCTGGTCAAAGATCCACAGGCACGTGTGCCCAGAGCAGCAGCTGATCTCCTGCCTGCAGGGCAGGGGTCTCCTTCCAGGAGGCTGTGTGCACCCCAGCAGCCGCCCTCCCCACATGCTCCCTCTTCTGATGCTTTCCCAGGGCATTTGGGAGGGAGGCAGGTCTCCAGGCAGTGGGGGCACTTGAGTTCTTGGAATAGACCCTGTCTATTCCTCTAGCCTCCTGACGTTCTCCACAGAGGTCACTTTGGAATGAAGCAGGCCCAGGTCTAGGCCCAGCCTGCCACCCATGGCCATGTGAGTTTGGGCAAACTGTCAGGTTGAACCAAATGACACTGCAGTTTTGTAGGTCAAAAAGAAAACGTTAGCAGACCCCCTGCACAGTCCATCACCACTGAAATGTCCATCATGGGGATGTGGGGAGGTGCGATCCAGGGTCCCTGTGGGCTGCCCACCCTGAGTGGGTCCTCAGGAAATGTCCGGGAGTGACCATGCATAGACAGGGTTCCAGGGCTTAAGAAACAAATTGGAAAGGAGCAGCTTAGGAGAGGATCTATAATCCCGTGTCCATGGCTCTTTCTGCCACCCTAAGGTCACTGTGCGGTCGCAGCCCCAGGTGCGGGGCAGTTCCATTAAGGAGCCTGCCATTTTGTTCCCAGAGGTCGAGCTGTCACCGAGGAGGGAATCATGCCTGCTCATTGTGCAGTGGCCTTTCTCTCTTTCCTCCAAAGGCAAAAGACACACCCCGGCGAGTCCCCGCTGCTGATGTGGCTTCTGGGGCTTGAAGCATGGAGCAGACTTTCCAGTGGAAGATTTTGAGAGAGAGAAAGAAGAAAGCTGGAGCCAGGCTTCCCGGCTCCTTCCTGACCAATCCTTGAGCTCTCACCAGCCACCCCAGTGCCATCACCTCTGACTCAACAAACCAGTGTTTGGGGGCCGAGTCTCCTCACCCCCACCTAGTGCCTTTCTGCACCCCTCCTCTGCCAAGGAGCCCTCCTCATCCGCCACCCCCCTCCCTCCAGCCCACTCAGTCACTGACCTTTATTTATTGTCCCCCACCCCGGTTCCCACCCCCAGCCTAACCCACCTTTAAGTCTGCTTGGTTCTTGGGTTGGCTGGGAGGGCCTTCAGACCCACCTTGAGGGGCCTTCCATATGCACTGAAGTTTCTGCGGGGATGCTACCTGGGCCTTTCCCCATGTTTATATTTATGGCAAGAAGAAATACAATCCTGAGTGTCCCCCTCAATCTGAGCTTGGCCCCTCAAGGTGCGAAGGTTAGAGCCCAGAGCAGGTGGGATGAGAGATCTGTCTACCCCTTCCCCCAGCTTCAGCTCCCAGGGAGGCAAAAACCGTGTCCCGTCTTCCCCTGGGCTGGCCCAGGAGCCGGCTTGAAACCTGGCTCCTTGTTAGGTTTCTCTGAATCCCCCATTGGCCTCCCCAGGCTGTGCCCAGCCAGGGCAGGAGACTCCCCTAAGACACAATTCACTTCTCTTCAGTAGATTTGGTTTGGCATGAAAAATACTCAAAATGCCGGGAAATACTTCTGGAAAACCCTTCCCTGAGAGAATGTGTGTTCCTATGTGTTAGTACCCACACCCTCCCCTCTGTCCCCAGATACCAGTTCCCCAGGGGCCTCCTTGTCTCCACGCCAGGAGCCCTCCTGTCCCCACCTTGAGCTCTGAAACTCATGTTTCCCTGTGACATGTTATGCTTCAGAATTAAAACAATAAAGATTAGAATTTGCATTAAACAACAACATTTGCAGTGTTGATCCAAAGACCACAATTGCTTGTTTCTGAGATGCATTAGGAGAGAAATGGATTGGGCAGGGAGTGTGGTACCATTGATTTAAACTATGGTAAAAGAACTAAGCCAGATCTGTGTGTTCAGCTTTCCTGCTCCCGAAACACCTACAAGGGAGGACGCCCCCCAGGAGCAAGTCCTCTTGCTCTGCAGAATCCCCCAAATGCTCAGACCTTGGAGGCACTGGATCTCCCCAAGGTGGAGGCACTGGATCTCCCCAAGGTGGAGGCACTGGATCTCCCCAAGGTG
This sequence comes from Glaucomys volans, assembly GCA_020662805.1. Taxonomy (NCBI): domain Eukaryota; kingdom Metazoa; phylum Chordata; class Mammalia; order Rodentia; family Sciuridae; genus Glaucomys; species Glaucomys volans. The sequence goes on from JAJEJO010004390.1 coordinate 48,919, forward strand.
GATGTTCAGGATGAGCATGGTACTGGTGGAAGGAAGCGTTAAAGGGGCTGGGGGTGCAGGCTAGCTACAGTGCTTGCCTAGGCCGTGGGACGCCCTGGGTTCCATCCCCAGCAGTGAAAAAAAAAAAGAAGTTATAAAATATCTTGGCATATCACCAGCCTAGTGACTGCTCTTCCCTTACCCTGGCAAAGGACAGTTTACTGATGGCTGAAGTTGAACTAGAAAGATCCTGGATTAGGGAGCCCAAGCCCAGCCAGAGGCTGCAGTGAGGTGCTTTACTCAGATCAGGAATGTCAATGGGAAAACCTTCAGTCCCCAAACCTATTTCCCCCACCTACCCCCAAGGCAGGACACACTGAATTTGTCTCTGGGAAACTGATGGAAAAGGAGAGATGGACAGATTTGACATGGTGGGTCCTCCAGTCTAACAATGGGCCTCTACCCAGTCACCACTGGGAGGCTCCTGGTCCCCACACCCTGTCCACCTGTACAGAGCTGCCTGTGAGCCCTGTCATGCTTCACTCATCATGTGAAAAGCCAAGGGCACCCAGAAGTGGACTAAGTCCAATAACTGAAAACAGATTCTGATCCACAGGAGATAGAAGTCAGGAGAGTCCACTGAAGTTATTGTACCTGTGAAACAAAAAGTTGTTTTTGTTGTTTTAAGGTAGTGTTAGTGCTCTTGAAAATTTTAGTTTTGGAGGGTGGATACTGTGGATTCTAAACTCACAACTAAGCTACATCCCCAAACCTTTTTATTTTATTTTATTTTATTTTATTTTATTTTATTTTATTTTATTTTGGGACAGGGTCTCACTAAGTTGCTGAGGCTGGCCTCAAATTTGCAATCCTCCTGCCTCAGCCTCCTGAGTGGCTGTGATTATAGGTGTGCACCAATGCACCTGGCTGAGAGCAGAAATTTTAAAATAAGTGAGCGGGATGGACAATGAGAACAAAGAAACTCTCCCAGAAAGTAAACTACAGAAACAAAGATGTAAAAGAGGAAAAAGTCTGCTGGACTGGCCTGAGTTCCAGCAAGTTATAAAATATCTTGGCATTGAGAGGGAAAAAAAAAAGAATGATCAATATAAAAGGTTTGATAGGAACTAATAGGAACTTCAAACTGAAAAGCAAAGCAAAGGAGAGAAAATTACTGAATATTTTGCAGATGGGTACTAACAATTAGGAGCAAGAAGTTCTGGGGTTCCGTTGCATAGTATGGTGACTGTAGATTAATGCACTGTGTATTTTGAAAAGGTAGACGAAGCCAGGTATGGTGGTGCATACCCATAATCTCAGCAACTCGGAAGACTGAGGCACGAGCATTGCAAGTTCAAGGCCAGCCGTAGCAACTTAGGAAAACCCTGTCTCAAAACTAAAAAATAAAAGAGCTGAGGGGTGCAGCTCAGTGGTAGAGGGCTCCTGAGTTCAATTCCCAGCCCCACAAAGCAGGGTGGGGTGGCTAGAAAAAAAGGTTTTGAATGTTTTCACCATAAAGAAGTGATAAATATTTGAGGAGATGTAGTCACCCTGATTTAAACATCACACAGTGTACATGCATATGAAAATATCACATGATACCTCATAAATATGTATAATTCCTATGTTATTACGTGTCAGTTTTAAAAATTAAAAAGGAAATAAGCCATGCACGTAACTTAGTGGCAGAGCACTTGCCTATCATTCAAGAGGCCCTGGCTCCCATCCCCACCCACAAAACAGGAAAATAGATAAAAAAAAAAATAAAGGGGTATTTCCTAGGACTGAAGACAACGAACTCCCACAGAGAAAGAGCCCACAGTGCCCAGCACAGAGACGTGATGCCTCCCGCCAGCGCAGCCCCGGTGAACTTGATTGACAACGCCTACTAACAGCTGAGGATGCGCTGATACACCACACGCAGCGTCCCCTCACTCGCTGCAGTGGCTGAGTGGACCTTTAACATTCTTCCAGGGGATGCACGGGGGAAGGCCACGCCTTGAGTACGCCTGACCTATGGTGGTGCTTGTCATCTTTGGCTGCTCATTGGAATCGCCTGGGAAGCTTTAAATGTACTCATGCCAGATCCAATACCAGAAATTCTGGTTGAATTTTGGAAGCAGTCTTAACATCAGTAATTTTAAAGTTCACCAGATAACACCAGGATTCTGAGAGAGCTGAGAGCTCTCTCAAGAAATAAAAGAAAAAGAAATATTTTTATTTCTTTTTTTTCTTTTTTTTTTTTTTTTTTTTTTTAATTTTTATTTCCCTACTCTTCTACTAGGCTCTGGGAGACATGCATAGAATGTTTAGCTGAAAACCAGAAACAGGCTGCCACTGACAGAAGAATTGATGCAGAAATGATGATACATGTAAAGAGTGAAATATTATGCACTGATGAAAATAAGTCCATACTTAGATGAATCTCACAAACATGGTGAGCAAAGAAAAAGATGGCTGGAAAATACATTTGTTATGATTTTAAAACATGCAGAAATTTTATATATTAACTGGATGGATGGTGCCACCTATAATCCCAGCAACTCAAGAGGCTGAGGCAGGAGGATTACAAGTTTGAAGCCAGCCTGGACAAATTAGCCAGACCCTGTGTCAAAAAATAAAAAGGGTTGGGGATGTGGCTCAGTGGTTGAACATCCCTGGGTTCAATCCCTGGTACCAATACATACACACACACACACACACACACACATATATATGTATATGTGTGTGTGTGTATGTGTGTATGTGTATATATATATATAGATATAAATATATAATATACAGTGAAATACATGCCCCACCATGCCAGGTGAAACAGCAGATTGAGGACACAAC
>JAJEJO010004390.1:52132-104789 GCA_020662805.1 Glaucomys volans
CTCCCCAGTTGTGATTACAGCTTTGCCCCACCATGCCAGGTGAAACACTTTAATCGCATTCCTCTTTTCCCCAGGTTGTGTCCTCAATCTGCTGTTTCACCTGGCATGGTGGGGCAAAGCTGTAATCACAACTGGGGAGGCTAAGGCAAGAGGATCACAAATTTGAGGCCAGCCTCTGCAACTTAGTGAGTTGTCAAATAAGTAAAATAAAAAATGAAAAAGGGCTGGGCTGTAGCCCAGTGGGAGAGCACCCCTGGGATCAATCCCTAATACCAAAAAAAAAAAAAAAGCAGGGAGGTTTCAATACTCAGTTTATGTTTTCATACTCAGCAATGGGGACCCAAGTTTGTGGTATTGTACTTTATATATGTGAATATATATTACTTATTACATTTGTATTATTTTTCTGTGTCAGATCTTTTAAAGTAAGAAGCTTATGGAACTGTATCAAGTCTTTTCTATCATTATGACAAACCTGTAATTACATATGTGACACTGTTAACTACAGGCAGGACATAGTGGAGCGGATCTCTATACACTGTCCATCTGCATTCCTGAAACTTTCCACCGATTCAACAGCAATTCCCCATTGCCTCTCCCCACCCCCAGCCCCTGGGAGCCACCGTCTGCTCTTTGTTTCTATGAGGTGGAGTATTTTAGAGACCTCATGTAAGTGGAATCACTTAGCACAAGGTCCTGGAGGTTCATTCCCCTTATTGCAAATGGCAGGATCTCTCTTTTTTGGGGGTCATGGGGTGTACCAGGGATTGAACCCAGGGGCACTCCACCACTGAGCCACATCCCCAGCCCTATTTTGTATTTAGTTAGAGACAGGGTCTCACTGAGTTGCTTAGGGCCTCGCTAAGTTGCTGAGGCTGGCTTTGAACTCACGATTCTCCTGCCTCAGCCTCCCGAGCCACTGGGATTACGGGCATGTGCCACCTCACCTGGCAGGATCTCTCCTTTTTGAAGGCTGAATAATATTCCAATATGTGTTTATACCACATTTGTTTTATCCTTTCATCTCTCAGTAGACATTTAGGCTGTTTCTGTATCATGGGTACTCAGTAATGGCTTGAATAATGTATATTGGTTTAAACAATGGCAAAGCTCACTTTTACCACTTCTGTTTTACCTTTTCTTAATGTCTCTGGCCAGTAACATAAGATAAAAATAATGATAAAAGGCATGCAAACTTAAAAGTGACCAAATATTGAATCTACCCTGCATCCTTATTGGAGTCAACTTTCAGGTCTCAGTGGGAGTCTGCCCTCTCCATCAGTTCTGTGTGTGTTGTTCTCTAGTGACATGTGCATGGTGATCTTATTCCTCTCCTCTTCCCTTTGGGTCCACGTTTGAATCATGAAGACTTAAGCTTTCTTATGATGAAATTTCAGGATAATGGGAAAAAAATCCTAAAACCTTCCAAAGAGAAAAATAGATCCCATACCATACAAAAGATCAGGAATTAAAATGTCCTTGAAATTCTCAAAATAAAATTTAAAGCCACAACACAGTAAAGAAATATCCTTTTGAATTTGGAGGGGAAGTTATTCCTAATCAAGACTTTTATATTCAGCCAAATATTAGTGACATATAAAGGGAAAATGAAGGGAAATTCAGATACATGAATTCTTGAAAAATTTCACCTCTCATGCAGTCTTTCTCAGGCAGCTACTGCAGGATGTGCTCCAACCAGATAAAGAAGAAAACCATGAAAGAGGATAAAGAGGACACAGGAAAGAGGCCGAGAATGTCCAGGTGATGGTGAAGATGTGTGACTTGGCCAGATTGGCGCACAGGACAGGGAGATAGATAAGGATATACAAGAAACATGTATTTTGGGTAGATTGCACATAAGAGCTAAATCCTATTGTATTTTATAATCATATGAAATTGAAAAGTCAAGAAATAGAATCAGTGTGAGATTTAGGTACAAAGGAGCTAGAAGAATTCTTGGGGTTGCCCAGAGAGGGGCTTGAAGTAGGTAGGGAATTGCTATTCTAGATTATGAACCTAGAATTCATTGTATGGCAGTTACCCTTTTTAAACTATATACTACATTTATAACAATTAAAAAAAGTTAATGGAAAAATTCCTGGTAAACCCACAGGGCAGGGGGTAGAGTCTGTGGGAGCTCTGAGGCTGTGACTGGTGAGTGAGGCAGGGAGGCTGTGAGTTCCAGCCAGGCAGAGAAAACACAGCCTTGGGCTACCTATGAAGACCTCCTGGACTTAGGATGTTTCAACCTGCAGTTTTGGGCAATGATGAAAGCAATCCATGTTGAATGGAAAGTGGACTTCAGATTTTTAATTTTGATCTTTTTCGGGCTATCTGCATGCAGCCGGTCCTCTCCCACCATGCTGGGCAGCAGCAGTGAGCTGTAGCGCCCCGTCAGCCCCACGATCACGAGGGGAAACAACCCACACTCCGCACAGCGCGGTGTTGCTAAGCTCTGACGTCTCAGGAGGCTAGGTGTGTTCAATGCATTTTTACCTTAGGGTATTTTGGATTTAGCATGGGTTTATACGAACATAACCCCATCAAAAGACCAGAGGCTCCTGTATCCGCACACTCCATCTGGGAAACACCTAACCTGCAGGTGGCTGTTGCTTCCATTTCTAAGCTACGGGTGTTCTACCTGTCTCTGTGAGGACCAAATCCCTCTCCGGCTCCATGCAACATGAACCCCCTCATTCAGCCCCCACAGAATCCCAGGCCTGGGCCAGACCTAGCCCAGCACCGGGACCCCCACCCTGCAGCCTTGGGGTAAATTCCAAATTCATTTCCTAGAGACAGGTCCATCATAAATCAATCCTGGAAGTCCCAGTCTTAGGGTGAAGAAGGGATCAGACCCTCCCAGGGGGGCTTAGGAGAGACTTCCACAGTCAAGAGTTCTCTGTAGGCTGGTCTGAGAACCAAGAAATTCTTTCTTAACAAAAAACACTAAGTCCCAAGCAACTTACAAATTAACATTTGAAACTGAGCCTTTCCTGAAGGGAAGCAGAGAGTGTTCTGTGATGTCAGCAACAATCAGGTAGCACAAGAAGTGACCTGCTGTGTTCCAAATACCAGACAGTCCCTAAGAGAGGCAGCAGATGGCATGCTTGTGAACTTCAGACACCTGGTTTCCAGTCCCAGCCCCTCTACCTAGTAGCTAAAAGTATGGGTGCCTTGGTTTCCTCATCTGTAAAATGGAAATAATACTTTCTTCACAGGATTATTGTGAACATTGAAAACATGAAAGCTCCCAGTGACTCTGGAGGCTGAGGCAGGAGGATCACAAGTTTGAGGACAGCCTGGACAACTTAGCAAGACCCTATCTCAAAATAAAAAAATAAGAAGGACTGGGGGTGTAGCTCAGTGGTAGAGTGCTCAATACCCACACAGAGGTCCTGTCACTGACCAGCACATGGGTGGGCAGCTGTTATTTCTCCTGTAAGATCCAAATATAGCACCTTCCTTAGGCTTTGTTTTGGGATGAGATAAGGAGAGAGTACGGAGGCCGCATGGTGCCAGTTAATGTTCCTGCTCTGCCCACGGGGCTGGGGAACACTGCTGCTCCTGGCATTCATTCATACATCAGCAGTAACTGGGCACCAGCTGGGGGCCAGGGCAGGGTTATAGGCTGGAGCTTAATGGTGCACAAAACAGAGATGGCCCCTGCCCTCCTACTGCCTCTGAAACACCCAGTGGACTTTTTTTTTTTTTTTTTTTTTTTTAACCAGGGATTGAACCCAGGGGCACTCGGCCACTGAGCCACATCCCCAGCCCTATTTTGTATTTTATTTAGAGACAGGGTCTCACTGAGTTGCTTAGGGCCTCGCTAAGTTGCTGAGGCTGGCTTTGAACTCGCGATCCTCCTGACACAGCCTCCCAAGTGCTGGGATTACAGGAGTGCGCCACCACGCCCGGCTCCCCAGTAGACTTTTAAAACAGATCACTAGCCCCCTCTCCAGAGTCAGGGTCTAGATGGCTGGGCTGAGAGGTACATTTTTAAGTTCCCAGGTGGCACTGAGTTTCCCCTTGGGAGACCTCACTTTGAGAGCCACTGATGCAGTGAAACCAACGGGGGTTACCTGCATTTTCTAGGGCCAGCTTCCCTAAACCCACACCAGCTAGGGGACGTGACGTGGACACTGGCAGGGGAAGCAGGGGAGGTGATGAATAGGAGGCTGACAAAGAGAAGCGCAGCCCCCACAGGCCGAGGGATGAACCCTTGTCTGCAAATGACTTTGGGGACAGATCTGCTGCTGTGTGCCTTCCCCGGACAGATGTGCTGCCCTGAGCCGCTGCAGCCCTGGAACAAAGAGCATCCACAGCGGATTCACCGCCCACAGGCTCAGCGAATTAGAGCCATTTCCACCCCCAAAAAGTGAGGGCTGGCCTCTTTGCCTAATGGAAAACGTCCGTTGTCGGGCGTTGCCTCTCCGGGATTCCGGAGGCTGCCTTCTCGTCTCCGCCTCTCCTGTGCATCGCCAGCGCCCAGCGCAGCAGGCTGCGCGGAGAGCAGCTGCCCGGCCGGGAGGGAGGCCCGCGGAGGACTCCGGGCAGCGGCTCCCGCGCCTCCTCGGCGCCCCCGCCTCCTCGCCGACTGGGCTTTGTTTGCTGACAACAAACAGAGCCCTCAATTCCACTGAGCCAAGGCCAGGGAGAGATGAAGCATTTTGCTGTGAAGGGAAGATAATAACCGTCGTCGTAGCCACCATTTGTCGAGTCAGACACCTGCTGCGAGCTGTAGGGAAGCCTCACCAACCTAGGAGTCGGATATTTTTACTATGCCCATTTTACAGAGGAGGAAACTGAGCCCAGAGAGATCAAGAGAGCCTCCATCTGCATCCAGGGTGGTCAGATGCCAAAGACTGTGCCCTTGAGGCTGCAGTATGGGGTTGGAATTTGCATGTGAGAACAAATCAGGACACTTGGGGTTACTGAGTTGTATCAGCAGCACCGATGGAAACTTCTGGGTGGGGAGGGAAGAAATCAGCCCCTTGTCCCACTGCTGCTGTGACAACTGAGAATAAAACCCAGTCATTACACAGAGGTTTTGCCACCTTGTTGGAAATTGCTTCATGTCCCAAGGTGGCTGAGAGCCCCAGGTACTGACTTCAGTCTTTATTCATTGGGACCTGGGGGTGGGTTCAGTGAGGCAGCTGTCCTTCCCAGCCATGTGTGGGCAGGTGCAAGGGTAGATGGGGCTGAGAGGGTTCTAGGAGCTTCTAATAACCAAATAGCCTATGAAGCTTTTGGAGCCCAGGACCAACTGACCTGCATCTCACAAAGGTCTTAGGAGCTGGACCACAGATGTGTCACCTGAGCTCAAGAGGGGGCCCTGTAATGTGACAGGCCCCAGCTCATCTCAGGAGTGCCCACACCATCTCATCATCCCATGGGCACCCCCTTCTTTTTTTAAATTGGTGGTAAAACTACATGTAATTTACTATTTTAACCATTTTTAAGTACATTCACAATATTGTGTAACCATAATCACCATCCATTTCCAGAAAATATCCATCATCCCAAACTGGACCTCTGTACCCATGAAATAATGACTCTTTCCTTCCTCTTGACTTCTCCCAGCCCCACAACCAGCGGGTGTAGATGTGGCGTCCCCCAAAAACTCACGTGTGAGACAGTGCGAGAAGATTCAGAGTAGAAATGATCGGGTTGTGAGAATCCTAACCCAATCAGTGAATCAATCCCCTGAGGGACTAACTAAGGGGTAACTGAAGCGGTAGGGGTGGCTGGAGGAGGTGGGAACTGGGGTGTGGCTTTGGATATATATTTGTATGTGGCTAGTGGAATCTCTCTCTCTGCTTCCTGATCACCATGTCAGCTGCCTCCCTGTGCCACACCCTCCCATCATGACGTTCAGCCTCACCTGAAACCCTGAGGAATGGAGCACGCGGCCATCTGTGGACTAAGACCTCGGAGACCTCGGGCCCTCAAATAAACCTTCCTCCTCTACAGTTGTTCTTATTGGGTCCCTTTAGTCACAGCAGTGAAAAGCCAACTAAAACACACTGTTCCGCCTCTTCTTTTTGGACTACTCAAAGTACCTCATATCACATTGGGCCATTTGTATCTGGCTGATTTCACTTGGAATACTGTTTCCAAGGTCCATCCACATTGGAATTGCTGAATTCCATTGTATGGCTGAATGTCATGGATATGGATTTTGTATATGTGGATGGATTTTGCTTATCCAGTCATCTAACTATGAATGTTTGATTTGCTCCCACCTTTTGGCTGTTGAGAATAGTGCTTCTATGAACATGAGCATATAAATATCTGTCCAAGTCCCTGTTTCCAATTCTTTGATAAACCCACAAGTGGAAGTACTGCATCATGTGATAATGCTGTTTAAAAATTTTTTATTTGTTCTTTTTAGTTACATGTAACAGTAGAATGTACTTTGACATATTATACATACATGGAGTATAACTTCCCATTCTGTGGTTGTACATGATGTAGAATTATGTTGGTCATATATTCATATATGAACATAGAAAGGTAATGTCTGATTCAGTCCACTGTCTTTCCCATTCCTATCCTCTTCTCTTCCCTTCATTCCCTTTCATCTAATCCAAAGTACTTCTATTCTTCCCTCCCACTGCTCATTGTAAGTTAGCATCCGCATATCAGAGAGAACATTTAACCTCTGGTTTTTTGGGATTGACTTTTTTCACTTACCATGATAGTTTCCAGTTCCATCCATGTACCAGCAAATGTAAAAATTTCATTCTTCTTTGTGGCTGAGTAGTATTCCACTGTATATATGTACCATATTTTTTTTATCCATTCATCTGTTGAAGGACACGTAGGTTGGTCCCACAGTCTAACTATTGTGAATTGAGCTGCTATAAACATTGATGTGGCTGTGTCACTGTAGCATGCTGGTTTTAAATCCTTTGGTTACATACCAAGGAGTGTGATAGCTGGGTGAAATGGTGGTTCCATTCCAAGTTTTCTAGGAAATCTCCATACTGCTTTCCAGAGTGGCTGCACCAATTTGCAGTTCCACCAGCAATGTATGAGTGTGCCTTTTTCCCCACATCCTTGACAAAATTTATTACTTGTATTCTTGATAATTGTCATTTTGACTGGAGCAAGATAAAATCTCAGTGTAGTTTTAATTTGCATTTCTCTACTGGTGATGTTGAACATTTTTTCATATATTTGTAGACCAATTGTATTTCTTCTTCTTCTGTGAAGTGTCTGTTCAGTTCCTTTGCCCATTTATTGATTGGGTAAAATATATATAATATATAATGTATATATATATATTTTTTTTTTTTTTTTGAGACGGGGTCTCACTATGTTGTCCAAGCTAGCCTTGAGTTAATGATCCTCCTGCCTCAGCCTCCCAAGTAGCTGGGAGAACAGGTGGGCACCACCATGCCTGAATCTTCTGAGTTTAATTTTTCCACAACAGCTGCACCATGATACAAGGCACCAGCAGTGCATGAGAGTCTGCCTCACCTTTTGAAGCAGGGTACTGTCCTCTGAGTCTCCTCAGTAGCCCCCAGCACCTGCCCCCACTGGCTCTTGTGCACAAGAAACAGGTGACCACCAGGGAACGTTGGCTGCTCCCACCATGGCGGGCGTGCTCCTGGCCTGGGTGCTGGCTGCAGGGGCACACTCCCTGTGCGGTCAGTCACACACGGCCCCCTGCATTGCTCTCAAAGTCTGGAAATGCTTAACGATTTTGAATAAGGGGCCTCTTATCTTCATTTGATCCTGGGCCCTGCAAATTATATAACTGGTCCAAACAAGCCTGACTGTGTCTTTCTGGATGCAGCCTCTGATCAAGGCCGGAAGGAGTGAAGCCTCAAACTCTCCGCTGAGGGACAGCCTAGGGTGGTGACAAGAGCCTCTGACTGTGTGTTTGGGGACCCGGTCCTCACCTGGACCTGCTGCTAGCCCTGTGTGCTTGTCACCCCCGTCTGTCAAGGAGAGCGGAACTAGCTTTTCAATTGTGCTCCCCAGAGTTTCTGGAGCAGGAACACATGATGAGAAGATCCAGAGGGAGGGTTAGAACCGTCCCACTCCCTACTGCCAAATGGGGCTCCGTTTTGACATCCTTGCTCGGCATCGTGAAGGCGGTCAGGACACGCCACCCAGAATATGGCGCCTTGGAACAGTGAGTGTCTGAAGCCGAAGGAAGCTGAGGAACTGCAGTCAGGAAGCGCTTTTTGATCTTCCCCTGAAGCAGGTCACAAAAGCTAGGGAGGATTTTCTGGCCTTCCCTTAAAGCAGGTCAAAAGACCTGCCCTCCATTTACCCAGAGGAAAGGAGTGTCCTCATCTCCAATGACAGGACACAGAGGGGACTGGGGGAGCAGGCTGCTGTTCCCCCACATTTAGCTCCTACCCGCTTTGTCCTGTCTTGGGTCTCCACAACAGTCCACTCGTCACCAACTCTGCTATAAAAAACACTCGGATTTCTTCATTTCCTTACGAAGGTCCCAGTGTCACATAAAACTTATATTAAATAAAGGCACATACTTTCTCTTGTTAATCTGGCTGGTGTGAGATAGGTGGAAGGGAAAGATAAGTTTCCTCCCTGACAACTGGGCTCCACGGCAGGACAGACGCCGAGACTGAGCTGGGGAGTCCACCTGTCTGGATCCCCCACCCCAGGCTGCACCGACCCTGCCCTCTCCTGCTGCAGCTCGAGAAGCCACCAGCATGAGGGGACCAGGCGGAGGGCCCAGCTGCTAGAGAGGTGCCCAGGTAGGAGGCAGAAATGCAGTGGGAAGGGCCCTTACCAAAGGAGATGGATCTCACACACACACACACACACACACACACACACACTTAACTGTTTCTAAACTATTATGGCCAGTTGATCACACTGCTCACCCAAGGACCAGCTAAGGATGGCTCTTCTGCACAGGTCAGGGATGAGACCAAAGGGAAACTTGGCCTTGCCCAGCCCATGTGGAGGGAAGGACCCCGCCAGACCCTGTAGACAGAACATCGGCAGATGCCCCACCAAGGCTAGATCCTAGTGTCCCCTGCAGAAAAGGGCCTCTGTGCTCCTTCCCTCCTCCCTTTTCCTAGGGCTCTCCAGCACCCCCCAACCTCCACCTCCACCCCACCTGCTGCACCAGCCCCACCCCCAGGCCGTGTTGTGCAGAAAGGGAAGGAGAGCATTGTCCCTGCCCCACCCACCTCTATGCTGCTCCACAAGGAGGGAGAGAAGAGCAGGTGGGAGGAGGGGAGAGGTAGGAGAGAGCTCCAAGAGCCCCAGCATCCGCCACAAACTCCCCTCATCTTCACGAAGACAGGCCGAAGCTCTGAGCCCTTTGATGCAGACCCCAGGATGTCGGCAGCTTCTTCAGTGCCAATTACTGGAGAAATAATTCAGTGTGCTCACCCCCTGCATCTCAGCAGACACTCTTTGGGGACATTTTAAGTCTGACTGTACCTGCTGAGCAGCTGACAAGTGAAGCCTCTCATCTCTCCCGCCCTCTCTCTTTCCTCCCTCCCATCTCCTCCCTCTCTCCCAGCCTCCTTCAGGGAAAAGGGGACCCAAAGCTGGGTGGTGTGAGCCCTGCCCCCAGGGCAGGGCCTGCAGATCAGTACCCTATACCACCTTCCTGGGCCATGCTTCTAGATGTGGTGGGGCGAGGCCATGTTCCCTCTCACCCCTGACTTCCGCTGGCCCCTTAAGCACAGAAGCCATGTCTTATTCATATTTGAGTTGCTGGTTAGATATCTAGAAATATTGCTGGATGTATGTATGTATGGATGAATGGATGGATAGGAAGGCGGATGAGCAAGTACGTTGATAGATGGGGAGTGGATTGATGGGGCATTGGGCAGATGGATGGAAAGATTGGTGGATGGCTATTCTCAGTGGATCAGTGTACCAAAGGACAGAAGGATGGATGCTGTCCCATTGGGAGGATGGATATGTGCGTACATGCGTGGAGAGACTGTTAGATGACAATAACCCCTGGCCTGACTGCTCTCCCTCCCTAGGGAAAAGACATCAGCTCACGAACCCAAACCTATACTTCCCACTTCTCAAAGCTGCAGATTTGTGTGTGTGTGTGTGTGTGTGTGTGTGTGTTGCCAGGGATCGAACCCAAGGCCTTGTGTTTACAGGGTAAGCACTCTACCAACTTAGCTATACCCTCAGCCCCAAAGCCGTGGATTTCTGACCTGGGACTCATTCAGCTCAGAGCAACTGAAAGTCTCCAGAGAGAGCCGATTTTGAAACATACCCCCCAGGCCATCGAGGACCCAGTTTGGGAGCCTTAATTATGATGTGGCCTGGGGACCAGACCAGGTCTCTAAAGCAGCCACTGCCTAAGGAGAAGAGTCACGGTTTGGCCTGCTTGCCTTTCACCTACCCACCCAGATTGGCTCAACAGGAGCTGAGGGGCTCCTGGTGGAGAGGGCCTGTGTTGGGTTGCTGGCTCCTTGTGCCTCTACCTGCCTCCGGAGCCCCCCCTCCAGAGTTTGCCTAATCCCTCCTGATGCCCTACCTTAAACCCCACAAATTCTACCCATCAAAACCACTCCCGCATTCCTTGTGTCAATCAGAAACCCTGAAGTGGTCGTGAGGCTGAGGATTAACTGGGATTAACTTCACATGTTCATTAGTCAACCCTAAATGTACATGCAGATCTCCACAGAAATTCACTCACACAGGATTTTAAAATTAATCATTCAAATATGCTGTGGCGCTGCTCCCCTGACACGGAGACCTCCGAAGCAGGTGAGTATGGACAGGTAGCCTTGCCAGTGTGGGGCTCAGCTTAGGGGGAGTCAATGTGCTCCAGGGGCTCCTGGCCCTAAAGTTCTGTGACTTGGTCGTATCTCACCCCTGGCAATGGGGTAAGAGCAGGCCTGGTTCCCAGGCCCCTCAATGGCAGTGACTGGGGACAAGACCATCACCCAAGCCCAAAGAAATAACCAGACTACTGGGCCCAGAGCCATCTACCTCTGAAAGAGCCTGAAACAGACCACGAAAGTAGCCTTTCCCAAGCTTAGGGCCTTCCAAGTCTCAACAGGTAATTCAACACAATTTCATGTGGAACATGCTTGGATTATCTGAACAGGTGGCCCCACATTTCCTTTTGAGGAGGAAACTTTGCTTAGGAAAATACTTTTATTGATCTTTATTTTTTTTTTTTTCATTTTTTTAGTTGTAGGTGAGCACGATACCTTTATTTTCTTTTTATGCAGTGCTGAGGACGGAATCGAGGGCCTCACACATGCTAGGCTCTACGACTGAGCCACAACCCCAGCCCAGGAAAGTACTTTTATTTTTATTGTTATTTTTAAGAGGCACGGTCTCACTATGTTGCCAGGCTGGCCCTGAACTCCAAGGCTCAAAAACTCCCCCTGCCTCAGCCTCCCAAGTAGCTGGGACTCCAGGTGTGCACTGCCACACCCGCCCCAGGAAAACGCTTTAAAAGGCTGACTATAAATGAGCCCAAGAGCACATATCAGCAGGGCCGCAGAAGGGACAACAGAAGGAACAGCATTTAGAGGAAAGAAAAGTCAGAGAGATGGGGAACTCTGCAGTGAAGCCCCACTGCCCCCCACATCCCATGCTCCCCAAGGTGGCAGCAGGACGAGAGTGTCACATTCCATGTGACAGTAATTCCACTGCAGTGATGTCAACCCTAGATGTCCACCAAGTCTCCCATGCGCCCTGACGCCTTGTGTAAATGGATTTGAGGGCAGAAGGGGTTGTGTGACACATCCGTGTCTCTATGATTCAGAAACTCGGATGATGTGGACCCTTCTGTCCACCCCCACGGCAGAGTTAGCTCAGACAAAGCTGACCTCGGCATAGGGCTGATGCAAAGAGCTCCAGCCATTTGCAGAAAGTTTTGCAAGGCCTTTGGCCTTCTCCAGGACACGGATGTGACTCTGGTGGCACCTTATGTAGAATGAGGACCTTGAAGGCCACAGCCAGGATAACTGAGCCACATCAGTTTGTTTCTTTGGGGTACCGGGATTGAACCTGGAGGGGATCTACCACTGAGCTACATCCCAAGCTAGCCCTTTTTGTTTTTTGTTTTGAGACATGATCTCAGTGGGTTGCCCAGGTTGGCCTTGAACTTGAGGTCCTCTGCCTCAAGAGGACCCAGGCGCTGGGATTACAGGCATGCACCACCGCGCCCAGTACCATCCCAGTTCTCCCAGAACTTGGGAGTTTCTTGAGATGCTGTATTTTCAGGGGTAAAACCAGGAAATTCCCCAGGCAACCTGGAGAGAATTGATCACCCTGAACAGCTGGCACCTGGTACTCATGCTCTCCGGGTGGAGGCCAAACCCAGCCTTATGTACTTCACCTTAGGCAATAATCCCCATAACACTGGGAGGTGGATGGTATCCACTCTCTACACCACTTCACAGCTAAGAAGTTGAGACTGGGAGAGGTGAAGCAGCTGACAGAAGACAGCCTCCTTAGCAAGTGGCAGAACAAAGATTCAAGATCACAATCCCTGTGTTGCCAGGTGCAGCAGAGGGCGTAGGCCTGTGATCCCAGCAACTCCAGAGGCTGGGGCAGGAGGATCGCAAGTTTGAGGCCAGCCTCAACAACTTGACAAGACTCTGTCTCAAAAAAAAAAAAAAAAAAAAGCCGGGCGTGGTGGCGCACGCCTGTAATCCAAGCGACTTGGGAGGCTGAGGCAGGAGGATCACGAGTTCAAAGCCAGCCTCAGCAACTTAGCGAGGCCCTGAGCAACTCAGTGAGACCCTGTCTCTAAATCAAATACAAAATAGGGCTGGGGATGTTGCTCAGTGGCCGAGTGTCCCTGAGTTCAATCCCTCATCCAAAAAAAAAAAAAAAAATCTGTGTTTAAGCTGCATGCCCAAGTCAGTCAGCTTTCTGTCACTGTGACAAACTACCTGTGATAAACAACTTAAAAGAACAAAGATTTATTTCTGGTCACTATTTTAGAAGTTTCAGTCTTTGTCACTTGGCCCCATCACTTTGGGCCTTGGAGAGGCTGAACATCACAGTGGGGAGCACGTGGTGGTACAAAGCTGTCACCTGATGGCAGCCAGAAGCAGACAGAGGGAGGAGGGGCCGGGACCCCAATACCTCAGTGACCTAACTTCCTTCCTTTAAGAGGCCCACCTCTTGCAGGTTCTACCAACTCCCAGTAGCACCAGCCACTGGGACCAAGCCTTCAACAAGTCTTTGGAGGACACCTAGATCCAAACCATAAAATCACTCATGGTTGCACATTTGTAACCCCAGCTACTCAGGAGTTGACACAGAAGGGTCACTTGAGCCCACAGCCTGGGCAACAGTGAGACCCTGTCTCAAAAAAAATGGGGAGCGGGCTGGGGATGTGACTCAGCGGCAGAGTGTTTGCCTAGCATGTGTGAGGCACTGGGTTCCATCCTTGGCAGCACACAAAAATAAACAAATAAAATAAAGGCATGCTGTCCATCTACAGCTAAAATTTTTTTTAAGTATTTAAAAGAAGAAAGCAAAAGGGCTGGGTATATAGCTCAGTTGGTAGAGTGCTTGCCTTGCAAGCACAAGGCCCTGGGTTCGATCCCCAGCACCGCAAAAAAAAAAAAAAAGAAAGCAAAAGAAGGAAGACAAGAAAGGAAAAATACATTTCCTAACCTAGGTAAAGCGTCCTGAGATGGCCCTGTGCAGTGGCTCATACCTATAACTCAGCAACTTGAGAGGCTGAGGCAGAAGGATCACAAGTTCAAGGACAAGCTGGGCAACTCAGCAAGAACCTGTTTCAAAATAAAATAAGAGGGCTGGGGTTGTGGCTTAGAGGTAGTGTGCTTGCCTAGCATGCATGAGGCCCTGGGTTCGATCCTCAGCACCACATAAAAATAAAGGTATCCATCTACGCCTAAAGAATATTTAAAAAATAAAAAATAAATAAAAAATAAAAATAAAATAAGAAGGACTGGGTAAGTAGCTGAGTGGTAGAGCTCTTGCCTAGCATGCACAAGGCTCTGGGTTTGATCCCCACCACCAAAAAAGGAAAAAAACCTAAACCATAATACTCATCTACTCAGTCCCCTGAAGATACTCAACTTGCAGAAAACTGAAATCGGTATCCTCAGCGTGACTCTGCACCCTGGCCCAGGGCCTGGTCTAGAAGGGCCTGCCTTTTCTGGAGCCCCCTCCCCATTCCGGCCAGCGGCTCTGCCTTCCTGGAATACCAACCCCTCCCCAGCTGCAGTTCCCAGCAACACTCAGTCACTCCCACCCCCAGCAGCCCAGCAGAGCGGGGCCTCCACAGCACACCTGTCCCCGGATTCAGAAGAAATGAAAATGCCCCCTGACTTCTGTCCTTAGCCCCCTCCCCACTGTGTTCCAGCCCCCCCCACTACACACACACACACACACACACACACACACACACACACACCTGCAGGCAGCACCTTCCACATCCCCTTGAAGGCAGGAAGCAGCATTTTCCCGCGCAGGCTGGGGATTTCCAAGCTGGGAATTCAAACAGCTCAGCACGGAATAGGCTCAAACAGGGTCAGCTACTGGAAATAACAAGATGATAAATTATTCCAGGAAAAGAGCGATTTTCCTTATACCCTGCTTGACTCAGAAACGCAGTGATTGTGGTAGAAATCGGAGGTGTCAGAGCTGGTACCCGGGGAAAAGGAAATGAAAGCTTTCGGCCGGTGCTGTCAGAGCAGCCCCCAGGTGTGAAAAAAGAGTGTGAGGTCAATCCCAGGCTGGCCCCAAACTGGCCTGTCCTCCTTAGTGACCCCAAGCAGCAGGACCTACCACCAGCTGCCAGAAGAGGCCAGGGAGTCAAGGACAGAAAACTTCGGCCTTGAGGTCAGACAAACTGTTCTCTTCCCAGCACTGACTCTAAGCTGTGTGATCTTACAGGAGAAACTTAACCTCTCTGAGGTGAGCTCCTGTCCTGCACAGCACTGCTCATTCTGGGGTCCTGGTCTGACCTCCCACCTCCCACCCAGCCACTCACCCTGGGGTACACTCCACTCTCTAAACAACTGATGTTTATCCTTTCCTTTGTCTGCTTGAATTTTATTAGGCTTTGTGATTGCTTTTTAGACAGTTTTGTGGAAAGCTGTTTTTCCTCCTGGTTCTGGGGATCGAACCCAAGGCCACACCCATGCCAGCAGGGTTGCACCCCAGCCCCTATGGCGATCTTTCCAAGGATTAGTAGCGCTCCCTTTTCCCAGACAAACATATAAATGTCTTGTAAAACTCTGATTTCTCAGGGTGCTTTGGAAAAAGGAAGAACTGTGCCCCCCTGCTGAGTGGCCCCAGGGAGGTGGAGCGACAGTCGTCTTCCAAATAAATACATTAAGAGATGAGCCCCAGCCAGCCTCCTTTGGACTCAGCAGTCCATAGCCCTGGGGAGACCGGGCCTCCGCTGGTGGACGGAGATAAACAAGCTCCACCAAAGGGTTGCTCTGCACTTGCCGGGAGACCAAAGCGGCTCTGAGCTGAGCTGGCTCTACCCAGTTTTGACTGTCTAGAGGCCTTTGATCCCTCCACTTCCCACGGACCGGCTGAGTTCCCTTGAAGTTTAACTGCTGGATAAGAAAAAGAGTTTTCCTCTATTTGTTGTTGACTCAATCCAGAGTCTGAGCCTGTAGCATAAAGATTTTTTAAATCCTGGGTAGGATTTCCTCAACTAGATTGGGCAAATACAAGCATGAAACTCAGGGGACAGAGAGATGCCAAAGACAAAGAGCACCTGATCCCAGGCACAAGTGGACTGAGCAGAAGTCTCAAACTTGAGGGGGTCTGTAGGCTGGAAAAAATCTTCTCCAAATTTGGGGCCTGGCATGTCCACATTTTTCTTTTTTTTTTTTTTTTTTTTTTCTTTCTTTCTTTCTTTCTTTCTTTCTTTTCTTTCTTTCTTTCTTTTTCTTTCTCTTTCTTTCTTTCTTTCTTTCTTTCTTTCTTTCTTTCTTTCTTTCTTCTCTCTTTCTTTCTTTCTTCTTTCTTTCTTTTTTTTGGTGCCAGGGATTGAACCCAGTGGTGCTTAAACTCTGAGCCACATTCCCAGCCCTTTTCTTTTGTTTCGAATTTTTATTTTGAGACAGGGCCTTGCTAAGTTGCTGAGGCTGGCCTTGAACTTGCCATCCTCCTGCCTCAGCCTCCCAGGCCACAGGGATTCCAGGCATGCATGACCCCACATTTTTATCTTGCCAACTAAGACTACAACCATCGCCACTGTATAAGATCATACTCACTTTGGGAGAGAAACAGGGGAAAGTAGAGAAAAGGACGTTTTTTAAATTAGGAGAATTTAACCTTGTGAAAAGTTGCGCCACTGTCCTCTGCTTTTCCCACTTTGTCATAGCTGGGGAGGAGTTTCGCCATGACCCAGTCAGCTTGTCAGCTTTTGCAAACGCGGGGGCAGGACTCAGTCATGGAGATGGGAATCCAGAACTCCCAAGTTCCAGGCCTGGGGTGGCCTCTGTTTCTGCATTGGCTGGGTCGGGGGTCCTCTGTGCCTGGTGCAGAGGCCAAGGGGGGTAGACAGCCAGGGTTCGAAGCTGAGCCTCTGTGCTTTGGCTTCCCCCCCCTGGGACTCGGAATGAGGCCGGGTGGGGGCCGCAGAGCATGCCAGTCCTCGCGGGCTGCTGCTTTTGAGTTGGAGCTCCTACAGCCCCTGCAGCTCCGTGAGGCTCGAATGAGTCAGGGACAGGGCTGATCTGCAGGGTGGAAGCATCCCGGCCAGTGAGAAGGGCGGGGGGATTTCATTCCTGGCAACATGGTCCCCAGAGATCACACCCAGTGCTGTCTCCCAGGTGCTGAAACATTATTTTTGGAAGGCTCGCAGCACACACCTGGGTGGAAGAGGGGGTGGGGCCCTGAGGCCCAGCCCCCACAGCAGAAAGGTACCCCTCAGAGAAGGACCGGATAGAGGGGCCACAGGGGACTCCAAGAAGCTGAGCTCCCATCCCCCACCACACATATACCTCCATCCTACTTTCACCCACATATCTGTACACACACACACACACACACACACACACACACATTCTCTTAAACCTAAGCAACAAAGGACCTCTGAACACCAACTCCGATTAGTGAATGTTTGTTCAGCTAGGTGTGTGCATGGACGTGTGTGTGTGTGTACATGCCTGGGTGTGGGTCTGTACTGGTGTGTATGCACACACACCCACATGCATCCACAAGGCCACATGCATGCATGTGTACACACCATCATGGGTGCACACCTAGTGTAGGCACATGTGCCCAAAGAGGTCTAGATCCACACAGGCACACACGCCTAGTGTGGTATGTCAGTGTATTTGTGAATATATGTATGAACATAAAAGAATTCAAAAGTCTGTCCCCATGTCCACCCCTATCATCCATCTGCCTCCTTTCTCTCCCTGTTTCCTTTTCTGTTGTGAAGAAGGAAAGGTGGCAGAAGAGAGTAACCAGGAGCCAGTTGAGCTTGGGAGTCACCAGACCTGGTCCAAATCCAGCCCTGCCACTTCCCATCCCAGTGGTGCTGAGCAGGTCATGTAACCTCCTGAGCCTCAGTTTCTCATCCTTACTGTGGGATCCCAGTGTCTGCCTGATACACAGCAGAAAACCACGTGAGTTCAGAGGGACCACGTCTTGGGACCAAATGGCTGCTCCACCCAGGGCCAGGCTGCGGGGCTCAATCTGTTCTATCAGTTTCTGGCAGGGTGACCTTGGGTCGTTCCTTGCCCTCTGTGCACCTCCCTGTCACTGTCTCCAAGACTATGTAGCTTTCTGAGTTCCCAGGGAGGTGAAGCACTCAACATCCTCAGAGCAGTGATCCCCACCTATGAGGTGCTTTCTAAGGGGTAGTTTTTAAAGATGTGCATCAAAAGCATCTAGGGCCAAGCTGGATGTGGCGGCGCACACCTACAATCCCAGCACTCGGGAGGCTGAGGCAGGAGGATCGAGAGTTCAAAGCCAGCCTCAGCAACTTAGCAAGGCCCTAAGCAACTCAGCAAGACCCTGTCTCAAAATAAAATATAAAAAGGGTTGGGGATGTGGCTCAGCAGCTAACCGACCATGGGTACAAACCCCCGTACCAAAGGAAAAAAAAAAAAAACACATTTAGAGCCAAAGAGAAAACAAAAAGCAAAGCATTTAGACTTTTTAGGAGAGATGGAAATGTTCTAAAACTGGATTGTGCTGATGGTTGCACAGCTCTGTAAATTTACTAAAAATCATTAAATTGTACATTTGGAATGGTTGAATTTTATGGTGTATAAATTATACTTCAATAAAGCTGTTTTTAAAAAGCATTTAGAGTTGACTGGAAAAACAACTTTACAGAATAATATATACAGTGCTGCTGCCTTTTATGCAAAGTTTCAGCTATATAAAATAAATACTTCTCTAATACAAACGCATTAGTAAAAAACATCACAGGCCATCTAGAATGATACAGGTAAGTGTCATAACTGCGCTTTGTCCCCAGAGCTGGATACAAAAGGGGAATTTTTTATCTGTAATGTTGTGTCGTATATATTTTTGAAAGACCAAGAAAATTAGGCTGTAGTATCATAAACATCAGAATATAATAAAGAGGCCAGGCACGATGGTACACGTCTGCAATCCCAGCTGCTCAGGAGGCTGAGGCAGGAGGATCTCAGAGCCAGCCTCAACAATTTAGCAATGCCCTAAGCAACTCATTGAGACCCTGTCTCTAAATAAAATACAAGAAAGGGCTGGGGATGTGGCTCAGTGGTTGAGTGCCCCTGGGTTCAATCCCTGGTACCAAAAAATATATATATTTTGGGGCTGAGGATGTGGCTCAGTTATAGAGCACTTGCCTAGCAATGCATGAAGTCCTGGGTTCAATCTCCAGTACTAGTGAAAAAAGAAAAACATTATACAAATATGCAAATAAAGTTGGGGTGGGGAGGCATGTGAATGAGAGGGCTCATGGGTAGAGTGAGGGGAATACAATTCTCTTTTTCATCACTTGGGTGTGATTATGCTGGTGTATGCTGTGTAACTAGTCATCCATTACACCATGAATCTACTTTGTTCTTGTTGTTCTGGGGATTGAACCCAACAGGGCTTAACCCGAGCTATGTCCCCAGCCCTTTTTTCAGTTTTAATTTTGAGACAGCTAAGTTGTTGAGGCTGGTCTCAAACTTTCAATCCTCCTGCCTCAGCTTCCCAAGTGGGTGGGATGACAGGCATGTGCCACTGTGCCCGGTGTGGAGTGTTTGTGTGTGTGTGTGTGTGTGTGTGTGTGTGCGTGTGCACCCATATGCACATGCACACTAGGGATGAAACCCTGGATTTTATGCATGGTAAGTATGTCCTCTACCACTGAACTACACGTCCAACTCTATAGTCATAATTTAAGTTAAAAAATCTTTCTAAAAAAAGATGAAAATATTCATTTGGTGAGCACATTTTGGGACATTATGTTACTCTCTATACTCTTATTACAATTCAAAATAATTCAAACAAAATAATGGCCTGCCTTGCAGGACAGGCTGAGGGCTGTATGGGGAACCAGGCACTTTCAGGAGGACACATTGAAGTGCCTGGGGAGGGAGCGGGAGGTGGTGGGGCATGGGGGCACCTGCTAGCCCCGCTCCTCAATCAGGGCCCCCAGGGCTGCTGCGGCTGTCCCCACCCCCATGGGAGCAACCTGCCCATCAGGCTCCCAGACGACCTGAAGTGCCAGTCAGACGCTCAGCAAAGGCCCTCAGACAGCCTCCCTGATTTCCCAGGCTCTCCACGTCCTCGGCTGATGGATGGCCCTCCACGCTCCCGCCCGCCTCCCTCTAAATCCTGCTGTCTCCAAGGCCACCCGCTGGAGTGGGAGCATGCAGGCAGGGAGGAGCCGAGCTGGATGGGGCTTGTGGGCCTCTGCTGCCCCGCCCACAAGCTGCCCTGCCTGCAACCCTGTGGTCTTTCCACAGCTGCCCCTGTGCTCAGAGGCCTCCCGCTACCCACCACGGGCCAGGCCAGTGCTAAGTCCCTGTCCCCTGAAAGCTTGCCAACAATAAAAAAACAAGACAGAACACAGATGCCCTTAATGGGTTCCTTGGGCCTCTCCCAGAGCCTCGTCTTGAGCTGAGGCCTGAAAGGTAAGAATGACCCACCACAAGGTGATTTGGGACAAGGACATTCCAGGAGGAGGTAGCTAGTGCAAAGGCCCTGAGGTAGGCCTGGGCTTTAGTCTGTGAGTCTGGGCAGGCATGAGAGAGGGGAGAGTGAGATGAAATAAATGAAATAGGTTCTTCCCAGGCACTGAGTTTCTCTGCCAAGGCCCTATGAAAGGGGGCTGAGATAAGGTCACCACCAGTGCTACTTGAACTCAGATGGGGCCAAGGAAACAGTCCCTAAAACAATGACCTGTCAGCCTCACTGGGGTAGACTTCGTGCTCTAAACCAAAGGCTGTGCCCAAAGAATCTAAGGGCAGGATCACCCTGCTTTGCCTCAAAGTTACTGTGTGACCTAGGGCGCCTCTCTGGGCCTCAGGGTCCATGTTAATAGAGGTGTCCTATTCTGTGGAAACCTGCTTGATCTCCAGCTTCAGAAGGTGGTGGATTCCAGGCCTCGTTCTCATTCTCCCAAGGGTTACCAAGGCAATTAGATTGGACTCTATAGCCCAGGGCCCACATAGATGGACACCTTCAGTTCTTCAAGAAATCAGACACTTTGGGAAGAGAGACACTTGAATGATAATCATGGAAAGCAGACGCGACACACCGGGGGGCCCTTCTGGAAAGTTCACCTGCAGGGGCTTTGCAAAGGAAGCCATGCAGCTGAGCAGGGAGGGCAGCTCAGGAGTGCGCCAGTGGTCCAGGCTGGTGAAGGGGACCCAGCAGGCAGCGTGGTACCGGCAGAGGATCGGAGGCTGGAGCCCACAGGAGTCTGAGCCCTGGGCTGTGCATCCAGAGCCTCAGGACCCTATGCCCAATGCAGACCAACACACTGCCCACACTCACCCGAAAGGCAGGAGAGCCCACATCAGCACCAGAGAGGCCACTGGCAGCCATTCTCTGCCCATAGGGCCCCTTTGCTCCCTGAGCTCCAGCCAGGACCAGCCACATGCTGATCACCCCACTGCCTTCTCTGCAGGGCTCGAGTGTGGCCCTTCCTTCTGCCTAGACCCCTTTCTCCCTCCACTCCCTCTGTTGAGCTCTTTTTCAGTGTTGGTAGTTGAGGACTGAGGACAAAGCTATGCCTCCGGAGCTGGCCAGGAAGCCCTCAGGACAGAAGAGGGGGCAGGGCCCCAGCAGGCAGGGCAGGGAGGCAGCGGCCACCAGCTGCTACCCTGGACTACCCTGGGCTGAAGGAGGGAGCTGTGAGGCCTGGCTTGCAGCAGGGCCCAGAGAAGAGAGGGTTGGCGCAGCTCTGGCAGGGGCTGCTGAGGATGCTAAGCAAACCTCAGCTGAGTGCCACCCTCCCTACCACCCCTACAAGGAGGTAGGCTCTGCCATCTTTGGTCTAAATGTGTTTGGCAAACTTAGCCTGTTATGGGAGCCAGGGAACAGGTGACTGTCACAGCCCAGGGATGATGGTGATCAAGGGGTGGACTCTGGAGCCAGATCCTCCAGCCTCAAATGTTGGTTTTGTCTCTTTGTAGTAAGGAAAGCTTGGGCAAGTTTCTTAATTTCATTCACTTAATACAATACATTTTATTGCAATAATTCTATGTTCCTTTCCATGTTCTACTGTTGTTGGGATAAAGCTCTAACCTGGGTACTTTTGCTTCTTATTTTTATTTTTTGCAGTACTGGGCAAGGAACCCAGGACCTCCCCCGTGCTAAGCCTGCGCTCCACCACTGAGCTACGTTCCCTGCCCCCGGAGGCATTTTTTAAGTGAGTCCATTTAAAGAAACATAAAAGTAAAATATGGTGCAGGTCCAGGTGAGAAAGTGGTTCAGAAGCAAGGGACCTGAGCAAATGCCCTCCTGGGGGGCTCACCTGTTGGCTGTGCTTTGAGTTTTCAGGCTCCTCTGACCCTGGGATAGATACCCAGAGGGCTTGGGGCAGGTGCAGAAGTGCCTCCCAGTGGACAGGAGAGAGGTGAGGCTGGACTTCTGGAGGGTCATCAGCAAGGGGAGCATGAAGGTGCATCTCCATGTCTGGTCCCCTCCCCCGTCCCCACCCCAGGGGGCTGAAGATGAGATTTAGGAAGTAGTGTGCACAGGACGCAGCAGGGTGCCATGGGAGAGGGCAGCTGGAATGAAGCCATTGCTGAGGTGCCTCAGGACTGAGGCCACCAAAACTGATGCTGGCAAAGGCATCAGGGTGGGTGCGGAGGCTGCAGGGTGGGGGGGGTTGTCTCCAAGGGGGTGTGGCCCACGGTCATGGGTGGCGCTTCAAAGAAAAATGGGAGGACGGCTCAGCTAAAGGACAGCAGGGGACCTGGCTGAGGCCAAATGGTGGCAAGGCCCAGCTGAGGTGGAGTCTCAGGGAGGCGGGGATCTCTGAGGCGCGGGGCCAGGGCTGAGAGCATGGAGGAAGGAAGGAAGGGGGCTGGGACAGCACAGCCCTGCAGGGGACAGCCGGGCCACTAGATCAGTGCAGGCAGGAGCTAAGCAGTGCTCAGCCAACTCAGGGCCACGGAGGCTGGGATGCCCACCGCGAGGGAGGCCCCTGGGGAATCCCAGCTCCCCTCCCATGGAGGGTCCTGCCTGGCCACCCAGTGTCCCATTCCCACCCCCTCAATCCCTGCTGCCTGGATTAAGGCTTGCCTCTGGAGCTGTAGACTCAGAGACAACATGTTCAACAATTATTACTTTTCAGATGATGCAATTAATTTTTTTTCACTGTGGGCTTCATTTTTTTCCTACATTTTTGATTGTGGTAAAATAGACTTAACAAAAAAATTTATCATCGTAACTATTTTTAAGCATACAGTGCAGCAGCCTGAAGTATGTCCACAATGTTGTGCAATCATCACCAGAACCTTTTCCAGAACCCTTGCTGGAATCCACACTTGTTAAACAATAACCCTGTCTCCCCCGCAAGTCCCTGGTAACCTCTATGCTGCTTCCTGTCTGTGCATCTGCCTATGCAAGGGCTTGTTTTGTTGCTGATAATACGTGTATGCGGTGGAAATGTGCAGCGGGAAAGTTCCCTGTGCCCAGTTCCCTTCCCAAATGAGCTGATGTTATCAGTTTCCTATTTCAGAGGTTTTCTATGCATATATTAAAAAGTATATAAGTGTGTCCTTTTATTTATAGACAAAGGGAACACACTGTTTCATGCCTCTTGCTTTTTAAAATTTTTTTGTAGTTATAGATGGACAGAATGCCTTTACTTGTTTATTTTTAATGTGGTGCTAAGGATTGAACCCAGTGTCTCTCACATGCTAGGCAAGCGCTCTGCCACTGAGCTACAGCCCCAGCCCTATCTTGCTTTTTTGTTAATGATAAATTTGAGAGATAAAAAGACATCAGAATATCAATATACCTTTTCTATCAGTCTGTATGGAACTGCTTCATTCTTTTTAATGGCTGTGTAATGTTCCATCATACAGGTAGGTGATGCTGTCGTTAACCGGTCCCTTATTGGAGAGACTCTTCTATTTTCAGTTTGTTACACTTATCTATTGACTGCACATGCCAGCCTTTAGCAGCAGAAGTGAATTAGCACCTAGTTAGAAGAACAAATTAAATACAAGATATTCTCTTCCCAGCAGATTGGGAGGCTGAGGCAGGAGGATTGCAAGTTCAAAGTCAGCCTCAGTACTTAGTGATTAAGCAACTTAATGAGAGCCTGTCTCAAAATAAAAAATAAATAAATAAAAGGGACTGGGGACATGGCTCAGTGGTAAAGTGCCAATCCCCAGTATCAAGAAAAAAGAAAAGAAAAAGAAATACTCTCTTACATTTCTCAGATTAGCAAAAATTCAAGTCTGACAATGCCAAATGTTGATGAGGATGTACAGAAACTGAAATGAAAGAAAGAGATGACTGGCAAGGACAGAAATGGTTTAATTGATTTAGGGAGCAATTTGGCAATATCTGGTACTGCAAGATACATAGTCCTTTAGTTCAACAATCCCCTGTGCTGGGCGTGGTAGCACACACCTGTAATCCAAGCGACTTGGGAGGCTGAGTCAGGAGGATCACGAGTTCAAAACCAGCCTCAGCAACTTAGCAAGGCCCTAAACAACTCAGTGAGACCCTGTCTCTAAATAAAATACAAAATAGGGCTGGGGATGTGGCTCAGTGGCCGAGTGCCCCTGAGTTCAATTCCCGGTTCAAAAAAAAACAACAAAACAATCCCCTGTTCAGGAAATGCTAAAGAAATGTTCCTACATGTGGGCCAAGAAATGGGGCTGGGGACCTAACTCAGTGGAAAAGTGTGCAAAGACCCCAAGATCAATCCCCAGCCTCCTTCCCCTGCAAAAAAAATGGAGGGAGGGAGGGATCAGGAGGGAAGGGGAGAAGAGTAACCACCCCAGCGTGTGGAGGGGTGCTCAACAGGGAGACACATCCCAGCCCTTTTCTTTTATTATTTTAAGACAAGGTTTCAACTTGCAACCCTCTTGCCTCCCTCCAAGTAGCTGGGATAATAAGCGTTTTCTTGGTTTTGGTTTGTTTTTGCATTCTTGATCATTTTTAAGTATACAATTCACTAGCATTGATTACATCATCATATGGTACAATTCTCACCACTATCGAGTTCTGAGGTTTGCTCTTTCATTACCCCAAACAGAAACTCCATCCCCACTGCGTAATCACCCATTCCCCCTGCCCTCAGGCTCAGAGACCTCTTGATCTACTTTTCATTTCTATAAATTGACCTACTCTAGATAAGTTATGTAAGTGGAATGATAACATTTGTGCTTTTATGACTTATTTCCCTTAATATGTTTTCTAGGTTCATCCATGTCGTAGCATGTATCAGAACTTCATTTCTTTTTATGACTAGAAAATATTCCATTGTTTGATTATTACCACACATTTATTGATGGCCACTTGGGTTGTGTCTACCTATTGGCTATGTGATTAATACTTCTTTTTTTTTTTTAATTTTTTTTTTTTTTTTTTTTTTTTGGTACTGGGGATTGAACCCAGGGGCATTCGACCACTGAGCCACATCCCCAGCCCTATTTTGTATTTTATTTAGAGACAGGGTCTCACTGAGTTGCTTAGGGCCTATGAATAATACTTCTTTGAACATCAATGTACTCTGTTTGAGTCCCTGCTTTTAATTCTAGATATAAACCTGGAAGTGGAATTGTTTAGCTTTTTTATTTTTTAAATATATGTGTGTGTGTGTGTGTGTGTGTGTGTGTGTGTGTTTGGTACTGGGAATTGAACACAGGGACACTTAATCATTGAAATTGAACCATATCTTCAGCCCTTTTTATTTTTTGAGACAGGACCTTGCTAAATTGCTTGGGGCCTCGCCCAGTTGCTGAGGCTGGCTTTGAACTCACAGTCCTCCCTGGAATCAATGCTAAGATTACAGCCATTCCACACTGCACCCAGCTTTTGTTTGTTTGTTTGTTTGCTTTGAGACAGGATCTCCCTAAGTGATCCTGGATCAAACTAGGGATCCTCCTGCCTTGGTCTCCCAAGTTGCTGGAATTACAAGCATGTCACTGCACCTGGCTATGCTCAGCTTTCTGAGGAATTTGGAATTATTTATTTTTAAGGTCACCAATATTTTACCCCAGACCTTTTTTGTATGACTGAAACATTTTATAAATTTAAGAAGTGGAACGAGTTATAATTGGAAGCTACCACTTGCATTGTTAATACCTTTGAATTACATCATTAATTCAAAGCCACTTGCCTTGGGTTCCAATTTCTTTTTTTTCAGTGCTGGGAACCAAACCCAGGGCCTTGCACATGTTGCACTCCACCTCTGAGCTACACCCCAGTCCCAAATGCCTGCCATTCTAATCCATCTATAATGCTGAGATATTCACCCCCATCCTGCAAACAAGACCCTGGGCTCCAGTGGCTCTCAAACCTGTGACGGGATGATGGTTCATTCATGCTGTCACCTGAGCCTCAGGCTAGGTTCCTCTTCCTTCCGGAGCTCGTTTCCAGAGAACTCAGCATTTTCCTTGTGGCATGTGCTCTGCCAAAGGCAGCTGACCCCAGGCTCCTGGGAGGTAAGCCTCTCATCTCTGGCCTTTTCCAGCCTGGCAGCCCAGATCCCAGCCTGTGTGGAGGGAAAGAAGCTAGTACATCTACCCAGGAGGTGTGTGGGCCAGACATCTAGAGATCTGGCTATGAGTCTCAGGTCTGCCTCATGAGACCTCTCTAGGCCTCAGGTTCCTCATCTGAAAAGCTACAGCAGATAAGGCCAGGGGCTCCCAGACCTGTGGTCTGCTGGTGTCTCAGGAGGGAAAGAAGATGAGCCCTTCCTTGGGCCATTTAACCCATCACTGTAGCTCCCAAGCATTTGACATCTGCAAAACACCATTAGGTAAGTGTTAACTTGTCCCCACCGCCAGGCCTAGTGCTCGTAAATGTACTGTGACGAGTGTAATGTGTTTATGAGAATGTGCATAATAAATTATCAGAAATAGCTGCACTTTTAATATCGCTTAATATATCAAGTTTGCCTCGCAGCAGCTACAGCTATATTGCAAACACGTAAGTAGACTCGTTTGCCTTGATGCTCCAACACGCTTCCCATGCTGAGGCCCCAGTGTGCAAAGGAGGTGGGGGCCCCAGAATAGATGACTCCGACATCCCTTCCTGACTTACTCTCCATCATCCAGAATCTAAAGAAAACTGGGGCTTCGTTCATCACCAGGGCCCCCTGCAGAGTGCATCAGGGGCCTGTTACTGAGGAGGCACTCAGTAAACATTTGTTGAAATGTGGATTCATGAATAAATGAATGGACAAGAACCCCTGGAAGGCTCCTCTCTGCCAACCAGCAACAGTGTTTGGAATTCTTCCATCGGCCTCTCCTTTGGGTTGAAATTTTCTATTAATATCAATACAAAGAAGTTTCTATTAGCACAGCTCACCAAGAGCTCCTTCAGTGATCAGGGGAGGTGAGCAAACAGGGGTACATGATGGGTCAGGGCCAGGTACATGGACACCATCCAGAGGTGCCAACCAAGGACATCCAACCAAGGGCTACACAGGGATCCCTCCCTCAAAAGTGCACGTCACCTGCTGGAAGGAAGGACATTAAGTGATTATTCTCAGACAAGAAAGAGGTCACAATATCCACAGTGGGGTGTTTCAGACTCCCCAGTGTGGCTTTGCCAACCCCCTCCAGAAATTCCAACACCCATCAGAGACTCACCTTCCTAGACGGGAATTGTAAGTATTGAGAGATGCTGTGGATGGGCATGTATTGCACATGTGAACAGCTGGGGCTCAGCCAAACAGGTAGAGAATCACTGTTTCAAACCAGTAGCACCTCCTAACCCAGCAATTCTCATCCTTGGTTGTGCATTTAAAAAAAAAATCCAGGGGTGTTTGTTAAGACACATCAGGAGTCCACACACACATACTCTGGATCTGTGAGGGTGAAGTGGGAACCCAGAATCTGCATTTGTGGGGATTGAACTCAGGGACACTTAACCACTGAGCCACATCCCCAGCCCTATTTTGTGTTTTATTCAGAGACAGGGTCTCACTGAACTTAGCGCCTCACTTTTGCAGAGGCTGGTTTTGACTTCAAGATCCTCCTGCGTCAGCCTCCAAGCTGCTGGGATTACAGGCATGCGCCACAGAACCCAGCTTGGAATCTGCATTATTAACAGACATTCCAGGGGTATAGACGTCCAGAGCATCCTTTGAGGAGTCTGCTTCTACCCCACTGCACAGGAGACTTTGAGAGGCTCTGTAGGGAGTGGGAGTTGAGAGCTCAGAGCCTGTTTGGAGAAGCAGGTAGGGGACAAGAGGAGACACAGGGCTCCCAAGAACTGTAAACAAGGGCAGATGCTCCTCACTTAACTTTGCCAAGGGCTGGCCCAGATGCAGAGCTGCCTGCTCCTGCAACGTGATTGATGGGTCTTGGACATGTCCAGCTGCTCAAAGATCCCCACGCAGGCCAGCCAGCACCCAGTCATGGCAAATGCATTCACTTCTGAATGTGCTTCCTCTCAACAGACCAGGAGAGCAACCAAACGCATTTCACTGGTAGAGGAACCGAGGCCAGAGCGGGGCATACGATGAGGACTGCCCAGGGAAGGCATGGGTGAGGGGACTACAATTCCTGAGCCCCTGTCCCCTGCCAGGCAGTGTGCTGAGCATTTCATATCCCTCCTTACCTTTAATTCTCCCATGGTTTTCTAATTTCCCATCTCCTAGATGAGACTGGGGACCTCAGGGAAACTTCTCGCACAAAATCAGACACAATTTGGAGGAGGAAGCTGACACTGGCTTTGGAATCCAAGCCTGTCTCACTCCCTGATTGATGCTCTTTCTAGAAACTGGGTATCTCTCCAGATGATACCACTTCTCCCCCCTCCACCTATCATGGGGTGGTGCCCGTGTGTGTCCTGTGAGAGTGAACAGTCCCAGCATGTGCTGATGCCCGTCGCTGCTCGGCTGGCTCGCTGCTTGTCCTGCAGGTGTGCATGAGTTGCAAGTGCCCTGCTAGCCCTGCCCACCTGCCCACGTGTGTGCATGTGTGGGGTCCCAGGCCAGCATGCAGGCTGGTGTGAGCGTGAGTGAGGGTGGCAGCCCTCCACCCCACTTCTTCCAGACCCTCCCCAAGAGCCAGCTTCTGCAGCGTCAAGAGCTGTGAGCTGATCCTCCAAAAAGCATGACCCACAGAAGGTGAAGAGGCCAGGAGGAAAAGGTCAGATCCCTTTCTCCATCCCCCCGCTCCCCCTACCCATCCCCACTCCCAGAGAACACAGGAGCAGAACCTTGCCATTAAAAGGGCACAGGGTCAGGGTTAGTATATCTAGGCTCTTGCTAGTCACCTGACCATATGAAGTCTCAGTTTCTCCATCTGCAAGATGATGACCACACCCTCCTTTTCCTCAATAATTATGAAATGGTGGTTCAGTGTCTGTATTTTAATACCCATATCATTACATAATCATTTTACGATGCAGCCACCTCCGGCACAGAAAAAGTCACTGTGTGCCTATGTAAGGACTTCCCCCTTAATTAATCCTAGAATGAGAACCTCACCGACTCCGGGCTCTTCTGTCCTTCCTTTGGCCTTCGACTCTTGGAAGACTGAAATGTGTTCCACCAGGATCCCAGGAGGTTCTAGGAGTTCTGGGTCAGGTCATTCCACTGTAAATCCCTGGAGAGGACAGCCAAGTTCTCGTCCTTCTTCCCTCCCTGCCTTCTCCTTCTCCGTGTGGGCTGTCCCTGCTCGAGAAGCCTCAAGAGGGGTTTGAGGTTTTAACCTGTGCATCCAGCTCTGTCCTGAGCCCTTCCATCTGGAGGTGGGGGGAAGTGGTAGAAGGAAGGGTGGGAACAAAGACATTGAAGACACTCAAATTCCAATCCCAGCTCTGCCCTCCAGCCAGCAGTCATCCCAGTCAGGTCGCTGTGCCTGAGCCCTTTTTTTTCATTTTACCTATTTATATTTGCAGTACTGGGGATGGATCCCAGGGGCACTCTAGTAAGCTACACCTCCAATCCTTTATATTTTATTTTGCGACAGGTCTTACTAAATTGCCCAGGTTGGCCTCAAGCTTGTAATCCTCTTGCCTCCACCTCCCAGGTAGCTGGGATTATAGGTGTGTAGCACTGCACCTGTGAGCCTTAGGTTCCTTACCTGCAAAATGGGAACAGCATGCTCTGCCTACATGATGGGGTCGTAAAAGGGATCAATAAGATGACATCCCAGAACATTCTTGGCGCAGTATTACATGATTTTCAAAAGTGGGTAGTGACCACCACCATGTCACTCAGTTAACTCTTACCTGTTATGCTCAGTGCTACATGGGGCTCACCACAAAGCTGTGAGGGCAGAATTGGTTCCATTTTACAGATGAGGAAATTGAAGTCCAGAGGACTCAAATGACCTGCCTTAATGATGCAGCTGGAAGCAACGAGAGGAAAGGTCTCTTGTCTCTTTTCTCTGTTCCCCATCCTCCTCACAGTTTATGGTGAAGGATGGTGCAGGCTTGGGGCCCCTCATTCAGGCTCAAGGGAGAGACCAGGCCAAGAAGATAAGTATCTCTGACATGTCAGTGGAAACCAGAGAGTAAACAGGATTCCATCCATGCCAGGGCTTTCTGGGGACACACCTGTATCAGCAGCAGCCTGTTCCCAAGACAGCTTTGTTCCGGGAAAGCTGGGCAGCAGCGACTGGGCTGTCAGGGATTTATTTAGTTATCTGACCATGTGGGTGGCCTGAGTGGGTGGGCGGTGACACCCTGCCTTTCTACCTTTTCTTCATTCATCGTGTTCTGGGAGGGCATTCTCTGCCAGGCCCTGCCTGCTCACCCTCTCGCTGACCTAGCCTGATCCAGGTTCTCATCCAGCCTCTCCCGGTGGGTCCTTCAAACTGCTCACTGACCAAAAGAGGTCTGACTTGAGGTTACAGAGTGTGCATGTTTGTGACCTGCAAGGAAATGTGCCTCGATTGTGCCAGAAGAGCCCTGGGACAGCTGAGAGTGTGCATGTCCAGTTAGTGTATGCCCAGCCTGTCCCTTCACTCCTAGGAATGTGGCTGTGGGTCCTGCTAGATGAGGTGCAGATTTTAGAAAGTCAGGCTCAGGTCCTTTGATGACTTCTATGGGTGTGTGTATGTGTCCTCTTAAGTGTGCTTGAGGCATGGAAAACTGGGCCCTGGGCATCACCTGTGTGTGTGTGTGTGTGCTCTCTGGGAGAGGGCGGGATTGCTGGGGGGTAGTACTGTGCTACAGCATCCTCACCAACTCTGTATGTGTGCACGTTTGGTGTGTGTGTGTGTGTGTGTGTATCCTGCAGGCGTGACTGGGTGGAAGCTTCCACTAAGTTCTTCTGAACACGTTTGTGTGTGCTTGGAGTGCCCTTGCACACTTGCATGTGTCCTGTGAGAGTGAACAGTGCCCGGCATGTGCTGGTACACTCGGGAATGTATGAGTGTGCGTCCTGCAGGTCCCTGCTCCGCTAGCTCTCCGCTTTGCCCTGCAAGTGTGCGTGAGTGGAAGGCGCGTGTGTGCGCGCGGGGTCCCGGGCCAGCGTGCGCGCCAGTGTGAGTGCGAGTGAGTGTGGTGGCGTTCGACTCGCTCCGCTCGCTCCTCGCTCGGCGCCCGCCCGCCCGCGCAGCCCGCACACTCACATTGCTTGGTTGCTACCGGGTGACGCGGGCTGGGCCCGCCCCCTGCCTGCCGGCCCCTGGCACTCACTCGCGCCGGCCGCCGCGGAGCAGGCAGCAGCCGCGTCAAGGCCGTCCGGGGGCGCCCGGCGATGCCTGCAGCCCCCGCCGCGCCCCGCCGGGCCTACTGAGCCGCCCCCCGGCCGGGGTAGCGCCGGGCCGGGCCGCGCCCGGGCGGGGCGGCGCTGCCTGCATGACCCTCCGGCGGCGCGGCGAGAAGGCGACCATCAGCATTCAGGAGCATATGGCCATCGACGTGTGCCCCGGCCCCATCCGACCCATCAAGCAGATTTCCGACTACTTCCCCCGCTTCCCGCGGGGCCTGCCCCCGGCCACGGGGCCCCGCGCCGAGGCGCCCCCGGACGCCCCCGCACGTCCGGCAGCGGCTAGCGCCGGCCGCCCCAGCCCCTCCGACGGCGCCCGCGACGACGACGAGGACGTGGACCAGCTCTTTGGAGCCTACGGAGCCAGCCCGGGCCCCAGCCCAGGTCCCAGTCCTGCGCGGCCACCGGCCAAGCCGCCCGAGGATGAGCTGGACGCCGACGGCTACGAGTCGGACGACTGCAGTAAGTTTCCAACTCGCCGACTTCTCGCCCTCTCCCCTCTCCCGGGCTTGCGTGATCCCCCGGGCCTCGCGCGTGTCCTCGGTCCCCTTCTCGTCGCTCTACCTCTCCCTCCGTATACATCCTCCGCCTGGCCGGCCACGGCCCCTTTGCCTGCTCAGTGCGCTCTCCGCGCGCCCTGCAGACCCACCCCGGCACCTCCCCCGACCTGGACTCAAGAGGTGGGAAGTTTGGGGGCGCCCTCCGGGGGGTGTCCCATTTCTGGGCCCCGGCTCCCGGAAGCCCGCGCCGCGCCCCCTCTTGGCCCTCCCGCCGGGAGCCCCAGCGCGGGCGGCGGCTTTTGTTCCCGGGAAGGGCGGAGCTGCGCCCCGGGGAGACACCAGTTGCTGCTGGCCGCGCGGTCGCTCCCCGCCCGCGAGCTCGCTCCGGGCAGCCTGGCGGCGGAGGGTCGAGCTGGAGCGGATTGGGGAGGGAGCCCGAGGCTGGGGCCGGCCAGACTTCCCCAGTGGGCCCGGCGGCCCGCACAGCGCGGCGGCTTTGCTGGTGCGCGCGCCGAGAACTAGGAGGACCGCGGTGCCGCTTGTCCTTTGGAAAAACCTTGGCGGTTCTCCTCCAGCGTTCATGGACCCCACCGCGACTCTCGCCGGGTCTGCGGACCTTTGTTCACCTGTTACACCCGCTTCCCCTCGGCAGGAAGGACCCCCCCCCCGAGTCCGCGCTCCCTCCTCCTGGGATTGAACCCCAAGGAGCAAGCAAGCGCCAGGGTCCCCGGAGCCGAGGCCCGGCCAGCGGGCGCTCCTGGAGCCTTGTATCATCCCTGAGTGTGCCTGTCCAGCGGGATCTGGGACTGCTGGGGAAACCGAGGCGGGAAGATACCGAGATCCCATGCCCAATAGGTTTGCGCCGGGTTGGGGGTGGGGTGGGAGCGCTGCATGAAAGGCCCCCAACCCAAATGTGGCCCCAGCCAAGTCGCTCAGACCTGGAAAATCAGCTTCAAAACCTCGCCCTTCTGCGGATGTGAACCTTGCGGGGCTGGGGGCCCACGAGGACTTCCTCAGGGCCTGTTTAGCCCCTCCCCCGCGCAACAGTGGTGGCTGCGCCCAGCTTAGAGCTCAACCGGGCCTCTGGACTGGGGCCTGGAGATTCTCTGAGCTTAACATGTGCCTCTGGAAGCTGAAGGTGGGGGTTAACAGTGACACCGGTGCGCAGAGCTGTCGTCCCCTCACCTGGGGAAGGCCTATCTGCAACGTTGGGTCCGAGTCCGCCTCTGTGGAGAAACCACCTTTGGTGCACTTTATGGAAGCCATGACCACAGCCCTCTGGGCCTCCAGCATGTTAAGGCCCTGCCCCCAAGAGTGGGACTGGGGAGCAGTCCTTTGCCTCCACTTGCCTGCTGGCTTGGGGAAATTGGGTCGGGAGAGTTTATTGTCTGCAGGACTTGTGCCCTATCTGCCCATCCCACCCCCAGCCCTGGAACCCTGTGCAAACTCACCTCTTCACTTGCTGGCCTCTACAGAGGCCCGAGCCAGGACCCAAGTCGGTTCTTTGACTGCCCTGAATCCAAAACCTGGGGAAATTGTTCCTATTTCCAGTATCTTTGGTGCTGGGCCAAAGGAGTGAGCCGGGTGGGCAGGGTTTCTGCTTGAGCTTCAGGTCACCCTCCTGCTGCCACAGAGGGCCCTCTGGATGACATATAGCTAAGAGTGGAGAAATTTGTCATTTCTTTAGACTCTCCCTGAACCCAGGGTGAGGAGGGAGTCAGAAAGTCCAAAGCCCAGGCAGGCAGCTGGGTCTCCAGTCTATCAACTCAGCCCTGGTCTAGCAGTAGGGAGTGCAGCAGAGGGGAGGAGGACTGGGTCCCTGGCCAGAGCACACAGGTGTCCTAGCTAGGGACAGATTCACATGGATTGGGCAGTACAAAACAGTCCTGGACACAGTTTAGCCAGCTTGAGCTGGGAGTTGACCACGCCCATATTACCCGAGCTGAAGAGAAGTCTCAGAGAGAGCAGAGCTAAGGGGGGTGGGGTGTGGCTGAGCCCGGGCGGCTCAGCTTAGCCTCACCCCGGTTCAGAGTGCCCTAACCTTGGCTGAGATCCCACCGGTGGCTGGGAGCACAGAAATCTTGGCTCCTGTCCATCGGGGGAGACGCCTGCCGGCAGGACCACCCTTCACAGTGCCCACGAAGAGCCCCCTTGAGCTCTGACAGCCAGATCCCCAGAAGAAGCCTAAATGATTCAAGCCAGATGGTTCATTACGGCTTTAGCCAGGGTTATGCTATTTGCTGCCCTAATTATTGGATTATCTCTGTTCTGACAAAAAGGAAATGAGGGCGGTTGCTCTGTTGTCCAAGCTGAGAGTGAAGCGCTGTTTACTGGGTGGCCTTTTTCACGCCCTCCTTAAAGCCCATCCTTTGTTCGTCACCTCAGAGAACACACACCCGACACACCCGACACACACAACGCAGGTGTTCCCAGCAGAACTCATTGAGAAACGGCAGAGCGCCGGATGGGAAGCTCCACCCGCCCTCCCCTCCCAGGTGTCCTAAGCTGATTGCCCTGTGCTCCCTGCCTCACGACCCACTGCACATGCTGCCTCTGCCTGAGATGTCCCATCCCATCTCCACCTGCAGAGCCCTAGTCTCTTCTTCAAAACTGTGACTACTTAGGTTGCTTTGGGTTGCATATAATGGAAACCCAACCCAAAGTGGCTTAAACAGGGACAGCAGAGGTCTTGTGGCACCAGGGTGCATTGCTGCAGCAGCTCCTCCACACCATCAGTGGCAATGATTGTGTCTGTTTTTCCACTTGGCCAGCTCTCTTTCTGCTGGGCTGAAAATTAGAACAGACTTCTATTCCCAAGGGCATATGGGTGAGGTTCTAACGATGCTGTCAGTCTCCATCAGCTGAGTAGAATCCGAGTGCCAATGTGGCTGCTGTGGGTCCAGGCATCACATGTAACAATAAGATCCTAGATTTGATAAGGACCAGTTTCCTCCCCCACCTCTCAGTTTAAGATGGAGGAAACCTCTCCCAAAAGTTCCTGGGGCATGAGGGGGTGCTAGGGATATAGCACTTGCCTAACAGGTGTGAAGTCCTGGGTTTATCCCCCATACCACAAAACAAAACAAGAGTTCCCAAAAGACCTGTCCTTTTGTCTCATTGGCCAGAATTATATCATAAGCCCATGCTTAAACCTGCCTATGTATGATTCACCCTGGGGCTGGGTCAGGGCTGATGCTCCTAGAGGCCTGGAGAGAGGGTAGAGTGGAGGAGTCACTATGGAGTCTGCCCCAAAGTCTCCCCTTGGCTGGGAGCAGATCCCAGTTCCCATTGGATGTGGTTGGCCCCAGCCATGTTCTGCCCAGACCTGTTCATATTCAGGCACTGTGCTAGGTCACGCCTGAAGCACAACCTCTGACCTCAAGGTGTTCATGGGAACCAGGACAAATGAGTGGCCCAGCAGCTAGAGATAGGGAGGCAGGAGCCCAAGCGAGAAACTTGGACTTGTTCAGAGGGCCACAGAGAGGGCTCTGCTCTGAGGCTGAGAGGAAGGAGGAAGCAGGCTGGCAGAGTGGAAGGAAGAAAGAGGACAGCTGTGTGCACAGGTACTGAAATTTTGGAAACAGCCCAGAGGAGGCAAAATAATAGAGCCAAGTGACTGAGGCAAAGGGAGAGGACATGATGAGATCAAAGTGGTCATATCACAAAAGGTCTTGAATGTCTCACCAAGGAAGTTGAACTGAGTTTCAAAGATAATGAAGAATCTTTAAAGAATTTAAAGCAAAGGAATAAAAAGATGTATAGAAGTCCTAAACTTTTGCTTCTAAGCACCTGGGAAGCAGGGACATTTAACTCATTCTTCTGTCCCCTCTGCGGTACCTGGCTCCGTGCCTCATTTCAGTACTAGGGAATTGAAACCAGGGGCACTCTACAATTGAGCTTCAGCCCCAGACATTTTTGGTTTTTTCTTTGTATTTTGAAACAGGGTCTCATTAAGTTGCTTAGGCTGACCTCAAACTTGCAATCCTCCTGCCTCAGCCTCCCAAGTAGCTGTGATCACATGTCACATGCATGCACTACTGCACCCAGCATTTCTTTTTTTTTTTTTTGGAACCAGGGATTGAACTCAGGGGCACCTGGCCACTGAGCCACATCCCCAGCCCTATTTTGCATTTTATTTAGAGACAGGGTCTCACTGAGTTGCTTAGTGTCTTACTTTTGCTGAGACTGACTTTGAACCCATGATCCTCCTGCCTCAGCCTCCTGAGCTGCTGGTATTGCAGGGATGTGCCACCGCTCCCAGCCGCTTTCTATGGTTTTTTTCTAATTATTTTAGAGGCTAACATTTTTCTTCAAAAGAAAGGACAGATTTCCTATTCCCAAGGGTGTATGGGTCAGGCAAGTTCAGGTGCAAACCAAGGTCCTAATGAGGCTGTCAGTCTCCAACGTGAAGCTGGGGAATGTTCAGCTTTAGAGGAACCAACAGGGGCTTGAGCTTGATTTTCTCTGAATTAGCCCCATTAAAGCTCTATAATTATCGACAAGCGGGTGACAACTCTCAAAGGCCCATTAGTGACCAACCCTCATTATTTTTCCAGAGATGTAAACTTGAGTTGGGGCATGTGATTGGAGTGGCTCCAAGGGCAGGGCACAGCAGGATCCTGTGGCTCACAGAGAAGTTCCTTCTCCTGCCCCCAGGACCCTCCTCACCCCTGCCACCACCCAGGGTGTGTTTCCAACTCAAGTCCCTCATGGGCTGCTGTGAGTCCCCCACCCCAATAGCAGACCTGCTTTTCTCTTTTGCTGTATGGTTGCATCTTCCTAAGATTTTGTCTAAACCAAGTGGCAACCAAACATTTTTTGGAAGCCACTAGGCTTTAAGATAGAAAATATCCAGCTCTGCTGGGTCACACTGGCTAGATCATTTCCCTTCTCTTAGCTTCATTTCTCCAAATGGAAAGGAAACACTTTGGACCATACGCTCCCTAAGAGAGCTCTCCCCACCCCAGAATTGTGACTGAGCTTCTGCTTATAAACTAGTATTTCTTACAGAACTTTGAGTAGAGTCAGGCATGGTGGTGCACACCTCTAATCCCAGCAACTCAAGAGGCTGAAGCAGGAGGATCGCACATTTGAGGTCAACCTCTACAACTTACAAGATACGGTCTCAAAAAGTGCTGGGAATGTAGCTTAGTGGTAGGGTACCTCTGAATTCAATCCCTAGTACCCAGTTCTGAAAAAAAAAAGAAAAAAAGAAAAAAAAAAAAACTCTTTTGGTGGAGTTCAGAAAAGTTCCGCAGTCCCACCCTGACACCCAGGATGCACTGGACATGCTGTTCTGTCCCGGGAAGTGGTGATGGGTGTCTGGTTTCCATAGGACAGCATCTTTAGACAGGGGAGTCCACAGAGCAGTGGAAGGGGCTCCATCCCTCTCCTGGAGCTGTGTTCCCAGTGGGGAACAGGTGACCCCACTCCCTCAACCTTCTCTGGGATCAGGAAACAAGTAGAAGTCAGGGACTGTGTGTTTAGTCATGTTCACCACACACGGCCCCCACTCCAGTGTGCCACTGGGGAGCAAGCTGGTGTGAACCGACCTGCCATGTGAATTGAGCACCTGCTTCTGGCCAGTCTCACAGACGTGGCCAAGGCAGGATCCCTGTCCTGGGGACACTCATGTCTTGGGGAAACAGATGGATCCAAGCTGAATGGCAAATTGACTGTCGTGCCACACCAACAGGTCAGAGAGTGTCACTGTGGAAGCATGGGCTGGGGAAGTCCTGGGCCTGTGGCCATGTTTGCAGTTACAGAAGCGGCGATGTCTCCTCAACCACAGGTCCTCGCTGTCCACCTGCACAGAGGGGAGCTAGGCCACAGGCAGCACAAGGCCAGATCCAGTTATAACTAAAGCACATATTCTTCTTTATACCAGGAATCAAACCCAGGGGCACTTAACCACTGAGCCACATCCCTAGCCCTTTTTTTTTTTTTGGTCCATTGTACACAAATGGAGTACAACTATCATTTTTCTGGTTGTACACGAAGTAGAATCATACAATTTGCATATTCATACATATACATGGGGTAATGTTTGTCTCATTCTATTATCTTTCCTTCCCCACCCTCTCCCCCCTTTTTATATTTTTATTTAGAGACAGGGTCTCACTGAAGCTTAGGACTTCTCTACATTGTTGAGACCGGCTTTGAACTTGCACTCCTCCTGCCTCGGCCCCCACCCCCCAGCAGCTGGGATTGCAGGCATGCGTCACTTTAGGTTAGGCTTCCTCCAGGCCTATTGACTCTAAGTCTGGACACCCTTCTAACAAGTATTATCACCTGGATTCATGGAGGAAACTACTAAAGAGGAGAGAGAACTGTTTGTGCTACAAGAGGCATGTGCTCTGATAGGATTTCAGGGTGACACAAAATGAGGGAGAAGGGCAGGAGTTGTGGCTCAGTGGTAGAGCACCTGCCTGCCATGTGTGAGACCCTGGGTTCGATTCTCCACCGCATGTAAATAAATTAAATAAATAAATAAATAAAATAAAGGTCCATTGACAACTTAAAAGTATTAAAAAAAAAAGAAGAAGAAGAAGGAAGCAGAAAAGTGAAGGAAAACCACAAAGAGAGGCCACTTGGGACCTCCAGGTGGAGGGATTGCCTCACACCCCCTCCTATGTCTGGACTATGACAGTGACCCACAGACAAATGATCGTATCATAGCAATGACTCAGATTATTCAGAAAAGCTTAAATAATCATTCACATATCCTGTCCCCAAAGGCAGGGTGCAAGGGGACGCAGTGATCCAGTTCAGAACAGGTTCCTTCCAGAACGGGTCTCAGAGGGGCAAGCACAGTTATCTAGGAGTCACCTAAATGATTCTGCTCCTTCAGTAATTATCTGCTGAGGACTTGCTGTGCCCCAGGCACTGTGTGCCATGAGATGAATGCCATTGCTGTCTCCAGTCTGCAGATGAGGAAACTGAGGCATGAAGAGCTTAGCTAAGCTAAGGTCACACAGCAGGGAAGTGCCCCACCGGGATTTGAACCTGTGGAGTCTGACATCGGGCTGCACTCCACGCTGCTGCAGGCAAGGACAGAGACATGAGCTGTGCTCCTCACTTGGCTGGGACCTCGTTAACAAGGCAAATACAACTCCATGTCCTCCTCAGAAAGGGCAGCTCCACCCATCTAGTCCTTCATTTCCCTGCAGACTCAAGAAACCATCATGCCTGGGCTCTTGCAAGGGCCTCGAAGTCTTCAGACTTTATCTGTAAGGCCCAGATTGGAAGCATGTTCTCTCTGCGGGCTGTCTGGTCTGTGGCCGTCTATGCAGATGGGTGTGGCTGGCATTGGCCAGTGGCCTCAGCTCATCAGACCCAAGCTGAGAGTCTAGGGTAGCTCCTGCCTGAAGACAGTCCTGTGCATCTGGCCCTTCCTCACCCTGACATCACCCCAGTCACTAGCCCCCACCTATCGGATGGCCTGTGTTTGGAATGTCCCCTCCCCCAGCCCCTTCCTGCCACTGGTCAACGCCTGCTGATCCTTCCTGGCTCAGGGGAAGCATCACCTCCTCCAGGAATACTTGCCTGATGCCCCACTTTGCCGTGAGGCCAGGTGACACTCCTCTTGTCTCCTTCCTATGTTGTGACAAGTTCTGTCCATCTGTGCTTTCCTTGGGGGCAGAGACCTGCCTTATAGCTCTCTTTATCCCTAGAGTCTACATGCTATAAACACTTGCTTAATAAAGAATGAATGAATAAGATACCAGCTGATCAGCCCAGCAGCTTGAGAGCAGGATCAGGACTTGCAAAGACATCTAGGAATGTGCATCTTGCTGTCTGGGGCCTGCCCCTGAGGTATGCTGGCCTTCCTGCTGGGAACCACTTGAACCTAGAAGGCCACAGCTACTGTGTGACTACCCCAAGGGTGGGAGCTACACCCAGTTACTGCTGCACCTTTGCCTGGCCCTAGGGAATTGCCGCTGCCTCTGAGAGAGTTGGAGGCAGCCTCATGAGGACCCAGGTGGCTCTTTGCAGCCCTTCCAGGATTCCAAATGGGCCAGAGAGACAGGGATCCACAGTCCCACTTGTTGCCCAGGGAGTAGTGAGAGGATCAGCCAGTCAGCCCAGAGCCTGTAGCTCTCAAAGCCCTGTCACCTCTGCCTTGTCACACAATCCTTGAGATATTTTACAAATGAGGGAAACTGAGGCATGGAGCCCAGGATAGCAGTTGCCCATGGTGGACAGGGTGCTTAGCACAGCTGGGCACCACACTGGGCCAGGCCTAGGCAGCCAGGGCAGCACAGGGCTTAGAGGCCAGGCTACAGGCTGACCCCCAGGTGTGACTCAGGGTACCACTCCTGGGCTGGGGGATCAACCCAGCCTCTCTGTGCCTCAACTCCTCATCTGAAAAGTTGAAAGAATGCTGTCACTTCCCAGGGTTGGGTGGGATGGGAGCATGGATGAAGGGATTGGCATGTCATTGGTGATCAGTTGGTGGCCATGGTCCTTGGGACTGTGACATCTTCAATTTCTGACTATTTAGGGAGACAAAAATAGTGATATGCCCTTAAACTTTTATCTTTTACCTGGAAGCAGTAATTTTATTGTTAATATAGTCTTTCAGTTTTATTTTTATAAAAACTGAAGGTTGCTGGGCGCGGTGGCGCATGCCTGTAATCCCAGCACTTGGGAGGCTGAAGCAGGAGGATCAGGAGTTCAAAGCCAGCCTCAGCAACTTAGCGAGGCCCTAAGCAACTCAGTGAGACCCTGTCTCTAAATAAAATACAAAATAGGGCTGGGGATGTGGCTCAGTGGTGGAGTGCCCCTGGGTTCAATCCCCAGTACCCCCCCCAAAAAACCCTGAAGGTTTTGTTTTCGTTTTTTTTCTCCCCCAGTGCTTAGGGGTGGAACCCAGGGCCTGGTGCACGGTAGGCACTGAGCTACAGCTCCAGCCCTATGTATTCACCTTTTTTCATAAGCTTTGTGGACTGGAATGGCGATGCTCATCACTGTGAATGTGAACTTGTGTCTGTGCCCATAGGGATCCAGCGGTGTGCTTCAGCACTGCAAATCCATGTAGTTCCTTAATCTCAATACCAAAACCATTTGGGTAATTTTGGAATATTATTAATGGTATATTCGTATCGTTTTACTAAGCTTTGCTATAAAAGTAATACTTTGGGTGCTTTGACTAATTCCAGCCATTTAAAAACGAAAATGAAGCAGGGCACAGTGGCGCATGCCTGTGATTTCAGTGACTCAAGAAGCTGGGGCAGTGGCCATGGTGGCGCTCAGGAGGCTAAGGCAGGAGGATCATAGGTTCAAAGCCAGCCTCAGGGGCTGGGGTTGTGTGTGGCTCAGTAGTAGAGCACTCACCCAGCATGTGCAAGGCACTGAGTTCAATTCTTAGCATCACATAAAAAAATAAATGAGGGCTGGGGACATAGCTCAGTTAGTAGAGGCTTGCCTGTCAAGCACAAGGCCCTGGGCTCAATCCC
Source organism: Glaucomys volans (assembly GCA_020662805.1). Taxonomy (NCBI): domain Eukaryota; kingdom Metazoa; phylum Chordata; class Mammalia; order Rodentia; family Sciuridae; genus Glaucomys; species Glaucomys volans. The sequence continues at coordinate 93,379 of JAJEJO010004390.1, forward strand.
CAGCACTGCAATCAATCAATCAATCAATCAATCAATCAATAAAATGAAGATATTGTGTCCATCTACAGCTAAAAATATATATTTTTTTTTAAAAAAGCCAGCCTCAGCAAAAATGAGACACTAAGCAACTCAGTGAGACTCTGTCTCTAAATAAAATACAAAATAGGGCTGGGGATGCGGCTCAGTGGTGGAGTGCCCCTGAGTGCAATCCCTGGTACACACCCCCCCCCCCACAAAAAGGAGAAGAAGGAAAAAGAGGAGGAGGAGGAAGAAGAAGAAGAAAGAAGAAGGAGGAGGAGGAGGAGGAGGGGGAGGAGGAGAAAAAACTGGGACAGAAATACAGCAAGTTCATGGCCAACCTGGGCAACTTAACAAGGCCCTGTCTCAAAATAAAAAAATAAAAAGGACTAGAGACATAGCTCAGTGGGAGAGAATCCCTGAGTTCAATCCCCAGTGCCAGCAGAGCCAGGGGGACAAAAATGATTTTGCTTTTTAGTTTGTCAGCAGCCCTGAAGACGGTGTAGACACAGCAAGGGTCTGTATTGGGTAGATGGAGCAGAATTTGCGCGGGAGGAGTATGGGAGTTTGTGTAAACCACTGATGTTCTGTGAAATTGGAGTTGATGCCCACATTTCATATAGATTCTGCGTATTCAAATATCCTCAGAATGATCGTGAGGAGACTCAGCCATGGTGGCTCACACCTGTAATCCCCATGGCTCGGGAGGCTGAGGCAGGAGGATTGCAAGCTCAAAGCCAGCCTCATCAACTTAGTGAGGCCCTAAGCAACTTAGTGAGACTCTGTCGCAAAATAAAATATAAAAAGGTCGGGGGAAGTGGCCCAGTGGTGAAGTGCCTCTGGGTTCAAACCCCAGTACCAAAACAAAACAAAAAAATGTGGCTCATTGAGCCATCAGGGGAGGTGTCGCTTCTCCAAGATGCAGCCAGTGTGTGACCTGTCCCTCTGTTTGCAGCCGCGCTGGGCACACTAGACTTCAGCCTGCTCTACGACCAGGAGAACAACGCCCTCCACTGCACCATCAGCAAGGCCAAGGTAGGCTTGGCACCCCGGTGCCCTGGCTCCTCCTGTGGCTGCTGAAGGAGGGGCCGAGGCTGAGGAGGCCAGTCCTGCCCCCGTCCTTACTGTCCAGGCTACAGGGTACCTGTGCTGCGTGCAGAGAGGGCACTCTTACCTAAAGGATCTCAGCTCCCACTCCCCCCAAAAAACTCTATACCATAAGGCACCTGAGGGAAGGAGCAGGAGAAAGGGAGAAGAATGGGTATGTGGAGGCCTTGGTGGGGCTTTCAGGGGACAGGGGGTCTGGGAGGGACTGTCTAGAAAGGGAATAGGTAAGGCAAATCTGTCCGCGAACGAGGGAGGGCAAGAGGGTTGGACACTGACGTCACTGGGTCTCCTGGACCCCAAGTTCTCAGCTGCTGGTTTTCCTGGGCTCCCTGAGCAGTGAGTATCCTGCTCCAAATGCTGCAGGCGCCGCCAAAGCAGGCTGACGCTCCAGATAGGGGTTAACCTCTGGGCCTGACCCCGAAAGGTCCCTGGGCCAAAAGGTCCTCCCAGCCAGGCCCTCCAGTGCTCCCTGTGACTCTGCCCCTTGAGCCAGCATGTCAGCGCTGGGTTCTCAACCATGCTGTTCCCTTCATTCCCCTCCACACATTGCTCCTTTTTGGAGGAAGGTACCAAAGTTGATGTTCTCTCGCAAGGTAAGGGCCCATGTGGCCAGCAGAGCCCCCCAGTAGGGCTGTGGAGGGGCCTGGGCCAGCTCAGCTCAGAGGGAGAGGCTTCCTGCAGAGCATCCTGGGCCCAGACTCCACACCCAGCCTCCCCAACCTGCAGGCGCCCCTCTGTCCCTCCCTTCCACCTGCTGGCTGAGGGACTGACCTAGGTTTTGTACCCGCCAGAGGAATAGGCTGCCTGTGGCCTCCCCAGGCTATACCCCAGCCCAGCCTGGGCCACACCCATGGACTGCCATGGGCAGCATGAGTATTGTCCACACTGAGACCAGGGGCCGGGCTGGGCACCTGGAGGCCCACCACTCTAGCCCTGCCTCTGCCCCCTTCTGGAAACTACCCAGGCTGTGGCTCAGGGCATGCCCAGACCTACCCCCTAGGAGGAGAGCTGAGTGTCTGGTGTCCCCCCAGCCTTGCCAAGGTGGAGGCCAGGCTGCAGGGCCACACAAGCCCCTCCCCCTCTTCCTCTCCCCCTGCTTTGTAGAGATGGTCCAGGCTTGGGGACTAGCTGTCAGGCAACTCCAGCCAGAGCTCACTCCTTCTCTTCCCCATCTGTCACTAGAGCTCTTCCCTGACTCTCCCCAGCTCCATTGTGTTTTTGTGAGTGTGTGCTCGTGTCTGTGTGTGTCTGTGTGTGGGTGCACAGATCTGTGTGGAAACTGATGTGCACACATATCTGTGTCCACTTGGGGGCACATTCCTGAAGGCTGTGCTCATCAGTGCTCAGGGCCTAGTGCTTTCCTGGAGGCCACACCCACCTGCACACTCAGAGGCACACCCAAGCACATACAGACCCCTGAGCACTCGTGTCTCAGGAGGGGCTGGTCAAACCCCAACGGAACCACAGTCCTCGGAGGTTGTTTCTTCTTTCTTTTTTTTTCTTTCTTTTTTTTTCTTTTTTTGCGGGGAGGTACCCAGGACAGAACCTAGAACACCTAACCACTGAGCCACATCCCCAGCCCTATTTTTGTACTTTATTTAGAGACAGGGTCTCCCTGAGTTGCTTAGGGCCTCGTTAAGTTGCTGAGGCTGGCTTTGAACTTGCAATCCTCCTGCCTCAGCCTCCTGAGCCACTGGAATTACAGGTGTGTGTCATCATGCCCAGAAGTTGTTTTCTGATATTGGCAAAATATACAAGCATAAAATTTACTGTCATAACCATTTTTAATGTGTACGATTCAGGGGTGCCAAGTGCATTCACATGATTGAGCTAGTGACAACATCCATTTCCAGAACGTTTTCGTCTTGCTGTACCAAAACTGTTCTCATTCAATAACTCCCTGTTCCCTCTCCCCCACCACCACCGTTGGCCTCTGTCCCTAGGAGTTTGACTCCAGGGACCTCAGAGGAGTGGACTCCTGCAATGCTTATCCTTTTGAGCTGGCTTATTGCACTCTGCCTGATGTCCCTAGGTCCTCGGTGCATGTCAGAGCCCCTTCCTTCTTAGGGCTGAGTAATACCAGAGCCTTTTCTTTGACAAGTTCAGAAAGCTCCTCTTCTTGAACACTGGCCAGCAGCCACTGAGAAGCCCAGGGCCTGGGTTTTGGGGGAAAACCCTCCTCTCCAAGCAAGAACCCCAGTACCACGAGCCTCCAGGGCCTCCTTCAGGACCTCCTCTGCCCACCCCTCCCTTAAGACTTTGGGGTCAGCTTTCATCTTTTGTAGGTAAGCTGGTGGAGGGTCTACCCAAGAGGCCACCCTCTTGCTTCCTGACCTGACAACAGCTTCCTGTCCTTGCCTTTCCTGGACAGGGATCAGGCTCCAAGGGAGAGCAGGGTGTACAGAGGGCCGATGAAAGAACTGCTCCTGTTCAGGCAGCTACAGGCGAAAATTTGAGAAATTTGACCCATGGAAACATTTTAAGTTACAACAAATAAGCGTATAAGAATATAGAAATGTGTGGGACGGACAAGGTAGTGCTCGCCTGTAATCCCAGAGGCTCGGGAGGCTGAGGCAGGAGGATCGTGAGTTCAAAGCCAGCCTCAGCAACTTTGTGAGGCCCTAAGCAACTCAGCAAGACTGTCTCAAAATAAAAAATAAAAAGGGCTGGGCATGTGGCTCGGTGGTTAAGTGCCTCTGGGTTCAATCCCTGGTACCAAAACAAAATAATTGTGGAAATGTGACAGGAGCCTTCAGCCGTCCCCTGGTTGCAGTAGTCCTGCTCAGGCTGGACTACCAGATTCCCCAGAACAGTGCCACACTTGACTTTTTGGCTTTTTTGGCACTTGGTGGGAAAGGGCAAGGGCCAGGAATGGGGAGCTGGGTCTGGAGACAGCCTTGTGGCCATAGGCACCCCCAGGGCATCCAGGCCAACCTCCAACCCATAGCTGGCCCGTGCAGGGAAGAACTGGGATCCCAGCACCTCGGTGAAGCTCAGATTCCGCCATCCCAGCCTTCAGCTGCTTCTCTGGCATCTTCCAAGGGGTCTAACATGTTAGAGAAGAGAGCAAACACCCACCTGACAGCCCTGCTTCTGTATCACTCCAACTCGGGGACGTTGGATCTGTGTGTATGTGTGTGTGTGTGTGTGTGTGTGTGTGTGTTGGTATTGGGGATTGAACTCGGGGTGCTTAACCCCTGAGCCACACCCCCAGGCCTTTTTATTTTTTATTTTGAGACAGAGTCTTGGGAAATTACTTAGGGCCTCCTAAGTTGCTGAGTTTGGCTTTGAACTTGGAGTTCTGCCTCAGCCTTTCAAATTTCTGAGATTACAGCACCCAGCTGGAAATAAGAATTGTCAACCCCTCTTACGGACCATAAAGCAGAGGACACAAAGGAATTCTTCCACTTACCCAGCTAATAAATGCCAAAGCCAAGATCTGAACTCTGAGCTGCGTGCCTCCCAGACCTGTGCCCTTTCCCAGTAACAGACAAGCGATGTGTGGAAGTCCCCACCTGGGCACTCCTCCAAACCAAATGCCCTGGGCCTGGGAGAGGAGCTTGGGGCTGACCATGGCCATGGGCCTGACTGTGAGCAATGAGCTGCCTCTCCTCCACCCCGTTGTGCAGAAAACTTGCATGTGTCTGTGCACAAATTCCAGGGTCTGCCACTTAGCTGCTTCCCAACATCCCCACGTACCACCCCAGAAAGGGAAAAGATGCAGTTTCCAGAAACAAGCACCTGCAAGACGTCCACTAAGTCCCTGTTTGTGGTTCCCCTGGTCTCAGGCTGTGCACACCTTGTTTGCAAAAGGAACTGAAAGCAAAGTTAGTGAGGGGTGCCATCTTGTGGAGGGACCCTCCATGACTGGGCAGCCTGAGACCTCTGTGGACACCAACTGGCTGTCCCTGGGACAAATCCAGAAAGAAGCTGTCTGGTCTTGCCAGTCTCCCAGGACCTGGAACACCTTTCCACACCCACCAAGGGAAGCGTGTGAACGAGTGGACACAGGGTTATGTGGATTTAGGGTCAGGGAGGGAAGTTTCCTTGAGGAGCTGTGTTTGAAAAGGGGGAAAGGAAAGTCCAGAAGAGGGAAGGGCCAGACAGGAGTGGGAAGATGAGGCTCATTCAGGGCAAGGGGAGTCACCTGGCTTCCATGATAGGGAGGATGGAAAGAGAAGGAGGCCAGGGCAGCCGTCCTGGGCCAGGATGTTTAGGGGTGGGGAAGTTGCACCAAACAGCACTGAGCCATCCTCCTGCACCCCATCTGGGGGTGGGGATCAGAGGGCTTCTGGGAAGAGGACCATGAATGGGCCCCGACCAGCAGACCCAGGGGACAGGTGATCTCTGCTGGAGGCCCTGGCTGCTCTCGATGGCCAATTCATACCCTGTACTGCTCCCTCTGCCCAGGGCCTGAAACCCATGGACCACAATGGGCTGGCGGACCCCTACGTCAAGCTACACCTGCTGCCAGGAGCCAGTAAGGTAAGGAGGCTCGTCCCCAGGCCTGCGTGCTATGGCTGGGACACCCAGGTGGCCCACAGCCCCACATACCCTCAGCAGCCAAGCAAGCTCAGAGGACCTGGGCCATCACCTCCACTCAGCACCCAGTCAGCCTCACACCCTCCAGGCTTTCCAGGGACCTCAAGGGTCAGCATTACATGCTTACTCAGTAGGGGACACCTCCCCCACCAGAGATTCTTTAGGGCATCATTTTATAAGAAGGAGTCTTAGCTGGAGATTCATTTTATATGCCAAGAAAAGACTCCCTGGCCAGTAACGTGAGACATTTGCAAAGGGGGTTCTTGGCTGCAGGACTTGTCAGAGCCTTTAATACTTTGATGAGCTGCTCTACAGTTTTCCTGAATGGCAGCATCTGCCCAATTTATTTAACCCCTGACCTCCTGTTCCCGTACTGGATGACACAGCAGGCAGATGGAAGCACAGAGGGAGCAGAGGCCATATTCATGTGGACAGGCCACCCACAAAGCATTCTCTAGGAGAGAATGGATTCCAGACAGAAAGAACAGCTGAGCAAAGGCATAGAGGAGTGGGCTTCAGGGATGCTCCCGGAAGGAAGCGATCCAGCTCCAAGGCCGTGTTTTCCTTCTGCAGGACCAGCCACGGCCACCAGAGGCCTGAAGGCAGGGTCCGCCTCACATTAGCTGCTGTGAGGAATTGCCACAAACTTAGGGGCTTACAGCAGCACACATTCATTATGAGGCCACTCTGCGGTTGGACACCTAACAGAGGTCTCAGTGGGCCCAAGATCACGGTGTCAGAGGGCTGTGTTCCTTCTGGAGCCCAGGGAGTGAGCCATCTGTTCCCCAGCCCACCCACATTCCTCAGCTCCTGAGTCCATCACAGCGGGTGCAGCTCCACGGCTCTGCCACAGCTCCCTCTGAGGCACTGTCGCAGCTGCATTGCTTTCTGTGGTCCTGGGGACTGAACCCAGGGGCACTCCACTGAGCTACATCCCCTATCCCATCCTTTTTTGTTTTGTTTTGAGACAGGGTCTGGCTTAGTTGCTGAGGCTGGCCTCAAGCTTGCAATCCTGCCTCAGCCTCCTTTATTGCTGGGGTTTCAGGTGTGTACCACATACCAGCCTCCTACTGCTTTTAAGGCCCCCCAAGATCACATGGGACCACCCAGATAACCTAGGATAGTCTCCCTGTCTGGGTTGTGTTTGCACATGCTAAGCGAGCCTTCTACCACTGAGCTGCGCTCCCAGACAGACGTTTTGAAGTCAGCTAATTAACAGTCTCAACTCCATCTGCAACCTCCGTCCACCTTTGTGTGTCAGACAGCATGTCCACAGGGTCCCATGGGATTAGGATGTGGCCATCTTTGGAGCCATTATTCTGCCTCTGGCATTCCTTCAGTGCTAATAAGATCATTTTTTCCCTTTTTCAGGCAAATAAGCTCAGAACAAAAACTCTGCGTAACACTTTGAACCCCACATGGAATGAGACCCTCACTTACTACGGGATCACAGATGAGGACATGATCCGCAAGACCCTGCGGTGGGTGAGAGCCCGGGTTGCCTGCTCCCCGCGGCCCCATCCACAGGGGCCACCTTGCCCACAGACACCCCCACCACTTACAAATCCCCACTGACCCTGGAAGCAGACTAGGGGTGCACAGTGCTTCTGAGGTGCTGGCTGTGCCCGTTGCTTCCAGGATCTCTGTGTGTGACGAGGACAAATTCCGCCACAATGAGTTCATCGGGGAGACACGAGTGCCCCTGAAGAAGCTGAAACCCAACCACACCAAGACGTTTAGCATCTGCCTGGAGAAGCAGCTGCCGGTGAGTGGGCCTCGGGCTCCCTCCAGCTACCAGGCTCTGCCCACCCCATCCAGCACCCTCTCTGCTGGAGCTCAGGGCCAGGAGAATTTACTAAGCACCTACCATGCACCCAGTGTGGTCATAGGTGCCTGGGAAATGGACAAAACGTCCTGTTGGACGCCCCAGGTGAGGCTAATGAGCAGAGCAGAGAGCAAGGGAAGGGGGCATCCCAGAAGCTAGATGGCGGGGGAGCTAAGAAGGACTTGGCGTGACGCGGGTGCACAGGAGGATGTGAGGCACTGGCATTGCGTCTGGTGACATTAATGGGTTCCCTGCCTCCTGGGCTCAGAATAGCTGGAAGAGGGAGGAGACAGTTAGGGCCAGAGACCAAAGATGAGCAGGCCCGGTTGGGGTGGGTGTGAGGCTTCGAGACTGGATACACCAGCAGCTGGGCCCTCCGACAGGCGAGGACTGGTGTTCTGGGCCTGAGCAACTGGATGGATGAGGTGACTGTTAACTAGGAGCAGCTGGGGTGACTCTTGAAGTGTCTGTGACATACCCAGAGGAGACAGCAAATAATTTTTTCCTAGAAATTGCAGTTGTTTGCAAACAATGTCGGAATAGAGTTTGCCCTCCGGCGGCCTCCAGCAGCTGAGCCCTCGCAACGCAGCATCTCAGTCTCCGTCTCTCCGAGCTCCTCCCACCCCCTGCAGCCTCATCTGCACCCTGGTCAGAGGGCTGGAGGGGTTGTCAGGAGTCCCCAGGGTCCCAGGGCCAAGAGAACACTTGGCCCAGTGTCCAGGACACAGGCAGTGGCACATCATCCCCCCGGAAACTCTGTGCCAGAGGAAAGGGTGGGAGGACCTGGCTTCTCAGCAAGCTTAGCGCAAGTCAAGGCTGCAGCCCGAGCTTCCCACTGAAGCCCATCCTACCTTTTTGCATAACCTGATCAAGTTTTCTTCCCCTGTCACCTTCTCTCCCACTCACAGACATTTGTGTGATGGATATAACCTTTTCTATTTTATTATTAGTCACCAACCACAGGTAACCCAGTTTTTCCCAACGATCTGCATCACTGAGGGAGGCTCTGTCATCTCCCGCAGCAGCAGTGTTCCCTGCCGATTTCTGAGCACGCGTATCAGCAACCGTGTGGGCGTGGACGTGTGTGAATAGTGTGTAACCCTGTGTCTGTGTGGATGTCTACAAGTGCCTGTGAGTGTATGTGTGTCTGTATGTGTGCATGGCTGCACGAGTGTGAGTGTGTGTTCGTTTGTGCCCTGGGCATGATCCAGAGCTTGCTAAGTTGCTTGAATTTTCTGCAAGCTTTTGGAGCAGTTTGGGATAACCACTCTGTTAGTAAAGATGCATGTTGGTGGTGCATTTTAGGTTACAGTCTATACACATTGTATGTTCTAAGTGAACACGGAAAAAGCCCAGTCCATTGGTCTTCATATGAAACAACCCAAATATAATATCCCATGCCTGAAAAAAATAGCAGAAAACGTCTCTGAAACATACACTGTTTCATTTTCACATGTCACACAAACGCCCTCAGCCACCATGATAGATAGTGAAATCTCACACGCTCAGCCTGAGCCATTGGTACCAACTGCCTGAGTGCTGGGTTAAGAAGGATGCTGAGGCTGCCCTTGGGCTCAGGGTGGATGCTGTGGTCAATGCTGCAATCACATCCGCCCTGGGTGTGGGAACTGGGGAAAGGGGGCCTGTGGATCCTGGATGCGTCCTCCCTGCTGGGCATCCCTTCCCCACCTCACAGGAGTCTCCGCTCTGGGAAGGTTTGGACATGGTCCCATGGGAGCTCATGTTAGTGCCAGGCAGAGCCCAGTTGTGAGCAAAAGCGAGACCTGTGTGATAGGAGCGTGGCAGTCCTGGGCAAGGGCCTCCGGGGCACATAGGGCTCAGCTGGGTGGGCAGAGGACAGAAGAGAGGCGGTTCCTGGTGAGCAGCAGCGAGGAAGACATGCACGTCTCGGGTTGCGGGATGGAGAAGCATCTGCACGGTTGGGGTGGGCAGATGGGATGGAGAGCTGGGAAGGCTGGGACTGACCCCGGAGGCAGGCACTGGACACTGCTGAGGCTCAGAAGGGGACTGAGTGCCCAGCTGCCCAGCTGCTCTGAGGCTGGGAAGGGGACAAAGCTCCATCTTCTGAGCCCTCCCCAAGGGTTCTGCAGCCCCTTGAGAGGCTCCAGGAAGCAGCCCAGGTCTTCTCAGGCCAGGGAGACCCCTTGTTTTCTAGTCAGTTTCCTTTGCTGGGCAGACCTTTGGGCTTTTCTTTAAGACCCTTCAGGAGGGGAGAGACGAGCAGAAAGGCCAAAGAGGACATGGCCATGACCACTCTGCAGCATCCTTGCAGGTGGACAGACTGAGGAAGTGAGAGGCCCAGATGGCTTCAATGTGGCAGGGAGTGGGAGCAGGCAAGCACAGCCCAGTGACTTCCCTGTCCAACAGGTGGACAAGACGGAAGACAAGTCCCTGGAGGAGCGAGGCCGCATCCTCATCTCTCTTAAGTACAGCTCGCAGAAGCAGGGCCTGCTGGTAGGCATCGTGCGGTGTGCACACCTGGCCGCCATGGACGCCAACGGCTACTCAGACCCCTATGTGAAAACGTGAGTGTGCTGCCTCCTTCCCCTCCTCGCCCCAGGGAGGGAAGCCCATGTGGCCAGCTGTGGCCCAGCATGCGGCACCTGGGGAGCCCTGGAGGGCAGTGGGCGCTGCTGCGTCTGTCTCCAGGTGTGGGTCCTCTTGTGCTCCTTTAGCAACCTGGGAGGTGAGTAGGGCCAGCCCATTTCACAGGTGGAGAAACTGAGGACCAGAGAAGTGAGTGACTTCCCAGTGTCACACAGATAGAGAACAGTGATCTTCTGATGCCACAGACAGGCCTCTTTGTGACTGTGGGGCCCAGAGTCATGAGCAGGTTGGAGAAGGAGGCAGGAGGAGGCAGTGCTGGTGCCAGGGGTAGCCAAGAAGCTGGGAGATGTGGCAGGGGAGCTCTGCCAGGCCTGCCCATGGGTGCCAGCCCTGGGCTGGGGCCCCAGATATAGCTAAAGGTCCACCCAGCCCTACCACCAATGCTGGCACTATGGAGAGGCACTAATCGGGGTACCATGACCAGTGACCTGGCCCCCAGAGCTGTGGACCTGGCCAGGATGGCTGTACTCTGAGCTCAAAGGGACAGATAAAGCCAGTGGCCCTCTGGAGAGGGAGGGGATGGGTGCCATGGTGACATGCCTTAGTGCTCGGGGCTCTTCACAAGCAGAGGGAACGGAGTCTGAGTTCTCAGGCAGACTATCCTGAAAAGAGGGGAAGGTGCCCAGGGGGCAAAGGTACAGGAGCCGGAGTGGGCCTAGCCAAGGGGACAGAGGAGGCCCAGGGACTGAGACCATGGGGACGTCTTGGCCCCACAGGGAGGCCAGAGCTTCTCTTGGCACAGCACTGGGACACCATGCCCTTTGGCCACCATCATATTTCTGTCACTTTTTAAATCATGTCGACAATGAGGCAGCCCTTTGGAGAACAGCTGGGAGTTCCTTAGAAAGTGAAACCCAGGGCTACCATGAGACCCAGAAGTTTCCCTCTTAGATTTATACCAGAGAGAACTGAAAATATGTGCACATAAGATCATGTGTGTAGTGGCATGATTCATAAAACTAAAAATGCAAACACCCCAAATGTCCCATCTACTGATGAATGGATAAATAATGTGTGGTTTTATTCATACTTGGAATACTACTCAGCACCTGAAAGGAATAAAGTACAAGTTGAACATTCCTAATCCAAAAATCAGAAATCCCAAATTTGCCAGGTGTGGTGGTGGCACATGCCTGTAATCCCAGCAATTGGGGAGGCTACGGAAGAAGGATGGAAAGTTTGAGGCCAGCCTCAGCAACTCAGTGAGACCTTGTCTCAAAATAATATATAAAGAGGGCTGGGGATGTGGCTCAGTGGTAAAGCACCCCTGGGTTCAATCCCTGGTACCAAA